>JBBDGP010004082.1:0-540850 GCA_037952835.1 Lithobates septentrionalis | reverse complement strand
AGACGTCGTCACGCTGCGGACACAAAGAGACGCTCGCGCATGCGCACACCTCCGCCGCCCATACATGAAGTCGCGTAAGTGACGTCAAGTATTGGCAAATAGGTTCGCGGCCATCTTTGAAGATCCTACGTCTTAAATCTGGTAGTAAGGAGGCTCGCAAGACTCAAAAGAGGGCAGCAATATTGTAATCGATAAATGCAATTGAGTGGAGATCACTACACTGACGTGGCTAGTGAATAACCAAAAATTGGGCATTATGTAGGGATGATCGGAATTTAAAGAACCCTCAAAAATACTGTCACTGATTAAATAAATTAATCAATCCCGTTTGCACGGATCAATCTGAGGTATAAAGAAAACCGCGCGCGAGACGTCTAAAAAAGGGGCAACCGAGCAATCAAGACATTGATTAGGAAATGAATGATCAGGTGCCCGGGGTGCCCGTACATGCCAAATAGTGTGGAGGGAGAAAATCAAGGAAGAAGCATAAGCCACTGCCACATTTTGAATCAATAATATTAATATTAATAATTAGATTGAATAAACCATCAAATAATATATATTATATATAATGCAAAAAAAAAAAAAAAGGGGGGGGAAATGTTATTGTAATAAATAAAAAGAAATTATAAAAAAGGTTTGTAACTCAAGGTGTCATTTAGGCCTGGATGTTTTAGAGCATTGAGAGTCACAATCCATTTGGTTTCACGTTGTAGCAGAATTTTATCATAATTGCCCCCTCTTTCATTTGGGGGAACGTGTTCCAAAGCATAAAAGTGCATCAGATGATCGTTAAATTGATGATGGAGGCCCATATGTCGACTTATAGGGGTCTCCATCCTCTTGAGGATGGAGACCCCTATAAGTCGACATATGGGCCTCCATCATCAATTTAACGATCATCTGATGCACTTTTATGCTTTGGAACACGTTCCCCCAAATGAAAGAGGGGGCAATTATGATAAAATTCTGCTACAACGTGAAACCAAATGGATTGTGACTCTCAATGCTCTAAAACATCCAGGCCTAAATGACACCTTGAGTTACAAACCTTTTTTATAATTTCTTTTTATTTATTACAATAACATTTCCCCCCCCCTTTTTTTTTTTTTTTTGCATTATATATAATATATATTATTTGATGGTTTATTCAATCTAATTATTAATATTAATATTATTGATTCAAAATGTGGCAGTGGCTTATGCTTCTTCCTTGATTTTCTCCCTCCACACTATTTGGCATGTACGGGCACCCCGGGCACCTGATCATTCATTTCCTAATCAATGTCTTGATTGCTCGGTTGCCCCTTTTTTAGACGTCTCGCGCGGCGGTTTTCTTTATACCTCAGATTGATCCGTGCAAACGGGATTGATTAATTTATTTAATCAGTGACAGTATTTTTGAGGGCTTCTTTAAATTCCGATCATCCCTACATAATGCCCAATTTTTGGTTATTCACTAGCCACGTCAGTGTAGTGATCTCCACTCAATTGCATTTATCGATTACAATATTGCTGCCCTCTTTTGAGTCTTGCGAGCCTCCTTACTACCAGATTTAAGACGTAGGATCTTCAAAGATGGCCGCGAACCTATTTGCCAATACTTGACGTCACTTACGCGACTTCATGTATGGGCGGCGGAGGTGTGCGCATGCGCGAGCGTCTCTTTTGTGTCCGCAGCGTGACGACGAGTCAGACGTCGTCACGCTGGAGGGTTTTAAAAGCGGGGCTTCATTCCCCGCCAATCTCTGTCAGTTCCTGTTTGACACATGGGGCAGAGATATCTCCCGGACGGGCTACTCTAGTTCAATAAGAAACAGTAAGTCTAGGTTTATTTGCTTTCTACATTCAATATGCACTTTTAAATATCGATGTTACTCAGAGATACCTTTCCTATATCTCTCCTTATATATACACTGTTTAGGTTCTTTTGTGGTCAGTCTGCAGCAATACCTCCAGGTCCAGCTTAGCCAACAGCTGTGGATGGACGTATACCGCCCCCTCTGCGTCTGCTATTCTACTGCATTTTTAGAACCATCTCTCCACATCGGTTAGCAATTTTGCAATCTACCATCTTTTGGATGTATTTCTCTTTTTATTCTGAATTGATTCTATTGAGGTATTTTTGGATTGAAATTAGTTTATATCTACATAGAAGTATCATCGCTATTTGTTTAAACCACCTAGACTTACTTTCTTCTATTTTCCTCCTTTTTTTTCTCTTCCAAAGAAGAGCTTATATTCAAAGATTTTTATCTCTCTCTGCATGCCTCCCTAGTGAGGTGAGAGTCAAGGAGGAAGCATTTTGCCATTACACAATGTCCATGTGATTTGTAGACTTCCTTCTACAGGTAAGCTCCTTTGAGCTGAATGATGATAATGCAAAAAATCCAGCTCCCTTCCCTTTCCCCTTTTTTTCCCCTTTTTCCCTCCCTCCCCTTTCTCCCCCCCCCCCCCCCCCCCCTCTTCCCTTTTTTTTTTTTTTTTATAATATATATATAATGTCTTACACAGATGTAGATCTAATTACCAGACTTATTTTGTATATTGTTTATATTCTAACATTATGATTTCATGAGGTATAAGCAGATATGTATATGTATGATTTATGGATATATTTTTTCTATTTCTTATAGTTGACCTTAATATCACAAATATATCTCCTGAAGAAGCTTATGCAAGCGAAACATGTTGAGAAAGTGGTATTAATTTGTAAATCAAAGGGTTACCTTTTTTTCCCCCACCCCCCCTCCCCTTTTTTCATATTGTATATTGTCCTTGATCATGTCTGTTTCCTTTTATAAGATTGTTTAATAAAATATGTTTTTATGATATGTTGGATACATTACCTGACTCAAGCACCGTTAAAAGTCCCTGAGGACCATATATTGGCCTCAATGTCCCTTTCTTACATTTAAAGTGAATTTCTGGGATGTGGTGCTATTGAATTTTCCTCTCTTTCCGTAATTTCTCTGTAAATCGTATTCTGAGGTGTTACCCACCTTCTCACTCCTAGGAATTTGAGGAATTTCTTGATCATTAACATATTGACTGTTAAATTTAGAATCTTTTATTCAATCATTATTGTTTTTGATTGTTTTGATTTTTTGGATTATTTGTTTGTTTTCTCTGGGTTTTCAAAATGGCTCACCACTGTGGCAATGCATTTACGGGTTTTATGGACCAGATCCATAGATCCCAAAATGCCACAGGAGGTGGTTTATCTATGGATCGCTTTTTTCTTCGTCTCCAGCGAATGCTGGAGAAGAAGGCAAGAGTTTTTTGGAATAAATGGTATTTCTCCAAATATCTGGAAGACCAAATTGCCCCTTGGGGATTGAGAATCCAGATTTTTCCTACTGTGAGCAAATTAGAAACATCTTTTAGAACAAATTGGGAGACCAATCTCCAATCATGCTCTATGAGAATGATGGAACTGCTATGTGGTTACTATGATGAAGAATTGGCTTCTTTAGACAGGGAAATAGAAAAACTATATGCTGAAAATAGCCTGATTGTTTCTAATGACCTCTTCTCTAACCGTGAGGGAACCCTTAAAACGCACATAGAGACCTACGTAACTGAAATCTTAAAGACTAAAGAAAAGAAATTCCTGAGAGATAAGGTGTCATATGATAGCAATCAGGCTTATATCTGGACCCAAACCAGAAAAAATAAGAAACAAAGGACCAATATGCGAAATTCGGGAGACGCTCCCTCCGAAGCAAACGATTCTGACACATCCTCCATTTCTTCCATTTCTTCACAGGCACCAGCATCTTCCAGGGACTCTGGATCTTCCAGAACACGCACGGACGGTAACACTCACGCACCCACCGGGTCAAGTAAGAGACACCCCAACACGAATCGCACTCCAATTCATACGAGAGCTACCACGGCCAAAATTAACACTTCACACGCACTAACACATCGGGACACTACAGTCAACACTCAATTGAGCACTTCACTATCCCCCATTCTAGTACCCCCCACCAATCACACGCACGATTCCAATCAGACGGATTTTCGCCCGGCTCCGATCTTCACACAACCGGTACACGAATCCAAAAAGCTGACCACCATGGAGGGTCTCCCAAAACAGGCCAAAACTTTGAGATAATAAATCTATCTTCTATTCCCTTGAGTGATGATCAACTCTCTGTCTTGGAATTAGGGCTGACCTTCTGTCCGACACAGAGAGTTGATCAGTTTGAACTTATCAAAGATCTCAATTTGTTTGCTCGCAAGCTTATGCTTCGCATTATTTTTGATAAATCCGTACAATCCAATATAACACCTCCTCAATCCACAGTGGAAAACATCACACTGAATGAAATTAGAGCAATGGAAGAGCTCATGGAGCTCTGGAATGAGGGTCATATAGATGAAATTGATCTGATGGAGGCCCAGACTCTTGAACAGGATGGGTCTCTTGATTATGGGCCTAGTACTTCCTATCCGGTCGTCCCCTACATCCCCAAGGAATACAAACCCAAGTCTAGAACTTTCCCTACACCACAAAGTAATGCCAATGTGTGGGCTTTTGTCCATCAAGTCACCGAAGATATCGGTAAGACAAAATGGAAGGGCACAAAACGATCCAATCTTACCAACAAACAAAAACAGGCTTTAAAATCACTGCAGTTGGACTCCCGTCTGGTGGTTAAACCATCAGATAAAGGAGGCAATTTAGTAGTGATGACAACAGAACAATATGAATCAATGATTTTGCGTCTCTTACAAAATCGAGACTGGTACAGGAAAGTCTCAGAGACACATGTCACCAATATGATTCATTGTTACAAAAAGTTGATCGGTACCGCATACAATAAGGCCCTAATTACCAAATCTACATGGGAGTTCCTGAATGTGTCTTGCCCCCGGATCCCCACACTGTATGCCCTCCCCAAAGTTCACAAGGATATAAACAACCCCCCTGGCAGACCGATCGTGTCCGGAAACGGATCCCTTACGGAAAATGCCAGTCAATTAATAGATGAATTTCTCAGACCACATGTGGAGGGATTGACATCCTATCTACAAGACACCAGTGAATTATTGAGGGTTTTGGATGGGCTGACCATCCCGGAGGGAGCTTGGCTTGTCGCTCTGGACGTGGAGGCCCTCTACAACTCCATCCCCCATGATTTGGGGGTGGCAGTTGTAGAGGGCTTCATTTCTCGTGATGGAGATGTACCTAAGACATACGGTTGCTTTATTTTGGATCTTTTGAGGTTTATTCTCATGAACAACATTTTTCTGTTTGCTCGCTCCCACTACCTCCAGGTGCAGGGTGTCGCTATGGGGACCAGATGTGCCCCCACTTATGCGAACCTGTACCTGGGGGAGTGGGAGCAGAACCTTCTCTTCAGGGAGGATTTGGAACATCTGACGAAAAACATATCAATATGGAAACGATATATTGATGATGTTTTCCTAATCTGGACAGGAAGTAGAGAGGACCTTTCATCTTTTTTTGAGAGCTTAAAAACTAATCCCTATAATCTAACTTTTACCATGGAAGCAAGCCAAACGACCTTAACATTTTTGGATGTTACTCTTTTCATTAATCCAGACAGATCGATTGGAACTACCCTCTTCCGCAAGGCGTCTGCAGGAAATTCACTCCTGCATGCGGCCAGCTCCCATCCCCAACCACTCATTGACAATGTCCCCTACGGACAGTATTTGAGACTAAGGAGAAATTGTAGCGAGAACACTCATTTTGAGTCCGAAGCCAGAGCATTGAGGGAACGTCTCAGAGCAAGGGGATATAGCAACAAATGTTTAAAAAGAGCCTATTTGAGAGCAAAAAGAAACCAACGTCATCAACTAATCTATAGGCCGACAAAATCAAGATCAACATCTGGCCTTAGAATGATCACCACCTTCTCTGGTCAGCATCGACAAATGCGGGAGTTGTTGCAAAAACACTGGTATTTGCTGATGGGTGATCCTAGGGTATCTAAACACCTCAAAGAATACCCTGAGATCACCTTTCGTAGATCCCGGTCAATCAAAGACCATTTGGTTCACAGTCACTATGTTTCACCATCTACAACGCAGATTAAAAACAAAGGCACTAGACCCTGCCATAAATGTGACTTTTGCAGATACATCTTTTCATCTCGTAACATTATCCTTCCTAATGGTCAGTTATATAATCCTAAGTTCTTGGCTACATGTCAGTCCATAGGCGTTGTCTATATAATGATATGCGAATGCAACGCATACTATGTGGGTAAAACCAAACGCCCCTTTTTCCATAGGATTAGAGACCATGTTTCCCTAGTGTGTAAGAAGAGGATGGAGACCCCTATAAGTCGACATATGGGCCTCCATCATCAATTTAACGATCATCTGATGCACTTTTATGCTTTGGAACACGTTCCCCCAAATGAAAGAGGGGGCAATTATGATAAAATTCTGCTACAACGTGAAACCAAATGGATTGTGACTCTCAATGCTCTAAAACATCCAGGCCTAAATGACACCTTGAGTTACAAACCTTTTTTATAATTTCTTTTTATTTATTACAATAACATTTCCCCCCCCCCTTTTTTTTTTTTTTTTTTTTTTGCATTATATATAATATATATTATTTGATGGTTTATTCAATCTAATTATTAATATTAATATTATTGATTCAAAATGTGGCAGTGGCTTATGCTTCTTCCTTGATTTTCTCCCTCCACACTATTTGGCATGTACGGGCACCCCGGGCACCTGATCATTCATTTCCTAATCAATGTCTTGATTGCTCGGTTGCCCCTTTTTTAGACGTCTCGCGCGGCGGTTTTCTTTATACCTCAGATTGATCCGTGCAAACGGGATTGATTAATTTATTTAATCAGTGACAGTATTTTTGAGGGCTTCTTTAAATTCCGATCATCCCTACATAATGCCCAATTTTTGGTTATTCACTAGCCACGTCAGTGTAGTGATCTCCACTCAATTGCATTTATCGATTACAATATTGCTGCCCTCTTTTGAGTCTTGCGAGCCTCCTTACTACCAGATTTAAGACGTAGGATCTTCAAAGATGGCCGCGAACCTATTTGCCAATACTTGACGTCACTTACGCGACTTCATGTATGGGCGGCGGAGGTGTGCGCATGCGCGAGCGTCTCTTTTGTGTCCGCAGCGTGACGACGAGTCAGACGTCGTCACGCTGGAGGGTTTTAAAAGCGGGGCTTCATTCCCCGCCAATCTCTGTCAGTTCCTGTTTGACACATGGGGCAGAGATATCTCCCGGACGGGCTACTCTAGTTCAATAAGAAACAGTAAGTCTAGGTTTATTTGCTTTCTACATTCAATATGCACTTTTAAATATCGATGTTACTCAGAGATACCTTTCCTATATCTCTCCTTATATATACACTGTTTAGGTTCTTTTGTGGTCAGTCTGCAGCAATACCTCCAGGTCCAGCTTAGCCAACAGCTGTGGATGGACGTATACCGCCCCCTCTGCGTCTGCTATTCTACTGCATTTTTAGAACCATCTCTCCACATCGGTTAGCAATTTTGCAATCTACCATCTTTTGGATGTATTTCTCTTTTTATTCTGAATTGATTCTATTGAGGTATTTTTGGATTGAAATTAGTTTATATCTACATAGAAGTATCATCGCTATTTGTTTAAACCACCTAGACTTACTTTCTTCTATTTTCCTCCTTTTTTTTCTCTTCCAAAGAAGAGCTTATATTCAAAGATTTTTATCTCTCTCTGCATGCCTCCCTAGTGAGGTGAGAGTCAAGGAGGAAGCATTTTGCCATTACACAATGTCCATGTGATTTGTAGACTTCCTTCTACAGGTAAGCTCCTTTGAGCTGAATGATGATAATGCAAAAAATCCAGCTCCCTTCCCTTTCCCCTTTTTTTCCCCTTTTTCCCTCCCTCCCCTTTCTCCCCCCCCCCCCCCCCCTCTTCCCTTTTTTTTTTTTTTTTTTTTTTTTTATAATATATATATAATGTCTTACACAGATGTAGATCTAATTACCAGACTTATTTTGTATATTGTTTATATTCTAACATTATGATTTCATGAGGTATAAGCAGATATGTATATGTATGATTTATGGATATATTTTTTCTATTTCTTATAGTTGACCTTAATATCACAAATATATCTCCTGAAGAAGCTTATGCAAGCGAAACATGTTGAGAAAGTGGTATTAATTTGTAAATCAAAGGGTTACCTTTTTTTCCCCCACCCCCCCTCCCCTTTTTTCATATTGTATATTGTCCTTGATCATGTCTGTTTCCTTTTATAAGATTGTTTAATAAAATATGTTTTTATGATATGTTGGATACATTACCTGACTCAAGCACCGTTAAAAGTCCCTGAGGACCATATATTGGCCTCAATGTCCCTTTCTTACATCCATAAAGATATGGTTTGGTGTGGAGGAACTGAAGTGTCCTGCACAGAGCCCTGACCTCATCCCTACTGAATACCTTTGGGATGAATTGGAATGCTGATGGTAATCCTAGTCTTCTCATCCAACATCAGTACCTGACCTCATACATGGGCACAAATTCCCATAGACACCCTTTGAAATCTTATGGAAAGTCTTCTTGGAAGAGTGGAGGATGTTATAGCCACAAAGGGGGCAACTGCATATTAATGGCCATGGAGGTAAATGGACAACTCCACATTAATGAACATGGTTTTGGAATGGGATGCCCAACAAGCTCATAAAGGACGATGGTCAGGAACTTTTGGCTGTATATTCTGCAAGCACCTGTCCAGTATTCTCTTACCAGCGTAAAGCCTGGAATAAAGGATGATTTGAGTCTCTGAAACAAGTAAGATACAGTGCCTTGCAAAAGTATTCCCCCCCCCTGGCATTTTTTTGTGTTTTGTTGCCTCACAACATGGAATTAACATGGATTGTTTGAGGAGTTGCATCATTTAATTTCCAGAACATGCCCACAACTTTGAAGATTTTTTTTTTTGTATTGTGAAGCAAACAACAAATAGGACTAAATAACAGAAAAAGTCAATGTGCAAAACTATTCACCCCCCTAAAGTCCATATGTTGTAGAGCCACATTTTGCGGCTATCACAGCTCCAAGTCGCTTTGGATAAGTCTCTATGACTTGCCACATCTTACCACTGGGGTTTTGTCCCATTCCTCCTTGCAAAACTGCTCCAGCTCCTTCAAGTTGGATGGTTTGCTCTTGTGAACAGCAATCTTTAAGTCTGACCACAGATTTTCTATTGGATTGAGGTCTGGGCTTTGAATAGGCCATTACAACACATTTCCATGTTTCCCCTTAAATCACTCAAGTGTTGCTTTAGCAGTGTGTTTGAGGTCATTGTCCTGCTGGAAGGTGAACCTCCATCCTAGCCTCAAATCACACACAGAGTGCTACAGGTTTTGCTCAAGAATATCCCTGTATTTAGCACCATCCATCTTTCCCTCAACTCTGACCAGTTTCCCAGTCCCGACTGCTGAAAAAGATCCCCACAGCATGATGCTGCCACCACCATGTTTCACAGTGGGGACGGTGTTCTTTGGGTGATGTGATGTGTTGGGTTTGCACCAGACATAGCGTTTTCTTTGATGACCAAAAAGTTGAATTTTAGTCTCATCAGACCAGAGCACCTTCCTCCATACATTTTGGGAGTCTCCCACATGACTTTTCACAAACTCAAAATGTGCCATTTAGTTTTTTACTGAAAGTAATGTCTTTCTTCTGGCCATAAAGCCCAACTCTATGGAGCATACGGCTTATTGTGGTCCTATGTACAGATACTCCAGTCTCTGCTGTGGAACTCTGCAGCTCCTCCAGGGTTACCTTAGGTCTCTGTGCTCCTCTCTGATTAATGCCCTCCTTGCCCGGTCCGTGAGTTTTGGTGTGTGGCCGTCTCTTGGCAGGTTTGCTGTTGTGCCGTGTTCTTTCCATTTGGTTATGATAGATTTGATGGTGCTCCTAGGGATCATCAAAGATTTGGATATTTTTTTATAACCCTGACTTGTACTTCTCAACAACATTGTCCCTTACTTGTCTGGAGAGTTCCTTGGTCTTCATGGCAGTGTTTGGTTAGTGGTGCCTCTCTCTTAGGTGTTGCAGCCTCTGGGGCCTTTCACAAGGGTGTGTCTATGTAATGACAGATCATGTGACACTTAGATTGCACACAGGTGGACATCATTTCACTAATTATGTGACTTTTGAAGGTAATTGGTGGCACCAGAGCTTTTTATGGGCTTCATAACAAAGGGGGTGAATACATACGCCAATTATCATTTTTTTATTTCTGAAAAATAGTTTTATGTATATATTTTTCTAATTTGACTTCACCAACTTAGACTATTGTGTTCTGATCCATCACATATAATTCAGATTAAAAAAACATTGAACTAAAGGCTGCAATGTAACAAAATAGGTAAAAAGCCAAGGGGGGTGAATACTTTTGCAAGGCACTGTATACTGTATCTTCTTCTGTTGTGGAAAATAAACTTTCACTGGACTTATTCTAGACTTGAGTGCTCTCCTCCTTTTAAAAACTCTTCAGACAGTTCTGGGGATCACCAGCAACACCCGCGCTGACTCAGAGCAGCCTTCAAAAGATGGAGTTGAAGCCGGATTTTATCTACCTTTTGGGTCCAACACCCTATGGACACGTCTTTGGCTACAATAAACTATAAAGAAGTCAGTAATCAGAGGGGGCTTAGTGTGCAGTCGGGGTTTGGTGATTGGCTCCACTTGTTCCCCAAACACGTCTAAATGAATTTGTCAATCAATCAAAGATGGCGGCTTCTGGGCAAATCGTGCTGAGGTGGAGGATGTGATCTGCGACTCGGATGGAGCTTACCTTAGAACAGCGTTTTAACACTCCGCACCGGCACCTCGGCTGATATTAATATTACATTTCCCCTACGGAGAGATTGTGCCCATTAGAAATTGTGCTGAGGCCTTCAGTCCTGCATGGAGACGGCGCAAAGGTCACCGGAGGACAAAATAATCTACAGACTTCCATATATTATGTCTCTGGGATCTGTGAATGTGCAATATGAACAGAAGATGATGGGATTAACCCCGACAGCCCCACTGTCTGCTTCCTACATACCTGGGGCCCTCCGTTCTGTGGGGCGGTTTACTGTTTGGATACGATTGCAGTGAAGGTCCGAAACTGACTGCAGCATCTTAACTGGGTGTGATAATCACCACGGTGAGGAAATATTTACTGGGCGCACGTATGCCGGAGTGCACTAAGTACAACAATGTTGTCCGTCCATTCCAGCGTCTTCTTTGAAAGTCATATCTGTAGGACATTTATGGCTTCTCCCAAGCCTGTCTGAAAAACTCCTAGGTAGGCGACCCGCCCCCCCCCCAGGTTCTGGATGTTGTGGTGTGCCCAGGAACAAATTCTCTGGCTCATTCAAAACCCGTGCAGTACGCCCATTCCTGCCAAGCTGAGGGGAGCACATCTAATGTCCAGCAAGTCACTGAGGTAGGATGGGTGGGATGGTCACCTACCTAGGGGTTTTCTGGACAGGTGGTCTCTGATCGCCAGATCCCCCCATTACATCAGAGTCTGAAGCATCTCCCTTTACATCAGAGTTTCTTTTTACAGCAGACTCAAGATTTCCTCTTTACATTGCAGTCCACAGAGTTCTCCTTTACATCAGAGTCCACAG
Organism: Lithobates septentrionalis; assembly: GCA_037952835.1. NCBI lineage: Eukaryota > Metazoa > Chordata > Amphibia > Anura > Ranidae > Lithobates > Lithobates septentrionalis. The sequence goes on along the minus strand of JBBDGP010004082.1, from coordinate 529,201 downwards.
AGTTCTCCTTTACATCAGAGTCCACAGAGTTCTCCTTTACATCAGAGTCCACAGAGTTCTCCTTTACATCAGAGTCCACAGAGTTCTCCTTTACATCAGAGTCCACAGAGTTCTCCTTTACATCAGAGTCCACAGAGTTCTCCTTTACATCAGAGTCCACAGAGTTCTCCTTTACATCAGAGTCCACAGAGTTCTCCTTTACATCAGAGTCCACAGAGTTCTCCTTTACATCAGAGTCCACAGAGTTCTCCTTTACATCAGAGTCCACAGAGTTCTCCTTTACATCAGAGAGGTGAATTTTATGGACTCCAGTGTAAAGTGGAACTCTGATGCAAGGTGGTCTCTGGTTGCCAGAGCCCCTCCATTACATCACAGTCCGCAGCACTGCCCTTTACATCAGGCTCAAGACTTGCACTGTAAGGGGGAATCCTGCGGACCCTGATGTAAAGGGGAACTTCGATGATACTAATTAAATGGGGAACGCTGAGAACTTTGATTTGGGGGGGCTCTGATGACCACAGACCACCTAACGCAGAGTGAATACTGTAAGGTTAAAGGGGGGTTACTGATATAAGGGGTAATCTTTATATCAGTGTCCCCCCTTACATTACGGTATTCACTCCCCCTTATATCACCTGACCCCAAATCTACTGTGCCTAACATATGTCAGGTGTCTTGTTGTGCTGTATATCAGTGGCGTAACTAGAACCTTCAGGGCCCCGGTGCAAGAAATCATGAAGGGTCCCCCTGACCCCCAGCTGGGGCCCTTCCCTCCGAGCCAATGGCATAAATGCCAAGGCCCGGTCGCAAGTGTGATGTTTGTGACCCTGGTAGTTCTGCCACTGGCGTCTGTTTTTTTTATTGTTATTGTATTTTTCTACCATTTATTTATTGTTTTACAATATTATTTTATAAAAAATATTAAAATTTTTTTTTTAAGAGTTGGGGGGCTTTGGTGAGATATCAGGGGTCTGAGCAGACCTCTGATGTTTCACCTTTAAGAACGAGAAAGAAGATTGAGAGCACAGCCTCAGCTGCACAGAATGAATGGACAGGAATAGCTCTGTATAGAGCTGCCCCTTTATTCACAAACTGAAGCATAGTAAATACAGTTTACTATGTTTCAGTTATGAATGGATTGAGTCCGTGATCGGTATGGATCACTGACTCTCCATGCAGATACCCTACAGCAGCTGGCAGGAGAGGGGGACTCTGCTGAGCTGTGGGGACAAGGGGAGGGGCCAGGAGAGAGCGGGGGGGGGGCAGGAAAAAGTACAGGGGGGCTGGAGAGCACACGGGGCAGCAGAAAGAAGCTGCATAGGAGGCGTGGTGGGTGCGGCTGCGGCTGCATATAGAGGAACTGATCTTTCCATTTCCCCCACTTCTCATCTCCTTTCAGCAGCTGCAGGAGGAGAATGGAGAGATCAGTTTCTCTGTATCAGTGTTTCTCAACATTTCTTCAACATTTTAGTCAAGGTGCAACATATTGCCTCTTCACTGCCTGTCAAATGCCTCTGAAAAGCGATCTGCATCGCTTTTCAGAGGAATGGTATTTTCTTGTTGGTATTATGAACACACCCTAAAAAAATCTGTTCTGATCGTAAGAGCCCTTTCAAACTGGGGCGGGGGCGACGTCGGCGGTAAAACGCCGCTATTATTAGCGGCGTTTTACCGTCAGTATGCGGCCGCTAGCGGGGCGGTTTTACCCCCCGCTAGCGGCCGAGAAAGGGTTAAATACCACCGCAAAGCGCCTCTGCAGAGGCGCTTTGCTGGCGGTATAGCCGCGCCGTTCCATTGATTTCAATGGGCAGGAGCGGTAAAGGAGCGGTAAAGGAGCGGTATACACTCCGCTCCTTCACCGCTCCGAAGATGCTGCTGGCAGGACTTTTTTTCCCTCGGGGCTTTCACACTGGAATGAAAGAAGCGGCACTTTCGGGTCGGTTTGCAGGCGCTATTATTAGCGCAATAGCGCCTGCAAACCGCCCCAGTGTGAAAGGGCTCTAAAGAAAAAGGGGGTCAGAATTACAAGTAATGTGTATACATACACGCATGTAAACACACGTACGCAAATACACACATATACATATAAATACACGCACACACATAAACGCACACACATGAGCAAACACACAAACATACACATATAACTCTATACACATGCACACACATGCGCACACACATATAACTCTATACACATGCGCACACACATATAACTCTATACACATGCGCACACACATGTAAACATACACATGCACACAAATAAACGCACACACACATATAAAACACACACACATGCAGACACACACATGCACACACCCAAACATGCAGACACACACATATAAGCACACACACATGCATACAAACATATATAGATTGCCTTTTTAAAAATCTGCAGCTGCAGCTCTGTACCTTAAACTCTCCATGCCAGGTACTGCACTGTAGGGGGAGGCAGAGAGCACAGCACACAGTGTGCTAGACAGTCTCACTTACTTTCACTTTTTGACCGAGCTCCAGCACTGCCGAATGATTGACGCATCGGCTGAGGATCAGGGAGCTCGGTCACATATGCAGCCACCGCTCGGGGAGAGGGGGGCACGCGGGCCCCCTGCAGCATGGGGCCCAGTCGCAATGGCGACTTTTGCGACCCCTATAATTCCGCCCCTGCTGTATATAATATATTATGACCACTATATAACAGGTGCCCAGCTTGTGCCTAGTATAAAACAGATGCCCAGATTTACGGGCGGTTGGCAATGCTGGTCCCATCCTGAAGAGGAAGGACCTTTCCTTGACCCCCGCCCCGGGGTGGGAAGCTTCTAAAGGGGCAAAGACACTCTGTTCTACCAAAAGACCCCGCGGACCCCTCTTCTCATGGCTAGATGAAGCCAACCAGCACTAGGTTGGAGGCTCTCCTGAAGAGAAGAAGAGACCTAAGGGCCACACATCTTCCCCATGAATTTCAGGGAGGGCCTGAAGACCCGCACTCTACCATCGTTGTGGGTGTGAAAAAAAGCGAAGTAACACATGCAGGGATAAATAAAAGTAGCGCCCCTGCCCTAGCCTTGTGTAGTGTCCTGCCTTAGGCTGGATACATTTTGTTTTTGGCTCTGCTGTACTCAGTTGATCAGCACTTTATTTTTCAGGTCTGGTCTGGTCAGGTCTGTCCCTAAACCTCGGGGTTGATTGCTCCTGCCTGCCTCCGGAAGAAGCTTTCAGAAAAAGAATAGGAGGAGCAATCTTGGGGCAATGAATTTTTATCTGACCTCAGCCAATCCCTGGGAGGGAACGCCCAGAAAGTGTAGCTGGGGAGAAGATTAATGTTTAGGGGGCCTGTTCAGCTCTCGCTCTCTCTCCTGGGGTGTCCCCCCCCTAGGAGGCAGCCTGTGTTACTGAAGAGCTGTTGCTGTCAGGCCTCAGCATGTGCTTAACTGAAGGCCTGGAGGAACCTGGACTAAAAAACATTTGCTGGAGGAGACTACCTTAGGGACCCCTTTTTACTGAGGAGTATCGCAGGGAAGCTGGTTAGGAGCTGTCTCTGGACATTGTGAGTAGGAAAGGAGCTCCAGAGGAGCTTGTGCTTTGGGGTTTAGAAACCAGAGGTTGCCAAAAGGACAGTGACAGCTCTTACAGAGTCTCAGATTATCTGGCTAACTCCTCCACCTCCAGCAATACTTTTGGCTGCTACTTAATGACTGAGAGATTGTCCTCTAATGCCTGCGTGTGTTCTTGAAGTATCCTGCACCTTCATCCCTCTACCCCAGTATCTTCAAGTACTGCAATAAATCTTCGAAAAGACACCCCTAGACTGAGCCTGAAACTTGGTGTATGGAGCTAGTACCTGGGCTGGCAGATTCCGGATAGGTAAGGGAGACCTGGGTTATTTCCGGCAGCCCCTCCAGGGGTAAGTGCTACATAAATAAAAAGTGCCACTATAAATTACAATGGCTAGGCCTTGCGGCCTGGTAACAAAAATCACCCCGGTCTCGGCCAAAAGGAATGTCCATGAGGCAAGAAAAAAAAGTTAGTATGTCATAGCCAAGTGCAGTTTCACATAGTTGGGTGGTAACTAGGCACCCCCATGGCGCCACCGACAGGGGGCACATGACACTGTAGGTTTTCTGCCTTCCCAGCAGCCCTCAGTCAGATCAGGTAGCACTGCTCAAATCAGTAGGCATTGGGCCCCTCAGAACCCTCCACACCAGGGAAGTACTACCCACCCCCACCCTTCCCAGTGGGCCCTTAATTTGATTTCCTTCCACGAGGAAGATCCCTCAGGACCCCCATCATACCAGCATGGATACTATATAGCCAGCCATCCCAGCCAAAAGACCAGAATGACAGCAGAGCGCCCCTACTGGTCACTGATAAGAACAGATTGGAGCCACGGGGGGCTACAATGGCAAACATCTCCTAAAAACTCTACCTGCATATAAATCTCCCTCATTTGGATATACTACCAACATAAGCAGAACCTGAAGTTACTTCTGAGTGATACAATTAAACTAGTGACCTCTTTCTGGGACTTTTTGTCCTTCCTGTGGCCATCTATCCAGCTCCCCTGATCACCAGTATATGAGCCCCAGTTATTGATGTAAATATTGATAATATCATCTGCCGTCATTCCTATTTTTTGATTCAACAGATAGTGTTTCACACAATTCCAATTGATGCCTATTACTCCTGAAGAAGCCGAAAAACGTTGGACGAAACATGTTGAGATTGACGCATCTATTGTAAACATGGAATATGTAAACTATGGTTTTTGATCATAATACAATGAGATTCATGGTTTTAATGAATATTTAATTGATATGAAATAAAAAATGGTTGCATTTTAACAACATTTGTGTATTTATCAGCACCTTAAAAGTCCGCTGTCTTTCATAAATACACTTTATCTTAGCCAATAGGCTGAGGAGCTTTTTAGGTTTCATGATCTTTGGCTGAGGGGTCTTAGATGAATATTTAGGCAGCCCGTCAGTCCTGGCTTTGTCCAAGCCCTCATCCCGCCAAGATCTCATGACCAAATGCATTGACAGCATGCAGAGCTTCCCCTCAGTAAGAGTCGCTGGTAATTTGGGCCTATTTCCCCCACTCACAGCATTCACAGCCAGGCTCACAGCATTTTTTATATTCTTCCTCTGGCACAAAGATCCGTCTAGAAGTTTCTTTTGGGGTTTTTATTAGAACAGTAACTTGGATAGGATGGGGGGAGCATGTAATATCCCAGAACTATAGAACAACTTTAGGACTGCTAAGCTTCTGGCTGCTCTGTGCAAAATTGCAGGCTGTCTCTCCTGGCTGCACTGCACTTGCTTTAAGGGTTAGACCACCCCACAATCGCTTCTCCTCTGAATAGCAGGATCAGTTACTCACTCAGTGCCAGAATGATTGGGCTTCCTCCCACCAACTCCCTTCTGGCTCTGCTCAGTCTCTGGACACAGCTCTCTTCGGTAGGTCCCCCCAGCTAAGCCTAGCTGGGACCTTGATGAAAGGCTCCTCTGGCTTCCTCATTGTCTCTCTCTACCCCAGGGGGTCTCCTTCTGAAGGACTGGATCCAGGAACTCCGCACCCTTGCTGCTGAAGCCTCAGAATATTTATGAGCTCTCCCCCACCTTCTGGGCGCACCTCCCCATGGATTGAATGGAGTTCCATAAATATTCAGGCTGCCTGTCCTGCTCTCCCTTCCTCTATACTTCTAGAAGTCCGTAGAGGACAGGGAGGAGTAGAAGAGCAGCCTGGGAGCCACTGAACAGCCCTAAGCAATCAACCCCAGCTCCGCTGATTTCTGGGGGGCCAAACTAAATTCACCTGACAGTCTACTCTGAACTAGGAGGGTGCTACAAGCGCTAACTGCAAGTTGTGTAAACATTGTGGGGATTTATTTTTTCGTACTGTCCGGTGTTGGGATTAATTTGGCTATAGGTCTGCTTTACAATAAAGTGGCGAGTTGTAGAAATGCGCGGTTTGCCTGAAGCAAATTGCCAGCTTTTAAGGAATATGTACTTACAAGATGTACAAGATAAGATGTTCCGGGAAATGTTATGTTACAGGATTACCACTCTGTTTCGAAGCACATTTTCTGCTCACTGGGGTCATTTGACTGTGAAATGGAAATTTGAAGCTTGTACGCCGCGCAGATCGGTACCACCGCCGTCCGCAGGCGGTCAGGAAAATGAGATTTGTGAGCGTGTGCGGCTATAAACCTAAACGGGTGAATGTTACTATACATTTGTAATGTATTTATTCTTCACTGCCTCATTATCATCGGTGATCTCAGGATGTTTGTGATGGTGTATTCACGTCAACCAATCCCTGTCTATGAGAACTCACCAGTGGATTGGTTGACTTCAAACATAAATGAACCAATCCACGCTGTGTTCCCCTTTGTGACATCATCGCCTTAATAAGGAGATATCTATATTCCGCACCTCCTGATATCAGTACGTTACTTCCTTATTGGTGGCCCATGGAGACTCTTGTCATGTGACCCAATGAGACGTTAAATATGGGATCTCCATTGGGTGACTGGAGTGGAAAGGGGTGGGTTTCTGTTGACCATGGTCTTCCCTTATTGGGACCCACTGTGTAGTCTGCTCTAAGTTAACTTGAATGTGGTTGTAAAGGCAGAAGATGCATTAAGATAAAAAGCCTTCTGTGTGCAGCAGCCTCCCCCCCTAATAATTGAGCCCTCTCTCTATCCAGCGATGTTGCACAAGAGACTCGGCTCTCTGGGTCTCTCCTGGCGGGGCCGGGTCGGGGCTCCGGGTCTGAATGGACACACGGCACATCGGCTCGGCTTGGGTGCCCCCAGAGCAGGCTGCTTGCTCTGGGGGCACTCAACAGGAGGGAGGGGCCAGGAGCACCGAAGAGGGACCCGAGAAGAGGAGGATCAGGGCTGCTCTGTGCAAAACCATTACAGAGCAAGTCTTTTGTCTTACTGGCTCTTACGTCCCAAATCAACATACCAGAAAGTCATGATGTTTTCTATGAACATAGTATCAGGGTTGGGCTCAGCCCTTCCTTCTCTGAGCTGGCCGCTCAGCTGTCGGCTAATTGCCAGCTCCTATCTCTCCACAGTGACTCACCTGTTGATGATATCCTGCTCGTCAGTCCTGCCTACTTAAGCCGTCCAGCCCAGATGTCCTCTGCCTTTGCCTTGGTCAACATCACAGAGACTATCTCCTGCGTTCCTGTTTAAAAACTTGCTTGGCTGACATCCCTTCTGGCTCCAGATCCTGCTTGCTGTTCCACTAAACTGATCCCTGACTTTCTGGCTCGGCTGACTATCCATTCCGGTTACCGAACTCTGGCTATGTTTTGACTAAGTTTTTTCTATTTACTTTTATTATTAAACAAGTGTGATTTAACTGTACTTCTGTCTCGGTCTGATTTCATGATTTCTGACACATAGCAAGGGCTAAGGTAAGGCCTTGTTAAAAAAATTAAAGAAAGCTTTTATTTTTCTGCAGTAGAGGAACATTAATGGTATGTTGGTAAATAGGGGGGCTGGATTTTAGAAAAAAAAAAGTGAACTTTAAAGCAAAAATGAGCGAATTGGACAGAAAAGGGTAAAATGACTTTATTTAAATAAAAATAAAATTTGATTCTCACTAAGATAACGTGACCACCAAGATAAGTCATCCTGAGGAGCACCAGGTTACAGCGAAGCACTCTCGTTAGGTAAGTCATGAGTAGGCGCTAAATCAGGGCGAAACACGTCAACTCCTCTCTGCGCCCTCTGTACTTGTTTGCCGGTATATGTGCTTATTTATATGCGTTTTCAGGAAGCTGGAATCTTTCGGAGTGCAGCCATCCATAATTTGAAGATTTGATGTTCTTAGTCAGGTCTTTATTTCTCAGAGATAAATTCTCACCAGGACTGAGTCTGTATCACACTGATCGCAGGGCGCAGGGGCATGTATTGCACAGGGCACAGGGCTCAGGACTGTGTATAGATCAGGGTTCAGTAATGAGTATTACGCAGAGTATAGAGCTCAAGAGTATGTATCACGCGTTGTGCAGGGTTCAGGAGTATTTATTGTGCAGTGCTCTGAAGTCTGTATCACACAGGTTGCAGGGCTCAGGGGAGTGTGTTACTCAGGCCTCAGAAGTGTGTATTGCACATACTGTAGTGCAGGGTTTAGGAGTGTGTATCGTGCAGTGCTCAGGAGCACACAGGTTGCAGGGACCAGAATTGTGTATCATGCTGGTCGAAGGGCTCAGAGGCGTATTGCACAGGATGCAGGGCTCGGGTGTGTGGATAGCACTGGGCGCAGGGTTTAGGAGTGTGGGTCACACTGGTCGCAGGGGTCAGAAGTATGTATCACACTGGTTGCAGGGCTCAGGGGTGTATTGCACAGGACACAGGGCTCAGGAGTGTGGAGAACACTGGTCGCAGGGCTCAGAAGTTTGTGTCACACTGGTCACAGGGCTTAGGGGCATATTGCACAGGACACAGGGTTCAGGATTGTGGATAGCACTGGGCACAGAGCTCAGGGATGTGTGTCACACTGGTTGCAGGGCTCAGGGGCGTATTACACAGGTTGTAGGGTTTAGGACACAGGACACAGAGCTCCGGAGTGTGGATAGCACTGGGTGCAGGGCTCAGGAGTGTGGATAGCACTGGGCGCAGGGCTCAGGAGTGTGTGTCACACTGGTTGCAGGGCTCAGGAGTGTGTGTCACACTGGTTGCAGGGCTCAGGAGTGTGTGTCACACTGGTTGCATGGCTTAGGAGTGTGTGTCACACTGGTTGCAGGGTTTAGGAGTATGTTTTGTGCAGTGCTCAGGAGCGTGTATCACACAGCTTGCAGGGTGTGATCACCAATGAAAGCTGCAGATTAGAAAAACAAATAACTAAATAAAAAAACAGTTAAAATTACATTTACGTGTTAAAGAGTTTGTGAGATTTTAGTGATTGGATTTATTTAGGGTCCCTGGTTTGAATAATGGCCAGGTTTATTATCTGCATGGAGTTTGCATGTTCTCCCTGGGCCTGCGTGGGTTTCCTCCGGGTACTCCGGTTTTCTCCCACACTCCAAAGACATGCTGGCAGGTTAATTGGCTCCTGTCTAAAATGGCCCTGTAGGGTAGGGTCATGGGAGTGCCTGGTGTAGTTCTCCACATTGGCCAATGGATGTTCCCATATTTAGGGTTGGGAACCCTATAGTGAAAAATTGATAGTGTGGGTGCTCACCAAAGGTCCCCAGAGAAGGAATGTACCACAGATAGTGAAGTAGTGAAGCATTTTGAGTAAAGGGGGTATAAATAGTCTGGCAGGGGGGCACCACTGGTCATGGGAAGCAATGCAAGACCTAAGGCATGCAAAAATGTAATCTCTTTGGAAGGTTCCCCATAGGGGGAAGTTGGGAAAGAGAGGATCAGGACTGTTCGGACTACTCAATACCCCTTTGTTTGGGATGTGGGACTCTGGCAGCATTCCTAAAGGTATGGGCTGCTCCTTGACTCAGCTTTCATCTCTGCTCTTCTGCAGGAATGAGCCCTCACTATCGGGATGAGTGAAACGATGTAAATATGTAAAATGCATTCCAGTAAAGTGTTAAAGAGACTATTGTTGTGTGGACGCTTCCTTCCTCTAACCTAAAGATAGGAACGCCTTCTGGAGCTTAAACTAGTGTTGGGTGAAGCTGCTATTGAGATCAGTGTCATAAGACCCGAGGAAGGTATGAGCAGGGCCACTGGGTTGTGTTGTTTAGGCCGGGTCAGGGTCCTCCTGGGGAATACCTCATGGAAACGGGTTCCTCAAGGGAGTAACTCATGGCAAGAGCACCTTAGCAAGTGTGGCGGCCCTCCAGCTGTTGTGGAACAACCTCTGGGTTTGGAAGTCATGCTTGTGTAGCGGGCACCTACTTTTATGTAGGTGACTCTTTTTGCTAGCTTATAATTTCAGGTAAATTTAGGCAGGCTTGTACCATTATAGCAGGCCTGTTTGTTTATTTGGGATTTGAGTGACAGGTAATTTGTATGTGAGTTCTGACCAATCATTAATTTGTTTGGCAGGAGGCGGGACTCTCATATAAAAGCCAGGTCACATGGTCAGAGAGGAGTTCCTGTTCAGAGTTCGGAGCGAGAGTCCAGCCTGGTCCCCGGAGGGGAGAGGTCCCCCCCCTCTGGGGAGCCAACGGAGCCCCCCTCCGAGGAGGGTGGGGGGTGAACCGGGACTCGCAGCAGAGTTAGTGACACCGTACAGCATGTAGTCGCTGGTGTCATTGGATGCCCCTGCGGGGAAGGGAGCGTGCCATAAAGGAGAAAAGGGATGGAGAAACCATGCAGAAGAAGTAGCAACTAAGCGGAAGACAACTGGGCGATCGATTGTTTATGAGTGGCACATGGACTATTGATCACATGAGTGAAAGCCCAAGGGAAGGGTACTGCCAGAGGCTGAGGGATGTTGGTACGCAAGTCAGTGAAACAGGTGGTGATGGCGTGTGACTTTGGGTTCAACGATGCCCCGGGATTCCAATCAGTCAAGCGGGAGGAGTTATTCAGAGTGACTCTTTATCAATTATTCTCTATCAAATCTACTTCCATCTTCCCCGATGAAGAAATTACAGAGTGATTTCCTATTATCCGCAATGATTCTAGGTCTTTGCCTGAGAGGCAAAGAAAAGATTACAAAGCAACAAAAGAGCATCTTAGAAAACCCTTCTCCTATCCCAGTTTATGTTACGAAAAATAAAAGCAAGAGAAAATTACAATAAGGACTGTTTCTGATTTTATGGTCTGTGATGGGCTGGGTGGTAAACGTGAATTACAGATATAATAATTAATCAGCCACTCCTTCGGGGGTAAGCGCTACACTTGTAACTGTCAGCCTTGTAATGCCTCATGGGTTCTACAACAGCTGGGGGGGGGGGGGGGTGCCAGTTTGAAGCCCCTGGTCTAAGGGGACCAACCTATTGTGATAGACTCACCTGGGACAGAGGCTTTTGGAGGGACCTGAATGCTGGCCTCTTGCCTACCGACTATGGGCCCTGGCATTTGAGGGAGCTGCAAGAATTTAGGAAAATGTTCTGTTATGTAATGCAAAAGGACATTATTAAAAAGGCCACGATGGTCTCTGCCAGTCTGGGACTCATAGCAGATGCTGGTGTCATCAACAAGCCACATGTCTGGGACCCCCTGCCATAATGTGTTTATTGTAAGTAGGTCTCCTGCTATTGTCTGAAGGTGTTCTGTGTTTATACTTATGTTAATGTGTATTGTACCTTCTGAGCTTGGAGCCGGCAAGTCTGACCTGCAATGAGACATCTGAGTCATCCAGGTGGCTAATTAATGTTTATAGTATATGTCGGTTGTTATAATTATATTCCTGTGTGCAGGTTGTAATGTTAGGGTAATAGGATCAGGAGGGGGAATGTCCACCTGAGGTGTATAAAAGCCTGTATTCTTGTTCAAATAAACAGTTCTTATTCTGGTTTACTTCAAAACTGGTGTTGCCTAGTACTTGGGGAAACTATAGCCATATTTACTGATCTCGTGTTCCAGAGCTTAGGAAGTGATATACTGACGGAAGCCCCCAAGCGGAGTGTGGGAAGCGTTTCTGTCACACCTATGCCGGGCAGGATTGGGTTAAAGAGTACACCACATGGCTGCACATATAGAGGACATGCTACCCAGCATGTGGCTAGGCTACAACACAATAGAACACCACACTACGGACCTCGCATGTGTTTGTATGTGAAGTCGGGACCTTAGGAGGTTCGCTTTTTGAGGACAGGGACTGTACAGAATGTATAGTTCTGTGTAAACCCTTCTCTCTGTATAAATACCTGGAATAAATAAATATTTGTAACACTACAAAATGTAAAAGTTCGGGGGGGGGGGGGAGAGGAGAACGCTCGCTCCATGCTGTAGTCCAATGATTGGTTGGCATACTGGTGCCATGTATTTTAGATGGATAATGCGTTTCTTGCATCGCCTCTGCCGGCACACACATACCTTCACCCCGAGTCGTCCTGTTCCGGCACTTTATCATATTTTTAGCACATTTCAGGTAAACAAAGTGATATTCTCCGAAGAGATCCCAACGGGTCTCCTAGCAACTGCTTAATCAACACCTTCGCAGCTTCTCTCGCTGCTTTCTCTCAGTGTATTCTGATGTCGCGGCGTACGTGAACCTCACAAAGCCCGGCTCGTCACTCCGGGAGCCACCAGTCCAAAACCAGCAACGTGAGAACCTAGAATTCACCCCGAATACAGAGCCGGCCATAGGAGACACCACTGGGGCAGATTCCCCCAACCCCCTTCCTCCATTAACTATACAAAGCCGGACTACAGGCAAATATGAAAAATGCATAAATCATTGTAGCTCTGTGATGGTGATTGGGGCATGCACCAATACCATTTTTCTTTTTACAATGAGTACCGATACTTTTTTTTTTAGTACTCGCCGATACCAATTACCAATATCTACCGTACCGCTGTTATGTTTACACTTCAGCTGTCAGCAATGGTACAAAGCATTGAAAAGTTATTTACAAATAAAATATATATATATATATATATATATTTAATTTTGTGCTTTTTTTCAGTGTGAATCGTGTAAATATATGTTAAAGGTGTAAAAATATTAATTGATAAGAGCAAAAAAAAAAAAAAAAGTTTAAATTATTAATAGTTTATAACATAGAAATGAACAAAAAAAAAATCAGCAAGAAAATAATAATTAAATGGAAAAGGAGAATAAGGAGTTAATTAAGGCTGATTAGTGTAAATTAAGGGGTAATAAGGGGTTAAAACAGAGGAACATTTAATTAAAATAAATAAATAAATATTTTATTTTACTTGACAGGTTGCTTTAAACAGACTTCATCTGCAGAGGGAAGTTCATCCCTTTGATCTGTAGATGAAGAAACAAAATGAAACAATGTTTCTTTTTACCTTTCCCTTTCAGTGCTGAGCAGTGTTGTTGATAAACATTGCCCGGCTGCTTTTTTTAACCACCTGACAACTGGGCACTTAAACCCCCTTCGTGACCAGACCAATTTTCAGCTTTCAGCGCTCTCACACTTTGAATGACAATTACTCAGTCATGTAATACTGTACCCAAATGAATTTTGTGTCCTTTTTTTCATACAAATAGAGCTTTCTTTTGGTGGTATTTGATCACCTCTGGGCTTTTTATTTTTTGCGCTATAAATGAAAAAAGACCAAAAATTTAGAAAAAAAACGCATTTTTCTTCGTTTCTGTGATAAAATTTTGCAAATTATTAATTTTTCTTCATAAATTTTGGCCACAATTTATACTGCTACATATCTTTGGTAAAAATAACCAAAATTAGTGGATATTATTTGGTCTGTGTGAAAGTTATAGAGTCTACAAATTGTGGTGCAAAACATAAAAAATTGATCACACCTGATGTACTGGTGGCCTATCTCATTTCTTGTGACCCGAACAAGTCAGGACAGTACAAATACCCCCCAAATGACCCCTTTTTTGAAAGTAGACATTCCAAGGTATTCAGTAAGATGCATGGTGAGGTTTTTGATGTTGTCATTTTTTCCCACAATTCTTTGCAAAATGAAGATTTTTTTTTTTTTTTTTTTCCTCCCATAACATTGTCATTGTAATTGGTTATTTCTCTCACATGGCATGTGTATACCACAAATGACGCCCCAAAATACATTCTGCTACTCCTTCTAAGTATGGCGATACCACATGTGTGGGACTTTTTCACAGCCTAGCCACATAGAGAGGCCCAACATGCAGGGAGCACCATCAAGTGTTCTATGAGCATAAATGACACATCTAACTTGTTAATTACCTATTACATTTTTGAAGGCCCTGGAGCACCAGGACAATGGAAACGCCCACAAAATGACCCCATTTTGGAAAGCTAACACCCCAACGTATAATCTATGAGGCATAATGAGTCTTTTGAACGGTTCATTTTTTTCCAGAAGTTTTTGGAAAATGTGGAAAAAAATGAAAACGCATTTTTTTTTTACACAAAGTTGTCCATTTATAAGCTATTTCCAACACATAGCATGTACATAGCAAAAATGACACCTCAAAATACATTCTGCTACTCCTCCTGAGTATAGCGATACCACATGTGTAAGACTTTTACACAGCCTGGCCACATACAAGGAACACCGTCAGGTGTTCTAGGGACACATAGCATGCACATACCAAGAATTACACCCTAAAAATACATTCTGCTGAGCAAAGGGTAAAAAAAAAAGATTACCTGTGGTTTTAGTAGCACAGTTGTCCACAGGAGGATAGCACTGGTCCAGGCAGCAGGCAGGGACTTGGTCAGCAAAAGCGAACGCAATTGATCCAGGCAACAGACAGGAACACTGTCCATAGTCAGTACAGGCAGCAGGCAGGGATACTGTCCATATACAGTCCAGGGTCAGTGCAGGCAGAGATTGTCAGCAGTGCCAAAATATTGATCCTGGTAGTAGGCAGGAACATGGTCCATCCATGTGGTGTGGTCAGTTCATGCAACAGGCAGAGGCATGATGGCATAGGTCCTAGAGGCAGCAGGCAGAAGTAGGGCCTCGTTCAGGACAGAATGGGGACAGGGGTAGAGGCTTCTCCCACCCAAATCTCTTTGAAGCCTCCGAGTCTCCAGACCCTAATCTAGGAATGAGAAAACAAAAAAAACGTTTTCTTCATCCAGAAAAACAATTCTGGAGCCCCTCACATATGTGAGACCCCTGTGTTATGAATCCCACTAGTCCAGTAGCAGGGTACAAGATCAGTCCAAGAGGCAGGCAAAAAGGATGGTCAAACAGTCCAGGGTCAGTTCCAGATCAGGCAGAGATATAAACAGAATCTGTAGGCAGAAGCGTGGTCGAAAAACAAGCCAGGGTCAGTTCCAGATCAGGCAGAGATATAAACAGAATCGGTAGGCAGAAGCGTGGTCAAAAAACAAGCCAGGGTCAGTTCCAGATCAGGCAGAGATATAAATAGAATCGGTAGGCAAAAGCGTGGTCAAAAAACAAGCCAGGGTCAGTTACAGAGCAAGCAGAGGCATAAGGGGTGTGAAGGTAAATGGCAGGAAGTGAGGGTTATGTTTACCATACTTCACTAATAATTTAGTGAAGTATGGTAACGGCGGAAACAGTTAACTATACAGAGGCCTGGTTGGGAAGGACATTCGGGACAATAAAAAGTAGTGTCTCTTCTCACTCCTCCTTTGGAGCACACCCGGCATTTTTTCTGCCGTTTTTGGCCTGTTGGTCTGGGGGGGATTTTTTCGGGAAAGTGGCGTTCGGACAGTCTACTAATCACATCGGATCGAATGGTTTCTGGTGGGCCGTTGGGGTATATCAGGGCAGTGATGATTTCCTCCTGGTATCCAAGGAAGGATTTGGGGCTTGCAGTGGATTTATGATAAATAACATAGCTGTTATATATGGCCAAATTGAACAAATATATTGAAACTTTTTTATACCACTGGTATGTTCTTCTCGTGGCAAGATAGGGTTCGAGCATCTGGTCGTTGAAGTCGACACCCCCCATATACTTGTTGTATTCAAAGATGCATGTGGGCTTTTGGATTACCCCATTCCTCCTGGTTATCTCCACGACGGTGTTACTGTGGATTGATGAAAGCACGTAGACGTCCCTTCTGTCCCTCCACTTCACAGCCAGAATTTCCTCATTCCTCAAACTCGCCATTTCCCCTCTTCTTAGCTTTTTGTTCACGAGGCTTTGAGGAAAGCCCTTCCGGTTCTTCCTTATGGTGCCACATGCTGGAGTCTTCTGTCTGTGAAGATTTCGGAACAGGGGCAGACTAGAATAAAAATTGTCCACATATAGATGGTAGCCTTTTTCCAGGAGTGGGTTTACGAGTTCCCACACGACTTTCCCACTCGATCCGATGTATTCTGGGCAATTAGGGGGATGTAGCTGGGTGTCCTTCCCTTCGTATACCATGAAGGCATAGGTATATCCTGTAGCTCGGTCGCATAATTTATACATTTTAACCCCATAGCGGGCCCTTTTGGTGGGAATAAATTGTTTTATGCCCAATCTGCCACTAAATTTGACCAGGGACTCATCCACACATATGTGCTGGTCTGGGGTAAATAACTGGGGGAAGATATCAGAAAAATATTTTAGTAGTGGGCGAATTTTATATAGCTTGTCAAAATGTGGGTCATTTCGGGGAGGGCACTGGGTATTGTCATTGAAGTGTAGGAATCTCATAATCATGAGATACCTGGTTCTGGGCATTACAGAGGAAAAGATGGGCATGTGGTGGATGGGGAGGGTAGACCAATAGGAACGTAATACATTTTTTTTGGTTAGTCCCATACAGAATGTGAGGCCCAAAAAAATTCTAAACTCCTCCACTGTTAGGGCTCTCCATTCGTAGGGACGGGCATAATAGGACGTTGGGTTACTTGCTATGTATTGTTGGGCATATAGATTGCACTGGGCCACAATCGATGCAAGCATGTCCTCAGTAAATATAAGGTTGAAAAAATCTAATGGTGAAAAATTTTCCGTATCCACCTGGACTCCTGGCTGGGCAGTAAAAGGGGGAATGATAGCTTCTCCTGAATTGGGTGGCAGCCATAAGGGGTTCTCAAGGGAGTAGGGAAGGCTGGCATGGGACCTAACCCTTTGGGCCTGAGGTGACACCCCACTGGTACGTGGACTTTGTCGAGGTACTGCGGTGCTGGTGGATGGCACTGCGGTGCTGGTGGATGGCATTGCGGTGATAGTGGATGGCATTGTGGTGATAGTGGATGGCATTGTGGTGCTGGTGGATGGCACTGCATCCTCACCAGTACGTCTTCGTCTGGCGGGCGGACTCTCATCCTCCTCTGAGGCTGTCAGTGTACCACTGCTGGGGACAGGCTCGTAGTCCACGTCAGACTCAGAATCTGAATAGGAATCTGAAGCGGAGAGCTCCCCGTTGCTCTCGTCGGCCGCAAGAATATTATATGCCTCCTCGGCTGAATATACTCTTTGTGACATAGTGATGAAAAATGGCAGATATGTGGCACTGATGACACGTGACACTGGCAGATTGCACTGGTGATAGATGGCACTGATACGTGACACTGATGTGGTAGGTGACACTGGTGACACTGATGACACTGATGTGGCAGGTGACAGACAGGTGGCACTGACGACAGATGGCACTGACAGATTGCACTGATACGTGGCAGGTGACACTGACAGGTGGCACTGATGTGGCAGGTGGCACTGATGTGGCAGGTGACACTGACAGGTGACACTGATGTGGCAGGTGACACTGACAGGTGACACTGATGTGGCAGGTGACACTGACAGGTGGCACTGATGTGGCAGGTGACACTGACAGGTGGCACTGATGTGGCAGGTGACACTGACAGGTGGCACTGATGTGGCAGGTGACACTGACAGGTGGCACTGATGTGGCAGGTGACACTGACAGGTGGCACTAACGACAGATGGCACTGACAGATGGCACTGATGACAGATGGAAGCACTGTGGCACTGATGTGGCACTGTATGGGCACTGTATGGGCACTGTAGGGTGTTTCACCAAATGCTTGGCACTCACAGTTCTCACAGATCGCTCTCTCTCCTCACACACGGTCTCTGTGTGAGGAGAGAAAACCGGCAATGAGAGATGATCTCATATGTTTACATTTGAGATCATCTGTCATTGGAAGCTCGGATCGCGCTGTAAACGGCCGCTGTGATTGGCCGTTTACGGCGATCCGTGACTGGCTGTATCCAAGGGACACGGCCAGAGCAGAATTTCCCCGATGCGCGCTCCCGGGAGCGCGCATTGCGGAAGTGAACAGGAGGACGTCCAGGGACGCCCTCCCGGCAATTGGAGTCCGCGCTGTAGCCGTCTTTCGGCTATAGCGCGGACGCCTAGTGGTTAAATTTTGTTTTGACGGCTACATTTGCGAGGACTTTATTTACACTTCGGCTGTCAACAGGGGAATCCGACTGACAGCTGAATGAGTCGTTGGTTGTTAGGATGCTGGCGGCCCCGCTCCTTAACAACCGATAATTCCTTTTGTTTCTACATTTCAGCGGTCAGTGGGGGAATCCTTCCGACAGCTGAAAGAACTGAACCTGAAACGACCGTTTTCAGGTATCGGAGCATTTGCAGGAGTACCGATAATTGTGCAAATGCTTAATATCGGTACTGATACTGGTACCAGTATCAGTGCAACCCTAATGATGATGGTGATGATGATGATGGTGATGATGATGATGATGATGATGGTTTTTCGTGTTGGACGAACAGTTCAAGCCGAGGCAAAAGTTTGGCCCGAACATCGCCTGTTCCCCCGTTCGGCAAACACCCGAATTTGCGGGGCGCATTGAAACTAACATTAAATTTGGGACTCTTAGGGGCATATTCATCACATATTCTATAGGTAATTCACTGAAAACATGGTAAACATTCACTCTACATATCAAGCCAAGGTGGTGGACATTCACCCAGGATAGACCCAGTGAAATTGACATTCCCCCGACATCAAGCGACATCTGTTCCCCAGTAGAATGAGGTCTGTGACATTCACCCAATGTATGAAAAATAAATGTCACCTTCCCTGCACATTCATTTAACATTCCCTTAACTGTATTTATGTTAAAGTGATTGTCAAGGTACATTTTTAATTAAAAATAATAAACATTTCATAAGTACTGTAATGGTTTTGCACAGAGCAGCCCGGATCCTCCTCTTCTCGGGTCCCTCGCCGGTGCTCAGGGCTCCCCCCCCCCCACCAAGCGCCCCCATAGCTAACTGCTTACTCTGTGGAAGCACTCATGTGTGCTCACTCCCGAGCAGCTCGGCTCCACCCCCTGCTCCCTCCTCACTGGTTGTGAGTGACAGTAGCAGGGGCCAATGGCTCCCGCTCTCGTGTCCGAGCCAATGAGGAGGGAGAGACCCAGGAGAACCTCGGCTCTCATGCACATCGCTGGACTGAGATGGGGCTCAGGTAAGTATCAGAGGGGGCTGGGGAGGGAGCTGCATGCGGAAGGTTTTTTAACTTCATGTACAGAATAAACATTACAACTAATATACAGTATAAAATAAATCTGATATACTGTACACACACACAATATAACTAATATATACAGAATATCTAATATATACAATAGAACTACTAGACACAAGATAACTTGCTTGTTTCTTTACCTTTCGATGGATACGTAGCACCCCCTAGTGTTGCTAGAGTGCTAGTGATGGGATTTTTGTGTTATGCTCTGTTCACACCTAGGCGTTACTGTTTTCCAGGCGTTTTTCGGGCATTTTTTCGGGCGTTTTGCAGAGTCTTTCTACTGGCGTTTTCAAGGTTAAAAGGTCACCAATGTAAAAGAATTAAAAACGCCTGTAATCTGCCAAAAAAGAATCTCCTGTACTTTTTTGAGTGACGGCATTTTGCTTTAGGCGACAGAACGCTCAGATGTTAACAGGGACCATTGAAATGAATGGGAGAATTTAGAGCTGAGGCTTAGAGCAGAAAAACACCCAGAAACGCCTAGGTGTGAACAGGGCCTAAGTGTAGGTACATTTTCAGGCTTGGCTGGAAGCCAAACCTGTATATTTCCTGTGTGTTTTCCTGGGTTGGGCAAAGATCCAGGGAGAGCTGGATGACTCACGAACAGCATCACTGAGACCTCCCCCCTATTTCTAGAATGTACTGGAACCTTCTAGAAGAATGGGAGGGGAAGGTGGAGATGCCTGGAGTGTTCTAAAGGGCCCTGACCAGTTCCCTACAGAAGGGTTTGGCAGGGGGAGGCCCCCTCAGATACTCAGGGTCAGCCCAGTTGGGGAGGATTTGTGTTCGGGTGGAAGCTGGAGATGGAGTGTTAGGCTGATGGTGCTCCCCAGTCTGTAGGGTGACCTTAGGCCTGGGTTCGGGTGTGGACAGGACCCTCTTCAAAACACACACAGAGGTGTCCTGGCCAGGAGGCATGGGAGCGATGAGAGGACAGCAGGAGAACACTGCCAGGCAAGTCTCCAGGAGGAAAGGAACAGCCAAGAGGGCTGATGAGTGACACACAGTCAGGAGGACTGGGGAGGCACGCCTGAGAGGACTGGGATGGGTGAAGAGCCAGTCAGGAGGACTGGGGAGGCACGCCTGAGAGGACTGGGATGGGTGAAGAGCCAGTCAGGAGGACTGGGGAGGCACGCCTGAGAGGACTGGGATGGGTGAAGAGCCAGTCAGGGGGACTGGGGAGGCACGCCTGAGAGGACTGGGATGGGTGAAGAGCCAGTCAGGAGGACTGGGGAGGCACGCCTGAGAGGACTGGGATGGGTGAAGAGCCAGTCAGGAGGACTGGGGAGGCACGCCTGAGAGGACTGGGATGGGTGAAGAGCCAGTCAGGAGGACTGGGGAGGCACGCCTGAGAGGACTGGGATGGGTGAAGAGCCAGTCAGGAGGACTGGGGAGGCACGCCTGAGAGGACTGGGATGGGTGAAGAGCCAGTCAGGAGGACTGGGGAGGCACGCCTGAGAGGACTGGGATGGGTGAAGAGCCAGTCAGGAGGACTGGGGAGGCACGCCTGAGAGGACTGGGATGGGTGAAGAGCCAGTCAGGAGGACTGGGGAGGCACGCCTGAGAGGACTGGGATGGGTGAAGAGCCAGTCAGGAGGACTGGGGAGGCACGCCTGAGAGGACTGGGATGGGTGAAGAGCCAGTCAGGAGGACTGGGGAGGCACGCCTGAGAGGACTGGGATGGGTGAAGAGCCAGTCAGGAGGACTGGGGAGGCACGCCTGAGAGGACTGGGATGGGTGAAGAGCCAGTCAGGAGGACTGGGGAGGCACGCCTGAGAGGACTGGGATGGGTGAAGAGCCAGTCAGGAGGACTGGGGAGGCACGCCTGAGAGGACTGGGATGGGTGAAGAGCCAGTCAGGAGGACTGGGGAGGCACGCCTGAGAGGACTGAGATGGGTGAAGAGCCAGTCAGGAGGACTGGGGAGGCACGCCTGAGAGGACTGGGATGGGTGAAGAGCCAGTCAGGAGGACTGGGGAGGCACGCCTGAGAGGACTGAGATGGGTGAAGAGCCAGTCAGGAGGACTGGGGAGGCACGCCTGAGAGGACTGGGATGGGTGAAGAGCCAGTCAGGAGGACTGGGGAGGCACGCCTGAGAGGACTGGGATGGGTGAAGAGCCAGTCAGGAGGACTGGGGAGGCACGCCTGAGAGGACTGGGATGGGTGAAGAGCCAGTCAGGAGGACTGGGGAGGCACGCCTGAGAGGACTGGGATGGGTGAAGAGCCAGTCAGGAGGACTGGGGAGGCACGCCTGAGAGGACTGGGATGGGTGAAGAGCCAGTCAGGAGGACTGGGGAGGCACGCCTGAGAGGACTGAGATGGGTGAAGAGCCAGTCAGGAGGACTGGGGAGGCACGCCTGAGAGGACTGGGATGGGTGAAGAGCCAGTCAGGAGGACTGGGGAGGCACGCCTGAGAGGACTGGGATGGGTGAAGAGCCAGTCAGGAGGACTGGGGAGGCACGCCTGAGAGGACTGGGATGGGTGAAGAGCCAGTCAGGGGGACTGGGGAGGCACGCCTGAGAGGACTGGGATGGGTGAAGAGCCAGTCAGGGGGACTGGGGAGGCACGCCTGAGAGGACTGGGATGGGTGAAGAGCCAGTCAGGAGGACTGGGGAGGCACGCCTGAGAGGACTGGGATGGGTGAAGAGCCAGTCAGGAGGACTGGGGTGGCACGCCTGAGAGGACTGGGATGGGTGAAGAGCCAGTCAGGAGGACTGGGGAGGCACGCCTGAGAGGACTGGGATGGGTGAAGAGCCAGTCAGGAGGACTGGGGAGGCACGCCTGAGAGGACTGAGATGGGTGAAGAGCCAGTCAGGAGGACTGGGGAGGCACGCCTGAGAGGACTGGGATGGGTGAAGAGCCAGTCAGGAGGACTGGGGAGGCACGCCTGAGAGGACTGGGATGGGTGAAGAGCCAGTCAGGAGGACTGGGGAGGCACGCCTGAGAGGACTGGGATGGGTGAAGAGCCAGTCAGGAGGACTGGGGAGGCACGCCTGAGAGGACTGGGATGGGTGAAGAGCCAGTCAGGAGGACTGGGGAGGCACGCCTGAGAGGACTGGGATGGGTGCAGAGCCAGTCAGGAGGACTGGGGAGGCACGCCTGAGAGGACTGGGATGGGTGAAGAGCCAGTCAGGAGGACTGGGGAGGCACGCCTGAGAGGACTGGGATGGGTGAAGAGCCAGTCAGGGGGACTGGGGAGGCACGCCTGAGAGGACTGGGATGGGTGAAGAGCCAGTCAGGAGGACTGGGGAGGCACGCCTGAGAGGACTGGGATGGGTGAAGAGCCAGTCAGGAGGACTGGGGAGGCACGCCTGAGAGGACTGGGATGGGTGAAGAGCCAGTCAGGAGGACTGGGGAGGCACGCCTGAGAGGACTGGGATGGGTGCAGAGCCAGTCAGGAGGACTGGGGAGACACGCCTGAGAGGACTGGGATGGGTGAAGAGCCAGTCAGGGGGACTGGGGAGGCACGCCTGAGAGGACTGGGATGGGTGAAGAGCCAGTCAGGAGGACTGGGGAGGCACGCCTGAGAGGACTGGGATGGGTGAAGAGCCAGTCAGGAGGACTGGGGAGGCATGCCTGAGAGGACTGGGATGGGTGAAGAGCCAGTCAGGAGGACTGGGGAGGCACGCCTGAGAGGACTGGGATGGGTGAAGAGCCAGTCAGGAGGACTGGGGAGGCACGCCTGAGAGGACTGGGATGGGTGAAGAGCCAGTCAGGAGGACTGGGGAGGCACGCCTGAGAGGACTGGGATGGGTGCAGAGCCAGTCAGGAGGACTGGGGAGGCACGCCTGAGAGGACTGGGATGGGTGAAGAGCCAGTCAGGAGGACTGGGGAGGCACGCCTGAGAGGACTGGGATGGGTGAAGAGCCAGTCAGGAGGACTGGGGAGGCACGCCTGAGAGGACTGGGATGGGTGAAGAGCCAGTCAGGGGGACTGGGGAGGCACGCCTGAGAGGACTGGGATGGGTGAAGAGCCAGTCAGGAGGACTGGGGAGGCACGCCTGAGAGGACTGGGATGGGTGAAGAGCCAGTCAGGGGGACTGGGGAGGCACGCCTGAGAGGACTGGGATGGGTGAAGAGCCAGTCAGGAGGACTGGGGAGGCACGCCTGAGAGGACTGGGATGGGTGAAGAGCCAGTCAGGGGGACTGGGGAGGCACGCCTGAGAGGACTGGGATGGGTGAAGAGCCAGTCAGGAGGACTGGGGAGGCACGCCTGAGAGGACTGGGATGGGTGAAGAGCCAGTCAGGGGGACTGGGGAGGCACGCCTGAGAGGACTGGGATGGGTGAAGAGCCAGTCAGGAGGAGTGCGGTGGCATGGGCAGGAGAAAGGGGCAGCAGCAGCCAGGAGGGCCGGTAGTTCCTGAAGAGGTGGTACTTGGAGTAGTAGTCACAGATAGGACAGGTAGCGCCAAAGACTTCTATTTTTGCTACACCATAGGGGCCCGCGGCCCCGGCCTGAAAAGGGCATTGGTCCAGATTCAGCTGAGATTGTGCTGAACCTGAAACTTGTGCTAGCTAGTCCTGGGAATTATGGTTCTGCAAGTAAGTGTGTGCCGGAGGAGAGTGTGTATAAACCGGGTGTATCTAAAGAGTTCTACTGGTCAAATGGGCATCCCATATCAACCCTTCCCTATCCAAGTTCAATTCCCCAAGGACTGCTTCTTGTCTCTGAAGTGAATGGGAAATGTGTGTGCCTGGCTGTGCAGGGTGGGAGATGACCACATTCACCAGCGGCCCCTATGGGGGTAGCACTACAGATATGGAAGGCAATGATGGATTGTTTGGCCCGGTCATGAAGAAGTGGAAGTTGTGTGGATATGGGCCCCTCAGTACTGTTGTATTGGTTGGGCGTTGTGCTATGTATAATCTCCATATATCTTCTCATAGTATCCTCCATGTGGACGCCTATTATGGACATGTGTTGTCGTCTCTTCTTGGGAACAATAAAACAAAGTTGGCTTCCATTCTGTAACTCTTCATGAGACGTAGAATTCCCGACTCCACAATGAAAGTCCCTTTTCTTTTACAATCGAATGAATGTGACTTCTCTGCCCACAATTCATCCCGGCTGACCGCTGGAGCCGGAGACCCAATAATACCTTTCCATTCCGACCCGTGAGAACCCGTAAAGGTCACCTGTGATGGGCCGGGGGAGGGCAGCTTCTTACTCTTTACAAATACCATTTTATTTCATATTTTATTTATTGAAAGATTTTTTTTTCTGACAAACACATATACCTGAGAAAAACAAAACCATCCAAAAAAATAAAACGCAGAAATACTAAACTGAACCCGACATGACATTTATGAAACGCTCCGATCGATCCCATTCCTCCGATCAAAAATCATTAAACAAAAATATAAAATAACTTCATCATCATACCATTGGACTGTACAGAGTTGGTGTATTCATGGAAGGATTCTTCACCTTTTTACAATTACAGATCCCCCAATGTGTCAACCAATATCTCCTCCATAGATCCTTCTCCAGACTCTTCACATCACCACCATCACCAGTCCTATCAGGTTCCAGTAGGACCCAATTCCAAGTCCCAAGCTTGGTTTTATCTTCCATATGAATTGGTAGGAAGAGAAGATCTGAAAGAAATCATCCAGGTTTTATATATTTATATTTTTTCTGGTGTTTTTGTGTAATGAGAAGATGGAATGGAGGCCCCAATACTGACAATGGTCCTCCATCAAGTCCATTTCTCTACTATAAGGTCCAATTCCATAATGAGAGAGTGAGAATTCTATTTATTCATTTTTTATTATTCCCAGATCCAGTCCCATCATACCCCATCATTTGGTTCCATCATACCCCATCATTTGGTTCCATCATACCCCATCATTTGGTTCCATCATACCTCATCATTTCGTTCCATCATACCCCATCATTTGGTTCCATCATACCCCATCATTTGGTTCCATCATACCTCATCATTTGGTTCCATCATACCCCATCATTTGGTTCCATCATACCCCATCATTTGGTTCCATCATACCTCATCATTTGGTTCCATCATACCCCATCATTTAGTTCCATCATACCCCATCATTTGGTTCCATCATACCTCATCATTTCGTTCCATCATACCCCATCATTTGGTTCCATCATACCCCATCATTTGGTTCCATCATATCTCATCATTTGGTTCCATCATACCCCATCATTTGGTTCCATCATACCTCATCATTTCGTTCCATCATACCTCATCATTTCGTTCCATCATACCCCATCATTTGGTTCCATCATACCCCATCATTTGGTTCCATCATATCTCATCATTTGGTTCCATCATACCCCATCATTTGGTTCCATCATACCCCATCATTTGGTTCCATCACACACCATCATACCCCATCATTTGGTTCCATCATACCCCATCATTTGGTTCCATCATACCTCATCATTTGGTTCCATCATACCCCATCATTTGGTTCCATCATACCCCATCATTTAGTTCCATCATACCCCATCATTTGGTTCCATCATACCTCATCATTTGGTTCCATCATACCCCATCATTTGGTTCCATCATACCTCATCATTTAGTTCCATCATACCCCATCATTTGGTTCCATCATACCCCATCATTTGGTTCCATCATACCCCATCATTTGGTTCCATCATACCCCATCATTTGGTTCCATCACACACCATCATACCCCATCATTTGGTTCCATCATACCCCATCATTTGGTTCCATCATACCCCATCATTTGGTTCCATCACACACCATCATACCCCATCTTTTAGTTCCATCATACCCCATCATTTGGTTCCATCATACCCCATCATTTGGTTCCATCATACCCCATCATTTGGTTCCATCATACCCCATCATTTGGTTCCATCACACACCATCATACCCCATCATTTGGTTCCATCATACCCCATCATTTGGTTCCATCATACCCCATCATTTGGTTCCATCATATCTCATCATTTGGTTCCATCATACCCCATCATTTGGTTCCATCATACCCCATCATTTGGTTCCATCATACCCCATCATTTAGTTCCATCATACCCCATCATTTGGTTCCATCATACCCCATCATTTGGTTCATAGACACTATATTACCAAAAGTATTGGGACGTCTGCCTTTACACGCACATGACCTTTAATGACATCCGAGTCTTAGTCCGGAGGGTTCAATATTGAGTTGGCTCCGCCCTTTGCAGCTATAACAGCTTCAACTCTTCTGGGAAGGCCGTCCACAAGGTTTAGGAGGGTGTCTATGGGAATGTTTGACCATTCTTACAGAAGAGCATTTGTGAGGTCAGGCACTGATGTTGGACGAGAAGGTCTGGCTCACAGTCTCTGCTCGAATTCCTCCCAAAGGTGTTCTATGGGGTTGAGGTCAGGACTCTGTGCAGGCCAGTCAAGTTCCTCCACCCCAAACTCGCTCATCCATGTTTTTATGGACCTTGCTTTGTGCACTGGTGGGCAGTCATGTTGGAACAGGAAGGGGCCGTCCCCAAACTGTTCCCACAAAGTTGGGAGCATGAAATTGTCCAAAATGTCTTGGTATGCCGACGCCTTAAGGGTTCCCTTCACTGGAACTAAGGGGCCAAGCCCAACCCCCGAAAAACAACTTGACCCTCATTTGCTACATATACTGCAGTACTTATTCTTTGGCTCCATCCCAGGGTCCTCCGGTCCTTCATAATTCTCTATTTTAAGCTCTCTGTCTATTCTCAGTGTATACAAAACCTGATGTATTGAAAGGATTTTCTAACTGATTGTGTTGAGGTTTATATGTATCCCTGAGACTCGTGCTTGTGGCACAGCAATCAAAGCATACTTCATAGGTACAAGGAAGCCCAGGCTTTGTTTAACCATGGCCCTTTAGCCACTCCCACTATCATGTTTGGCCACACCCACTTTTTTCTGCAGCGTGCATAGGTCATTATCTCCCTAAAATGTCTCTCATTCTGAAGTTCAAAAGTTGGGAGGAGTGCAGCTGGGACCTCATTGAGCATAATATAGCATTCCAGCAAACTGCCCTAAGGGGCAGAGCCCCCCCCCCCCCCCCCCCCCCTCAGTCAGGAAACTCCTCCTGCAGGACTGGACCTCGGATCAACTCAACTATTGCTCCAGGCCTTGGACTACTTATGGGCTCTCCAGCCACCTACTGGGCACAACTCCCCAGGGATTGTCGGTCCCTATAAATATTTAGATTATCCATCTTTCCTTCTATTATGATTCCAGAACCCTATAGAATGCAGGAGGAAATAATCAGACCAGCAGCCTGTGAAGCACTGAGCAGGCTAAAGCAATCAACAGCTGCTTCTTAGGCTACAGAGCAGCCAGATTAAATTTACTTAGGATCCTAAACCTGAACTAAGTGGGTGCTATACTTCAGAACTAACGAAATGTGGTAGTGATTGGGTTTACAGCTACTTTATACCTTTCTTGTTGGGGTTCTGATGTCAGACCTCAACTGTCAGCGAGTCTTTCCCAGAAGTCGATCCTCAGAAGTAAATGATGAAATTCCGAAATCCGGTCTGCAATGTTGTCACTTGGCTTTGAGAGTCCCAGCGTGGTCCTGTCGCTACCCAGAAAAGACGGGCAGTCCTGCTAGGAGGCGATAGGCGGCTTATCATCGCCGAGCAGAGCCATGTACCGAGGTGAGCTCCCTCCCGCCTGGTCCCGCTTGTCCTGGATTTACACCGCGCCGGAAAGCTGAATTACGCCGGCTCCGATTTGGAAAGGCTCTCCGGCCGCCCGTCTGTCTCTTTGCCGCTCGCCGATAAGCTGCAATAATCACCTGCAATTTTATTCCGCTTGTATGTCATTTTCTCCGAAACACAAAAAGCAGCTCAGTCACCGCGCTAAATGGGAGTTCAACACATGAACGACCCGGCCGGCGCTGCCAAAAATTTAATTGGAAGCTTCCAGAGGATTCTGTTTTGTTCTCCGCTGAAATCCTCGGCAGCCTCTCTTTTTTTGTTATTATTATCACTTGAAAAGAATTTATTTAAAGGTCATGAAAAATCTGCGAGCGTTCGCCGCCGTCCGGCTCTTGTCAAGTTTTCAGCCTTGTTAGCGCCGCCATTAAAAGGCTTCTCTCATATTTAAAGTGTGGCGGGGTTTGGGCGGAATTGTATAAACATAATTATCAGAACGTTTCTCCAGAGCTGCAATTTGTAAACAACAAAACCTCCACAACGGATTTAATCCGAGCTGGCGGCGAGTGGCGGCGAGTGGCGGCGAGTTATTTGGGGATGAGATGCGTGTAAGCAGGAGCTTCCAAGAGGGATCCTTTGCTGTGTTCATGCTTTGAGGTCAATCAGGTCGACTGTGTTGCAGTTTGGGACAATGTAAAAATGTTGAACCGTGTCCTTAGGTTGACTTGCTGAGCTGGTGGTTCCTGAGAAGGAAGGGTTAATGCTGCTGGCCGGGTTTTTCCCGCTCTTTTCAGAAAGGTTACCTCCCCCTGCAGGTCATACCATATAAATAAGGGAAAAATAAGAAGAAATTGCCCCGGGGATTGTATGGGTGGGGGGTTAAGTTCAAATAAAACTGGTTTACCACCCATACAATCCCCGGGGCAATTTCTTCTTATTTTTCCCGTGACTATTTTGGGATGAGGTGAGGGGCTCTATATATATATATATATACTTATTTTGGCTTGGTAGCCTCATGTTTTCATATTTACCATAAAAATAAGGGCTCAGTAGTGCCCTTGGAGGTTGGTTGGGGGAAAGACTGCCAAAATGTAACTGTTATCCTGAAAGTCTGAACCAACCCCTTGGTCGGGAGCCCAGTTGGGGTTCCCACTGGGGTCTGGAACTTATGGACTTGTGCTACCTTAACTGGACTCAGTTATTGATTATTGCTACCTATTGTGGAATCACTGCCTATTAAGGATGAGCTTGATGTTCGGGTCGAACATGAGTTCAACTCGAACATCGGGTGTTTGCCCGTTCGCCGAATATCAAACATTATGGGGCGTTCGCAGGAAAATCAAACGGAATTCCCCATAATGTACTGTGAGATCACAGTGCATTGCTGTATGATGATTGGCCAAAGCATGCACCTGACCTGCATGTTTTGGCCAATCCCAGCACCCTCTGCTAAGAGAGCTATAATTGGCCAAAGGTAGGGTGCCTTTGGCCAATCATGGCTCAGGGGGACTAAGTCCACGCCCCACACTATATAAGGCTGCCTGCATGTCCGTCCCGTGTAGTGTTGTTGGTGTGGACAGAGACATAGCTTAATTTAGATTTCAGCAGGCAGGTTATTCTGTTAGTGGCAGTGTATTTAATTAATATATATATACAGTCAGTCTAGTATATATATATATATATATATATATATATATATATATATATTGTGCAGCATCCAGTCAGTGTGGCCTAGAGATCTACATTCTACAATGCATTCCGTGGTATATTATTTCTAATCTACTTCAGGTGGTGTATTCTATATATATATATATATACATACCAACAGTCTAGTATATACAGTATATATACCGACAGTCTAGTATATATATATATATATGTATATATTTATATATATATATATATATATATATATATATATATATATATATATATATATATATATACATATACACAGTACAACCGTAGTGCAGTTGCTACTACTTTTCTGGTGGTGTACACAGTACACAATACAGTGTAGTGTGATGTTGCCAAACAAAATATATATCATGTCCAGAAGGCCACCAAGGAGAGGCAAATGCTCACAGGCCACTACAGTCTACAGTCAACAGTGCTGGTCGCAGACACGGTGCATCCTCTGCCGGTGGGCGTGGGGCATGCTTGTCCTTTTTTTCTGCTGCTGGCCTTGTTGTTGAGCCACAACATGCAGAAGAGTTGGTGGAGTGGATAACAAAGCCGTCCTCATCCTCCTCATCCTCTGTCACCCAGGCTCAGAGTAGTTTGCCTTCCAATGCAGCTGCCAAAACGGCCTATTCCACCGGCTCCTTGTCCACAGTCACTCCTTCCATAGCCCCACCATCATGCACCGAGGAGTCCCCCAAACGATTTGACCACAGTGTCAGGTACATGCTGCTGGAGGATGCGCAGCGATTAGAAGGCTCCGATGTTGGTTCCCAGGTTGAGGAAGGGAGTGACGTGAGCCTAGAGAGAGGGGGTGCCCCAGAAGAACAAGAAACTGGCAGTCATATTCCCCCAGCCACAGCATACTGCCAAGTTTGCTCCAGTGACGAGGAGGGAGGGGATGATGAGGTCACTGACTCTACTTGGGTGCCTGATAAAAGAGAGGAGAAGGAGGAGGCAGATCGCACCATTGCTGTTTGCAAACTATGTCTGAAGCGGATCAAGCATGGCCAGAACAGCAGCCGCTTGGGCACCACAAGCTTGACCAGACATATGACGACCTCCCATGCAGTCTGTTGGCAACAGCACTTAAAAGACCCACATCAAAGAAAAAGGCGGACTTCTTCTTGCTCCTCATCTGGGATCTCCAACCCCACTATACCTCCAGTCCTCTCAAAAACCTGCACTGAGAAGATTGAAGGTATAGCAATAGGTGTCCCAAGTACTTGCAGCCAATCTGCTATCAGTACACCTCCATCTGATTTTAGCAGGCAAACTTCCCTACCAGTTGCTAAACAGTAAAAAGAAATTCGGTCCCAGCCATCCACATGCTCAGTGTCTGAATGCTAGCTTGGCCAAATTGCTAGCACTGCAACTGCTGCCTTATCAGCTGGTAGACTCTGCCCCGTTTCATGAATTTGTGGAATGTGCTGTACCTCAGTTGCAGGTTCCAAAACACAAGTTCTTTTCATGGAAGGCCATTCCGGCTCTACCGGCATGTGGAAGGCAATGTTTTGACAGGAAAGTCAGCAGTAAGATATATATTAGGGAGGGACGTTACCTTTCCTTCACAGTGCACTGGGTAACTCGTCTGGCAGCTGGGAAGGATGCAGGACAGGGTTCAGTGTTGTTGGAGCTTGTTCCGCCACCACGTCTCCAAAATGCTAGTGGTGATTCTGCCACAGCTCTCTCCTCCACCCCCTCCTCTTCTTCTTTCTCTATGGCCTCTTCTTCAGATTTCTCCTCTGAACCAGTGGTGCTCCGTAAGCGGTCAAGGGCCTACGCAAGTACTCAGGCAAAAAGATGCCATGCAGTGTTTGAGTTGGTCTGCTTAGAGGACAGGAGCCACACTGGGGCAGAGATTCTGTCAGCTCTGCCGGGGCAGGCCCAGAGGTGGTTGACGCCACGCCAGCTTCAGCCAGGAATGGTTGTATGCGACACTGGTACCAAACTTCTCTCTGTCCTCCTACAGGAAAACTTGACCCATGTCCCATGTTTGGCACACGTCCTGAATTTGGTAGTGCGGCGGTTCTTGAGCAGGTACCCGGGCTTACAGGATCTCCTGAGGCAGGCCAGAAAAGTCTGTGGTTTTCCGCCGGTCAAACAATGCCAGTGCTCGACTGGCAGGCATTCAAAGGGAATTCAACCTGCCCAAGAACCGCCTCATTTGTGCACATGTCCACCAGGTGGAACTCAACGTTGGCAATGCTGCAGTGGCTTCACTCGCAGCAGAGGGCCATCAATGAGTACCTGTGTGAGTATGGCACCAGGACAGGGTCAGGGGAGCTTGGCTTTTTTTCGCCATGCCAGTGACTACTGATCAAGGATGCATGCACTGTCCTGTCACCATGGTGAGCAGCGGCAATGCATGCATCAGTTATACTGTCCCTCTTGTCTTCCTGTTGGAGCACGCGCTTCGTGGAATAATGGAGAGGGCACTTGAGGCAGAACAGCGGAAGGAAGAAGAGGACTTCCTTACCTCTCAAGGCCCCCTTTATCCAGATAGCATTCCTGTGGGCCTGCCAAACACACAGGAAGAAGAGTAGGAGGAGGAGGATTGTGTGAGCATGGATGTGGAGGATAACAATCAGCAGCAGTCTTCAAGGGATGGTTTTCAGTCCCCAGAAACCCAAGGAGTTGCACGTGGTTGGGAGGAGGTAGTTTGTGACATCATCCTCAGTGACCCAGAGGACTCAAAATCAAATGCGTCTGAAAACTTACGCTGCATGGCCTCCCTGATTCTGCAAAGCCTGTGAAAGGACCCTAGGATTTGTGGTATCAAGGAGAAGGATCATTACTGGCTGGCAACCCTTCTTGATCCACGTTACAAGGGTAAGGTTGCAGAACTCATCCTGCCTTCGCAGAGGGAGCAGAGGAAGAAACATCTTAAGAAGGCCATGAAGAAAGGTTTGTGCAATGCGTTTCCAGACCCTGGGAGGTTACAATTTCCTGGTGTTGGACAACGTGTTGCTGAGGCTTCGTTCAGTCATAGAAAGAGCGGTGGAGAAGGTGGCCGGCTGACTGATGCCTTTAGACAATTTTTCAGTCCTCAGCGCCCAGGTCTGATCGGTTCAAGCAACCATTACCAGTGTCTGCATTACATGGTGCAGTAATATCTAGGGGCAAGAGCAGACTTGGAGGCCTTTCCAACAGAGCATCCTTTGGGTCTTGAGGATGGACCACTGGCCAGAACTTGCTCAATATGCAATTGAGCTACTGGCCTGTCCTGCATCCATCATTCTTTCTGAATGCACATTCAGTGCTGCTGGAGGGTTTGTAACGGATCATAGAATGCGCCTGTCCACAGACTCCGTTGATAGGCTCACATTCATAAAAATGAATCAGTCTTGGATCAGTAGCGTGACCGCTCCTCTCCTCCGCAGAATCCCCGTCTCATAGCTATAAAGTGGCCACGAGTCACGTGACCGGCCTGAAGACAGCTAAAAATCGGTATTTACAACACTTGTTTTAAAAAATGCTTAACACAGTGTGCTATGCCAGCCTCTAATAGAGGGGCTGGCAGTGCCAATTATAGGTTTTTTTTTTTTAATAATAGCGGCTGGGGCGGGGCTGAGCAGACACAGACAGAGAGGGCGCTGACAGGGAGGAAGGAGGGGGGGGAGAGAAGCACAGAGGGGACAGCAGCCTACCACGGTCATTCAAACAGACTTGCTGGTTATTGGCAATCCTCTCCTCCCACACTGTGTCTGTGTGAGGAAAGGATTGCCATTAACTGGACATTGTTTTACACTGATAATCAGTGCAGCCTCATCAATGCCCATCAGTGCAGCCTCTTCAGTGCAGCCTCATCAGCGCCCATCAGTGCCACCTATGAGTGCCCATCAGTGCAGCCTCATCAGCGCCCATCAGTGCAGCCTCATAAGTGCAGCCTCATCAATGCCCACATTCCCCCTTCCAGTATAACCCCCCAACCCCTCCTTGTTACAAAAATTCTCTTACCCCCCCAAATCCCCCCTCTTGACACAAATCCCCCACCAAACACAAATCCCAACCCCCATATACCCCCTTGCAGCACAAAGCCTCCCCTCTATCTCCCCTCTCACAGCACAACCCCCACCATCCTACATTCCCCTATCTTGTATACCCCCCAAACCCCCCCTTCTTACAAAAAATGTCTTTCCCCCCTCTCAACACAAATACTCACCCCCTATACCCCCTTCCAGCACAAACCCTCCCCTGTATCCCCCTCACAGCACAAATCCTCCCCTCTATCTCCTCCCTCACAGCACAAACCCCCCCCCTACATCCCCCTTCCAGTATAACCCCCCAACAACTCCTTCTTACAAAAATTGTCTTACCCCCCCAAATCCCCCCTCTCAAAACAAATCCTCAGGCGCCCATCTTGCCCACCCCTTGTCCCGGCCATGGCATCCAACCCTTTCCTTCAGAGCCTGACTGTTCCTGGCCCCACCTCTTTCACTCACCCTGCTGGACCCTCCTACCAGCCATGATCTGCCTGCATTGCATAGAGAAGCACAGAGACCCGGTGAGGATAGCACTCAGTATAAAATAAAGTATGCAATTAATAGGAAAGGGGTTTAGAATGTTGGTGGGGGAGGGGAACCCAGGAAGGCAACTTCAGAAACGTTAGATGGAAGTGAGAAGATTCTCCGACCAATAATAGAGGAAATGTTTATTCCTCTGTTTGGAGAACGCGCTTCGCCTTTCCACTTCACTGCATAAAATAAAATCACTTATTTGTTATTTTCCGGGAGATTAATGGAGCACCAGATCCAATCATCCGCCTCTCATGTGGTGGCGATAAAGGCCCCCCGCCAGCCTCTCCTCTCCATTCACCCCCGAGGCTCCTCTAAATCTCTTATAGAGTCTATTGAGGACACCGAGAACCCATGAAGCTCTCCTTGGTGGCGGCAGATCGGGGGAGACGTGTCCATAATAAGATGGACATAACCAGCTCCAAACTGGGGGGGGGGGGCGTCTTCTACCATCCCCCCATAATAGGTGGGAATTAGGCTCATAGGCAGCATGAATATATATACAGTCTCAGCCAGTTACAGGCGAGGTGCCCCTGAGCATGCTGGGATAGGTCTATATATTCATGGAACACCTGAGCTCCGTGTCCTTCCCAGATAGTGGATTGCACCGGCCAGGGGTGAGTAGGGTTGCCTCCTCATCCCTTTAAAATCGAACACACGGGTTCTGCGGCTGATTAAGGTGGTAATTAAACTCACTTGGTGCCTCATCTGCATTGAATCAGCCTCAGAACCCGAGTAATTCATATGTGTTGGGGTTTAAAGGGATGAGGTGGCAACCCTAGGGGTGAGTAGGGTTGCCTCCTCAGGCACCGGCTGCCATGTGGCCTTAGGTGGGTGATCCGAGGGCCTGAAGCTAAAATAAAAGCATGACCCTAGTTCTTCTGAACAGCTGACTGAAGGGGAGCCGCGCCTGAGAGGGTCTTTTTGTCAATCCTGTGAGTAAAGACCAAAGATCTGGGGGCCGGTTCCTTTGGCTACCCCCTGGGGCTAGTACAGTCAGCCAAGGGTCCAAATAAAGGGATCACTGGCTAATGATCTGAAGAGCTTTGTCCACCTGTCCTTCACTACAAGAGATTTTGCTCATATTCTTTATTCCTACAATACTACACAGGATAAGTCCACCATCTCCTCCCAGCCAGCGAGGGACTTCTGCTCCATTCTAGATCAGCTAGAGTCCTCCAGTTGTGACTAGTTTTTGTTCTGGAGTGTCCTACTACAAATCCCCGTCTCTATACAAAAATAAAACTACAAAACAACACCCCTAGACTGATCACTGACTCCATCGAGCCTAAGTGCATGTACCTGGCTGCGGAAAATACTTTGTGCCTGACAGCTGGTGTTGAAGTAAGGACTATCTGGGTAATACTCAAGTGGGCCTTACGGGTGGGGGCGCTACAGTAAATAAATGAATACGTTCAAATAAAATATAAGCATTCGGTGTGCGCAACGCATCACACCCCTTATAATGTCATCAACTGTATAGATCCGGGGTCTATAAAACTCTAAACAAAGGACCAGATTACTATGCTTCTGACTTCAGAGGGGCCAGTGTGAGTAAACAATGCCCCATCATTGGTGTCAGTGGGAGGAATAGTGCCCCATCATTATTATCAATGGGAGGAATAGTGCCCCATCATTGGTGTCAGTGGGGGGAATAGTGCCCCACCCATCATTGGAGCACAGGTGTGTCAGGAGGAAGGTGTCTCTGGAGCTCCTCCAGGTGATCCGTGTGAGAGGGGAGTGGTGGTGAAATCTCTCCCAGCTCTCCTGGCTCCTTTCTGGGGAAGCCATGGAGGACAGCAGGGCCTCTCCTGCTGGAAGCTCTCAGCCATCTCCTGGGCCATCAGGTAACATACCTGCCTCTGTACAAACCATGGCCGGGGATCTCTCTACCCCTGGTGAGGATAAAGGTTCCGGGGCCATCCGGGAGCGAGTGGTGGCCGGGATAAAAGTCCTGAATAAGGAGAGAGACAAGCTGTACAAGCTCAGAGCAGAGCTGAAGCGCCTGAGAAGGCAGCGTGAGGGCTTGCATAGCCAGAGACGTGGGTCCATGGATCCAGAGATCCAACTAGCCAAGGTCCGGGTGGAACACCAGGAAACCATTGTGGCCATGATGGAAGGCAGAGATGGTCTAAATGATGAAGATGTCCCATTGATGAATTTGACAGAGGAGATCACAGTTGAAGAGGTGATGAGGGCAATTGAACAGCTTGCCATCAAAAAGTCACCTGGACCGGATGGCTTGACAGCTGAGTTTTACAAAGCTTTAAAGTCAATTCTGGCCCCACATTTGGTAGAGGTTTTTAACAGTTGCCTTGCTGAGGGGGTACTTCCCCCTTCCATGAGGCACTCGGCTGTGATTCTTCTTTCAAAGGGTAAAGATCCTTCGATGATTGAGAATTGGCGCCCCATCAGCCTTCTTAATGTCGATAGAAAGATACTGGCAAAGATATTTTTCTGGCGCCTATCGTTAGTAGCAGAGTCTTTGCTTTCTCGCCATCAGCACTGTTCGGTCAAGGGTAGGAGCACCTTCACAGCGGTTTTAGCTGTCCGGGAGGCCTTGGAGCGGTGCAGGGCTGCAGGCTGGGGAAGGTATTTGCTGACATTGGATCAGGCAAAAGCTTTTGATCGTGTTAACCATGAGTACCTGTGGTTGCTCCTTAGTAAAGTACGGTCTGCCGGGTGGTTTTGTCAATTGGTTAAAAGTCTTGTATAAGGGGGCAGCTTTCCTCTTGTTAATGGTTGGGTTGGGCAGTCCTTTGAGGTTGGCTCTGGGGTGCGCCAAGGTTGTCCCCTGAGTCCCCTGCTCTATGTGTTTGCAATCGACCCCTTCATCAGGAGATAGAGAGAGCGGAATGTTATGTGGGGTACCAGTGGGGCTCCCGAGTGAGCCGCCTTTGAGGGTTGTTGCCTATGTGCATGATGTGTTGGTGATTGTCACTGGGACCTATGAAGCAGAGGAGGTGGTATCTGTGACATCACGTTACTCTGAAGCATCAGGCTCCAAGATCAATTAGGAAAAGAGTGAAGTTTTCTGGATGGGAAAGGAAGGTGAGGGGTTTGATCTCCCAGACACCTTTCCAGTGCCCCAGGAAAGAATTAAGATTCTAGGCATTGAATTCGAACCCGGCGATTATGGCCTCAAAAACTGGGAAGGCAGACTGGAAATTGCCAATACTAAGGTGGTCAGCTGGAAGAGATGGAAGTTATCTATGATGGAAAGGGTTGATCTGATTAAGACTTGCCTGATTCCGATCTTCTTGTATGTCAGCTTTGTCTGCATCTTGCCAGTGTCTCTCTATGCTAGGGTCAGTAGTGTGTTCTTCCAGATGTTGTGGGGGAACAGACTAAACCCCATCAAGAGGAATGTCACCTATCTATCCAGGAGGGAGGGTGGCTTAGGTATGGTCAACCCAGTTCTTTTCTTTTCACTGCTTTTTCTCAAGTTTAACATAGGTAATATGCTTGCAGTGGAACCTCCTGGATGGGCAGGCATTTTTAGATCTTGGTTTAGGCCTTTTCTACGACTTTGGGAAGAAGGTGGCCAAGTGAAGAATCTCAGGGGTCATCGTGGTCAGCTACCAGCCTATGTCGCTCCGTGCCTGAAGTTATTACGGCAGTGGCGATTGTCGGCTGAAGATCTCAGATCGGTTCCGAGGAAAGTCCTTATGAGTCGAGTCTTGAGCGAAGTCTTTCATGACCCACTGGCCTTAAGGGATTGCCCAGGCCCAGTTTTGAGGGCAGGGTTAAGATTTATTAATTTGGACAGAGTGCCTCCTAAATTTAGGGATCTGGCCTGGTTGTGCTTCCATGGGAGACTCTATGTTCGGGGCAATTTGAAATTCCGCAGTGGGATGGATCGTAGCTGTCCTCGGGAGGAATGTGCAGGTGAGGAGAAGACTATGGACCATTTTCTGCTTCATTGCCCTTTTAACATAGAGGTGTACAAACAGGTGGGGCGGGCCCTCGGTGTTCCTTTCCTCTCCAGGCTGGGTTATGCTGAGTGGGTGTACGGAGCATTCAATACTGGTGTTTTTTTTGTTTAGATACACTTTTTCTAGTTAGCATAGTAGTCCGTTATTTCACTTGGAACGCACGGTGTCAGGTCTGCATTCGGCATAAAATCCTTCCTGTTCAGGTGGTGGTGTATGACATTTTGCATGAGGTGGAGAAGATTCGGGTGCTCGAGAGAGACAAGCGGAGTCAGGGGGCTTGGTTGAAGGTGTGGAGGGGTTTCAAGCCTCCCTGACTGCCAGGAGTCTCTTTCCCAGGTGTGGCTGTCTGTCTCTTATCACCCTAGATTATTATTTTTTTTTGGATTAATTTTTGATAAATGGCTGCGTACATAGGTGATGGGTTGTGCCTCTTAGGCCCTCTCTGCTGCTTTATGTAAATAGTTTTCTAAAAATGTTTTGGTAGTGGACTATCTATATATTGTATATATTCTGAACATGGATGTGTATTCCTTGGATTTCTGTTGAAGTTTTGTACTATGGTTTTGTTTTTTACTTTTGTATAAAATTGGTTGCTTGATTCTTTTTAATAAAAGATCAATAGTGTCCCATCATTGGTATCAGTGGAAGGAATAGTGTCCCATCATTGGTGTCAGTGGGAGGAATAGTGCCCCATCATTGATGTCAGTGGGAGTAATAGTGTCCCATCATTGGTGTCAGTTGAAGGAATAGTGTCCCATAATTGGTATCAGTGGGAGGAATAGTGTCCCATCATTGATATCAGTGGGAGGAATAGTGTCCCATCATTGGTGTCAGTGGGGGGAATAGTGCCCCATCATTGGTATCAGTGGGAGGAATAGTGCCCCATCATTGGTGTCAGTGGGAGGAATAGTGTCCCATCATTGGTATCAGTGGGAGGAATAGTGCCCCATCATTGTGTCAGTGGGGGGGAATAGTGCACTATGATTGGTGTCAGTGGGGGAATAGTGCCCCATCATTGGTATAAGTGGTAGGAATAGTGCCCCATCATTGGTATCAGTGGTAGGAATAGTGCCCCGTCATTGGATCCAATGACAGACCTGAAATCGGAACACACACAGCGGACGATCCAATCACAGTCCTACTCCACAGTAATCTGCTTTGTTTCCTCCATATGGGGTGAAGTTTGCTCAGACATAAAGAACAGAACTTTTAACCATCCAGCCCGCTGAGCGGGGCCACGGCTGTGAGCTCCACAGAATACTTCTTCAACTGAAAATTGTATCCAATTAATTTGGACTGCTATGGCGTGCGCGCCGATAATGGGCGAACCTCCTCAGCACATTCAGAGGGAACGCTCGTCTTCTCCGATGTAATATCGGAAGCCGCGTGGAACTTTCCTTATTCTTCTTGAAACTAAATGTGATTTTTAATTTCTCAACAAACAACTTCAACTATCAGCCAAGAAAAGATAATTGATCGTTATACAGAAGTGCATATCTGTAGAGGAGGAAGTCTGACATTCACCGGACACTCACCACAGGGGAATCCTCCAGGCTTTAAGCCTTCAATACCGGTCACTCCCCTCCCCCTTCCTGCCCAGGACAATTTTCAGCTTTCAGCGCTGTCACACTTTGAATGACAATTACGCAGTCATGCTACACTGTGCCCCCCCGGACCCTTTCAGACAAGCTGGGTAACCGGCACAGGACCATCAGGCTGGGCAAAGGTCAGAAAAAAAAGGTTAGGTTAGGTTGGTCAGCAGGTGACATGTCACAGGAGTCAAGCTGGATGCAGAGTGGCTAGAAGAAAAGGTGGAAGACCCCACCTGGCTGAATGAGGCAGGCTATCCAAAGGATGGATGGAACCTCTTAGACAGGATTGAGCAGATGTAGTAGCAGTAGGGTGAGGCCAAGTTACAGATGTAGCTATATGGACTGTTATCAGAAAGCTTCGTACCTTTCAGTGTTCTAAACATTGATTGTCCCCGTGATTATTCGTGCCGCCAGTGACCTCATATCTGTGTGCCAACAGAGTGAGTTATGGGGCGTGTAGTCCTCTTTGAATCTGCTGCTATGCATCCATGTACCCTAAGACTACAAATCCCAGGGACCCTTGCAGTGGCCTGAAGGTTGCTGGGAGAGATGATAAAAGGAGCTTAGAAGCCCACGCACGCTCTGTTCCTTCTAGGCCTGATGCTAAACGGACCTCTCTGTGTGACAGAGAGAGAGGTCGCAGCCTACCACGTGTAATGCTACTTCCACCACAAGGCCTAAGGGGCCTAGTCCTGCTACCCACTGTCGGACATCCTGTCAATAGCATCATTTACAGCGCCTACCCATCGGTGCGGGTGTGTGGGGAAAGTCACTACAGAAGGCCGAGACAGAGGATCTGTTACCGGAGTGTCGTCGTCCGTGTTCCTGTCTAGATGACTGCAGATCGATTTGGGTTGTTGGTGAGAGAGCAAGCTGCTCAATCTTTATCTATTCACTACCACCATTACAGAACACCGTGCACACACATCTCTACCCAAGAACACTTTACTGCATTGCTGGAACACTGTACTCAGATGCCTCAGGCCTTCATCACTTGGAACCTATTGTTTCATCTGCAACCAAACGGATTACAGTTAACGAGCTCCAACTAGCTAGTGAAGAACAACAGATCTGCCACGTGGAACTCTACTGCTATTACACATAGGAAGCCTAAATATACACTACCGTTCAAAAGTTTGGGGTCACCCAAACAATTTTGTGTTTTCCATGAAAAGTCACACTTATTCACCACCATACGTTGTGAAATGAATAGAAAATAGAGTCAAGACATTGACAAGGTTAGAAATAATGATTTGTATTTGAAATAACATTGTTTTTACATCAAACTTTGCTTTCATCAAAGAATCCTCCTTTTGCAGCAATTACAGCATTGCACACCTTTGGCATTCTAGCTGTTAATTTATTGAGGTAAGCTGGAGAAATTGCACCCCACGCTTCTAGAAGCAGCTCCCACAAGTTGGAATGGTTGGATGGGCACTTCTGGCGTACCATACGGTCAAGCTGCTCCCACAACAGCTCAATGGGGTTCAGATCTGGTGACTGTGCTGGCCACTCCATTACCGATAGAATACCAGCTGCCTGCTTCTGCTGTAAATAGTTCTTGCACAATTTGGAGGTGTGTTTAGGGTCATTGTCCGGTTGTAGGATGAAATTGGCTCCAATCAAGCGCTGTCCACTGGGTATGGCATGGCGTTGCAAAATGGAGTGATAGCCTTCCTTAGCTTTTACCCTGTACAAAGCTCCCACCTTACCAGCACCAAAGCAACCCCAGACCATCACATTACCTCCACCATGCTTAACAGATGGCGTCAGGCATTCTTCCAGCATCTTTTCATTTGTTCTGCGTCTCACAAACGTTCTTCTTTGTGATCCAAACACCTCAAACTTGGATTCATCTGTCCACAACACTTTTTTCCAGTCTTCCTCTGTCCAATGTCTGTGTTCTTTTGCCCATCTTAATCTTTTTCTTTTATTGGCCAGTCTCAGATATGGCTTTTTCTTTGCCACTCTGCCCTGAAGCCCAAAATCCCGCAGCCGCCTCTTCACTGTAGATGTTGACACTGGTGTTTTGCGGGTACTATTTAATGAAGATGCCAGTTGGGGACCTGTGAGGCGTCTGTTTCTCAAACTAGAGACTCTAATGTGCTTATCTTCTTGCTTAGTTGTGCAACGCGGCCTCCCACTTCTTTTTCTACTCTGGTTAGAGCCTGTTTGTGCTGTCCTCTGAAGGGAGTAGTACACACCGTTGTAGGAAATCTTCAATTTCTTTGCAATTTCTCGCATGGAATAGCCTTCATTTCTAAGAACAAGAATAGACTGTCGAGTTTCAGATGAAAGTTCTCTTTTTCTGGCCATTTTGAGCGTTTAATTGACCCCACAAATGTGATGCTCCAGAAACTCAATCTGCTCACAGGAAGGTCAGTTTTGTAGCTTCTGGAAGGAGCTAGACTGTTTTTAGATGTGTGAACATGATTGCACAAGGGTTTGCTAATCATCAATTAGCCTTCTGAGCCAATGAGCAAACACATTGTACCATTAGAACACTGGAGTGATAGTTGCTGGAAATGGGCCTCTATACACCTATGTAGATATTGCACCAAAAACTAGACATTTGCAGTTAGAATAGTCATTTACCACATTAGCAATGTATAGAGTATATTTGTTTAAAGTTAGGACTAGTTTAAAGTTAGCTTCATTTAAAAGTACAGTGCTTTTCCTTCAAAAATAAGGACATTTCAATGTGACCCCAAACTTTTGAACGGTAGTGTATATATATATATATATATATAAACATCAGCGGGAGATTAGCTCTTCCACTAAAATAGAACAGGCTGTCTAGATTACATCTATCTCAGTGTGGCCACTTGTGTCGTTAACTGGAACATTCACTAGGGGGTGACTTTGGATCTGAATGTAGTGCATCCTTGTGTATATAGTATTATTCATTGTTCAAGCATTGCTGTGTCTTCAGGAGGAGTCTGT
The DNA here is from genome assembly GCA_037952835.1 of Lithobates septentrionalis. NCBI lineage: Eukaryota > Metazoa > Chordata > Amphibia > Anura > Ranidae > Lithobates > Lithobates septentrionalis. Next base: position 486,898 of record JBBDGP010004082.1, on the reverse strand, counting down.
TTGCTGAGTTGACGCTGTTATTGTGGCTCAGCGGATTTACTCCTCTCTTTGTGAAATAACTTTTCCTATTTGGTTCAAGTAAAACATTTTAGAACCTTATACTACTGAGTTGCTTGATTCTTGTTGTATAGTATCAACAGGATGTCTGAACCCAGAGTGTCAGGTGGGTTGGAAGGTTCACTTGGTCATGGCCATGCAGATGAGCAGGCAATTCTCAGCAGTCCCCAAGGGGGCCGTGATACACAGAAAGTCCCAAATAAGAAAAAACAGGAGGCTTTATTGGCATGGGCTGGACCCGAAAAACTGGTGCAGAGGCAGACAGGACCCAATCGGCAGGTGTAGACACTGACTGGACCGCATTGGCAGGTGTAAAGACTGACTGGACCCAATTGGCAGGTGTAGAGACAGGTAATTCTCAGCAGTCCTCAAGGGGGCAGTGCTACACAGAAAGTCCCAAAAAGGAAAAAAGGAGGCTTTATTGGCCGCATCGGCAGGAAACAATTGGCAGGTGTAGAGAGAGGACTGGACCGCATCGGCAGGTTTAGAGACAGACTGGACCGCATAGCCAGGTGTAGAGATTGACTAGACCCAATTGGCAGGTGTAGAGAGAGACTGGACTGCATTGAAAGGTGTAGAGAGAGACTGAAACGCATTGAAAGGAGTAGAGAAAGACTGGACCGCATTGAAAGGTGTAGAGAGAGACTGGACCGCATTGAAAGGTGTAGAGAGAGACTGGACCGCATTGAAAGGTGTAGAGAGAGACTGGACCGCATTGAAAGGTGTAGAGAGAGACTGGACCGCATTAAATGGTATAGAGAGAGACTGGACCGCATTGAAAGGTTTAGAGAGAGACTGGACCGCATTGAAAGGTGTAGAGACTGGACCGCATTGAAAGGTGTAGAGAGAGACTGGACCGCATTGAAAGGTGTAGAGAGAGAATGGACTGCATTGAAAGGTGTAGAGATAGACTGGACTGCATCGGTAGGTGTGGAGGTAGCGGAACTTGAGGACAAGTTAGCCTGGATGTGTGTCCAAGAGCGTTTAGGGAGAGGTACTCCAGAGGGCTTGACTTCTGAGGACTTGGAGGTAGCACCGGTTTTGCAAGCCTTTACATAGGAACAGGAGTCCTTATGGAGAGAGGGCCACCAAATGCCACCGGAAACCACGTAACGGGCTCGCCTCCTCCCCTCTACGCGCGTATCGACCTCTGATTGGTCTTCCTCAGCATCTACTGAGGAAGACCAATCAGAGGTCGATACGCGTGTAGAGGAGGAGCAGAGCCCGTTACGTCACGCAGCCACGGTGGTGACGCTAGTGAACTATATTCATGCTGATTTTAGTCTAATTCCCTGCAAGTGTGTTTGTAGCGGGATTTAATAAAAGCCTTTAAAACGGAGAGCACTAGGTTTGGTGTATTTGTAATTACATGACATTGGAGCGATATCCCACAAGTGGAGGAGAGTCCAAGGAACGGGGCAGTGAAAAGGGAGACCTTTCCCTCACCTATTGGAAGTATTCGGGAGGCTGGTGTAGCAGCATAGAGCTGATCCAATAAGGACGAGAGAGACCATAGAGGAGTGGAGTATATATTGTACGATATATGATTGATCTCGGAGTCTTTCTGACTCATTTTTGAGGTGAGCAGATATATCGGCCGGTGGAGGTGTACACAATGTTTATAGAGGAGCACAGCTCAAGAATTTATACACACATTTTTGCAATAGGACTTTATTCAATGGAATGCGCCGTTTGATTTTATTGACACAGATTTGCACAATTTCCTATAAGAGAGTAGCGCTGCACTAAATATATTTATATAATCAGGACAACCTGCTGTGCTTCAGAACCAGAAGAGCGTGGCTTCAACTTACAGTCTAACATACAACTATATTTAAAGTTGTAAAACATATGAGGGTCACTAGAAACAAGATCAGGCGGGTTAACCTTGGGCTCCGGTTCCTGCGTTATTGCTGGAGGTGCATTCACACGCACAGACAGTTCCTGGACTTGACGTGTCAGTTTGCAAATCTCCTAAGCAAATAATTGACACTATGGCTAGCTACAGTGTGTTTCACCTATAGCAGCCCCCTTTTCCCCTAAGGCAAGCAGGCCTACCGGCACTCAGTTTCCCCCAGGACTTATACTCAATGCTATAGTGCCTGCCACCACGCCTGGGCAGGCACGTACTGAGCATAGCGAACAGGTACTTGCGGTTGGCAGACAGGCAGAGCGGTTCAGTGACAGTCCAGGTAAACGGCAGGCAGAGTTCAGAGAATAGTCGTTATTCGATCGGAAGTCCTACACAGGGAAATCCAATCTAGCAAAGCAGGGCAGATAGACAGGGGGCTTGATCAGATATTACACACTCGATTACTCTCTATCACAAGCATGAGACTGCAGGCTTGTCTGGCTTAAATCAGGTTTGGTCTCCACCCAGAGACTGACCACGGCCATCACCTTGCAGGTGGACAGACTATATAATAGAACATTGTTTTCCTCTAGTGGGACTTTGTAAGGCAAGAGTCTTCAAACAAAATATCAAAAAAATATATGTATAATTTTATTATCAAAAAGTTAAGATCATTACATTTTTTTGTAATGATCTTAACTTTTTAATAATAAAATTATACATATATTTTTTTGATATTTTGTTTGAAGACTCTTGCCTTACAAAGTCCCACTAGAGGAAAACAATGTTCTATTATATAGTCTCATAGGGATGTGGGCAAGATGTCTTCCTCCATAAGGTTACCGTCACTACCCTCATTTGCGGGTGGACAGACAGACAAGGAGAAAGCCAAAACCAGGATGCTGGAATGAGGAGCAGGAGCGCTAGACGCTTCTGACAGTACCATAAAATGTGATGAATTGATAATACAGAAATACTTTCATTTATCAATCATTTCCCGGAGAAGAAGCGGCTCCAAACTCCCACCAGTGCTGCTCACATCACCCAGAGCCTAGACCCTTGGTCATGTGATTAGTTTAGAAGGCTAGAGCTAGAGACCCGGCCGGTTCATTCCCCTCGGTATAAGAGACGGGGTGGTGCAGGTTAATTCGGTGATATAAAAATGAATAAAAATAGAGAGAGCCCTATTGCGTGTGATAAGAAAATTGCGTCCGGGTTCCGGTGAGACAAGTTGTAGAAGAGATTTCAATGCTCTTCCGTCCCCGACATTTCCTGTCACTCTGGTGGATCCGCTTCATAATATATCCTTGTCAGGAGCCGTAATAAGCTTTGTCATACTTAACCCAATTACCGCGACATTTATACAGTAATTTCTATAAATGGCCAGAAATGGCGCGGAGTGAAATTGTTTGTGAAAGACATATAGAGCCCGGTAATTAGATTGCCGCTTATCTGGCCCCCGTGTTGGATATTGCTGGGGTAAGGATTCACAGGATCCATATTTAATGACTTGACACACTTCCAGCATGAAGACCACGTCATTCGCTGAAAGATTTCAGAGCCGGGATATCGTTCCCCCGGAATTGTGTTTTTAATTTTAAAAAAGTAAGCGTGAAATTATATTAATATATGAAAAGGGAGTCAACAATCCAAATGTTCCATGGCTCACCACTTTAAGGCAGACCTTTTAGAAAAGAAAAAACAAAAATAAAACTACTAGGTAAAAAAATAAATATTAATTTATTAATTTATATATGTTTTTTAATTTGTATTTTGTATTATATTATATTTTATTATTTTTTATTGTTGTTATTATTATTATTTATTATATATTTTTTATTGTTTAAAATAAGAAAAAACGTGCTATCAAGGCGTACCTAATAAAGTGATTGGTGAGTGTGTGTATATATATCTATATATATCTATATATCTATATATATATATATATATATATATATAGAGAGAGAGAGAGAGAGAGAGAGAGAGAGAGAGAGAGAGATATAGATACAGTATATATATATATAGATATATATATATATCTATATATATAGATAGATATATATATAGATATATATATATCTATATATATCTATATATATATAGATATAGATATAGATCTATATCTATATCTATATCTATATCTATATATATATATATATATAAAATCTTTTTTTTTTTAACAATATAATATGAAAATACAATACAAAAAGGGGAATTGATTATAGCGGGGCCTTATATATAGAAGAATATAGAAGGTTGCAATATTTTACTTAGAAAATGTAAATTTTATTATAAAGATATACAAAAGACAACAAACATAGAGTGCATAAAATATAGGCAGAGCAATATACTGACAGTAATACTGGCCAAAGTATCCACATGTTTGAAATGGTGACTGATGCATGTCGGGTCCCTACGTGTTTCGCCAAACAATGGCTTCTTCATTATTTATTGTATTAATATGAAAATACAATAAATGAAAAAAAAAAAAAAATCTAAATTATAAAAAACAAAATAAAAATAAAAGTAATCTATAAAACTTATTAGGTTAAATTAATTCAAATGTTTTCAATTTTTTTTTTTACCTATAAGTTTTTTTTAACAGTCTGCCTATATAGGTTTTTAGTTAAACAGTAAACCAAACAAAAGGGGTATATATATACACACAGTATCTCACAAAAGTAAGTACACCCCTCAGTGACATTTGTGTAAATCTTTTCTTCTATCTTTTCATGTGACAACACTGAAGAAATGACACTTGTCTACAATGTAAAGTAGTGAGTGTACAGCTTGTATAACAGTGTAAATTTGCTGTCCCCTCAAAATAACTCAACACACAGCCATTAATGTCTAAACCGCTGGCAACAAAAGTCAGTACACCCCTAAGTGAAAATGTCCAAATTGGGCCCAATTAGCCATTTTCCCTCCCCGGTGTCATGATGATGATGCACAAGAAAGCCCGCAAACAGTTTGCTGAAGACAAGCAGACTAAGGACATGGATTACTGGAACCATGTCCTGTGGTCTGATGAGACCAAGATAAACGTATTTGGTTCAGATGGTGAGAAGCGTGTGTGGGGGCAACCAGGTGAGGAGGACAAAGACAAGTGTGTCTTGTCTACAGTCAAGCATGGTGGTGGGAGTGTCATGGTCTGGGGCTGCATGAGTGCTGCCGGCACTGGGGGGCTACAGATCATTGAGGGAACCATGAATGCCAACATGTACTGTGACATACTGAAGCAGAGCATGATCCCCTCCCTTTGGAGACTGGGCCGCAGGGCAGTATTCCAACATGATAACCACCCCAAACACACCTCCAAGACCACCACTGCCTTGCTAAAGAAGCTGAGGGTAAAGGTGATGGACTGGCCAAGCATGTCTCCAGACCTAAACCCTATTGATCATCTGTGGGACATCCTCAAACGGAAGGTGGAGGAGCACAAGGTCTCTAACATCCACCAGCTCCGTGATGTCATCATGGGGGAGGGGAAGAGGACTTCAGTGACAACCTGTGAAGCTCTGGTGACCTCCATGCCCAAGAGGGTTAAGGCAGTGCTGGAAAATAATGGTGGCCACACAAAATATTGACACTTTGGGCCCAACTTGGAGATTTTCACTTAGGGGTGTCCTGACTTTTGTTGCCAGCGGTTTAGACATTAATGGCTGTGTGTTGAGTTATTTTGAGGGGACAGCAAATTTACACTGTTATACAAGCTGTACACTCACTACTTTACATTGTAGACAAGTGTCATTTCTTCAGTGTTGTCACATGAAAAGAGAGAAGAAAAGATTTACACAAATGTCACTGAGGGGTGTACTTACTTTTGTCAGATACTGTGTATGTATATATATATATATATATATATGTATATGTATGTGTATTTGGTTTCCTGTTTTAATGAAAACCTGTTATAGACTAACAAGTGGATTAGAAATTGAAAAAAAAATACTCTTTAAATGTTTTATTTAATTTTGTAGTATTTTATAATACTATAAATGTAAATGGCTATAACAATACTAAGCACATGTACACTGCTACCTTCAGGCTGAAAACGTATTTTAAAAATAAAGCCCGACACAGTGATCACATGACCAGGAACTACTCCGATTGGTTCCCAATCATTACACAAATGGGTGTATTTATAAAAAAAAAAAATGCATAGCAGTTTGGCAATCAACACTGCCTGTAAGTTCATTGGGGCAAATGGGGCAAAATCAAATGTTCTCAGGTTAAATTCTCTGCATATTGAATGTTATTTTGTTTTAAAAGTGCGCATGGGAAAAATACCAAATTTTGACCACTAGAGGGCGCTGAGTATTATAGGAAATAGGTATGTCCGTGTGGCCATAATGTGGTATTTCAATGAATAACATTCGATCTGCAGAGAATATAGCCTAAAAGCATTTGATTTTGCCCCATTTGTACACAAAAAAAATTACAGGAAGTTTTTCTAGACAAACAGTTACACAATTTTTTTTTTTTATAAATACACCTCATAGGATGAATAGGAAGCTTTGTGACTTCGCTGTGCTGATAATTTACATCTCCCCTTTGACAGAAAGCCAACACAGACAGCACCGTCCACTGACGACTCTAATGATTGGGAACCAATCAGAGTAGTTCTTGATCATGTGATCACTGTGTCAGATCATATGCAGGTTGGAGGCTTTCATTTTCCAATCATTTTTCAGCCTGAAGGTGGCAGTGTACATGGGGTTTAGTACTGAAATTGTCAGATACAATTACAGTATTATAAAAAATTGAAAAGAGCCGGACTGTTCACAATTTTTAATTTTTTTTACATTTTTGCATTTAGTTCTGCTTTAGGAACGAACAGCACCGCAACACCCCCCCCCCCCCCCCCCCGACACGCACCCCCTTAGAAAATCGACCCCACAGAAAGTGAAAGTGAGTCTACATACACCTCTAAAATCAATAAAGACTGAATATATGTTACATAAGCCCAGTGACTGGAATTAAAAGAAATTAAAAAATATGTTTTATAGTCTTAGAAATAGAAAATTATTTTTAATGTGTCTGTAAAAAAAAAAAAAAAAAGTGGAAGATATCGCAGATGTAATTTTTAGGATTGGACACGGTTATCCTTTCAACCCAATCCAGACAACGCACGCTATTTTACAGTCAATATAATTTATAGGTCAGATCCATTTATTTTCCTCGGTGACAGGAGCCGCTCCACCCCTCCCCCCCCCCCCCCTCCCGCTTCTGAAAAAGATTTCTTTTTAACCCAAGCAATTTTCATTTGATTTTAGTAATGAGGGTTTAATTAATTTCAATTAAAATCTTCAAGGAAATAAGAGAGATGAAAGTTGCGTCTAATTACCAAACATATTTGATGTTACCCAAAGCGATTGAATATTCTACAGTCGCCGTGCCGAGTCGCTGATAAGACTGTAAATGAAGACGCCCCGTAAGTGGGAGAGCCCCTCCTCCGCACCATGAAAGAGCGCCAAACCAACAAGCATGTCCCCCATACTCTTCTACTAAAGAAGGAAATATATTCTGGGATGTAACACGCTGTCAGATGTCTTTAATGTCAAAAGTGTTTACCAATCACGTTCCGGGGAAGGAGATGGAGGCTTTATAATGAGCCCCCCCCCTCCCCCACCCCTTATTCCATGAGGACCTCTTCATCTTACACCTTACATGCGTTGTGCTGCTCTTCACTTTTATTGGCACCCCAATGCCCTAAAGCAGCACATGGGCATCGCAGCAGGTCCGAATGTCTACAGGCTTCCAAGGATACAGGCTTGGAAAGATCAGTTTGTAAATGGATAGAAAACCGCCTAAAAGACCAAATTCAGAGAGTCGTGGTTAATGATTCTTACTATAAATGGTCTGAGGTTATCGGTGGTGTACCCCAAGGTTCAGTGTTATCGGGGGTGTACCCCAAGGTTCAGTGTTATCGGGGGTGTACCCCAAGGTTCAGTGTTATCGGGGGTGTACCCCAAGGTTCAGTGTTATCGGTGGTGTACCCCAAGGTTCAGTGTTATCGGTGGTGTATCCCAAGGTTCAGTGTTATCGGTGGTGTACCCCAAGGTTCAGTGTTATCGGGGGTGTACCCCAAGGTTCAGTGTTATCGGTGGTGTACCCCAAGGTTCAGTGTTATCGGGGGTGTACCCCAAGGTTCAGTGTTATCGGGGGTGTACCCCAAGGTTCAGTGTTATCGGGGGTGTACCCCAAGGTTCAGTGTTATCGGTGGTGTACCCCAAGGTTCAGTGTTATCGGTGGTGTATCCCAAGGTTCAGTGTTATCGGTGGTGTACCCCAAGGTTCAGTGTTATCGGGGGTGTACCCCAAGGTTCAGTGTTATCGGTGGTGTACCCCAAGGTTCAGTGTTATCGGGGGTGTACCCCAAGGTTCAGTGTTATCGGTGGTGTATCCCAAGGTTCAGTGTTATCGGTGGTGTATCCCAAGGTTCAGTGTTATCGGTGGTGTATCCCAAGGTTCAGTGTTATCGGTGGTGTACCCCAAGGTTCAGTGTTATCGGTGGTGTACCCCAAGGTTCAGTGTTATCAGTGGTGTACCCCAAGGTTTGGTGTTATCGTGGTGTATCCCAAGGTTTGGTGTTATCGTGGTGTATCCCAAGGTTTGGTGTTATCGTGGTGTACCCCAAGGTTCGGTGTTATCGTGGTGTACCCCAAGATTCAGTGTTATCGGTGGTGTACCCCAAGATTCTGTGTTATCGGAGGTGTACCCCAAGGTTCAGTGTTATCAGTGGTGTACCCCAAGGTTCAGTGTTATCGGTGGTGTATCCCAAGATTCTGTGTTATCGGAGGTGTACCCCAAGGTTCAGTGTTATCAGTGGTGTACCCCAAGGTTCAGTGTTATCAGTGGTATATCCCAAGGTTCAGTGTTATCAGTGGTGTACCCCAAGGTTCAGTGTTATCAGTGGTGTACCCCAAGGTTCAGTGTTATCAGTGGTGTATCCCAAGGTTCGGTGTTATCAGAGGTGTACCCCAAGGTTCAGTGTTATCAGAGGTGTACCCCAAGGTTCAGTGTTATCGGTGGTGTACCCCAAGGTTCAGTGTTATCGGTGGTGTACGCCAAGGTTCGGTGTTATCGGTGGTGTACCCCAAAGTTCGGTGTTATCGGTGGTGTACCCCACGGTTCAGTGTTTTAGTGTTATCGGTGGTGTACCCCAAGGTTCAGTGTTATCGGTGGTGTACCAAGGTTCAGTGTTATCGGTGGTGTACCCCAAGGTTCGGTGTTATCGGTGGTGTACCCCAAGGTTCAATGTTATCGTGGTGTACCCCAAGGTTCAGTGTTATCGTGGTGTACCCCAAGGTTCAGTGTTATCGGTGGTATACCGCAAGGTTCAGTGTTATCGTGGTGTATCCCAAGGTTCAGTGTTATCAGTGGTGTACCCCAAGGTTCAGTGTTATCAGTGGTGTACCCCAAGGTTCAGTGTTATCGGTGGCGTACCCCAAGGTTCAGTGTTATCGGTGGTGTATCCCAAGGTTCAGTGTTATCGTGGTGTACCCCAAGGTTCAGTGTTATCGGTGGTGTATCCCAAGGTTCAGTGTTATCGGTGGTGTACCCCAAGGTTCAGTGTTATCGGTGGTGTACCCCAAGGTTCAGTGTTATCAGTGGTGTACCTCAAGGTTCAGTGTTATCGGTGGTCTACCCCAAGGTTCAATGTTATCGTGGTGTACCCCAAGGTTCAGTGTTATCGCTGGTGTACCCCAAGGTTCAGTGTTATCGTGGTGTATCCCAAGGTTCAGTGTTATCGGTGGTGTACCCCAAGGTTCGGTGTTATCGTGGTGTATCCCAAGGTTCGGTGTTATCGGTGGTGTACCCCAAGGTACAGTGTTATCGGTGGTGTACCCCAAGGTTCAGTGTTATCGGTGGTGTACCCCAAGGTTCGGTGTTATCGTGGTGTATCCCAAGGTTCGGTGTTATCGGTAGTGTACACCGAGGTTTGGTGTTATCGGTGGTGTACCGCAAGGTACAGTGTTAACGGTGGTGTACCCCAAGGTTCAGTGTTATCAGTGGTGTACCCCAAGGTTCAGTGTTATCGGTGGTATACCCCAAGGCTCAGTGTTATCGCTGGTGTACCCCAAGGTTCAGTGTTATCGCTGGTGCACCCCAAGGTTCAGTGTTATCGCTGGTGTATCCCAAGGTTCAGTGTTATCGTGGTGTACCCCAAGGTTCAGTGTTATCAGTGGTGCACCCCAAGGTTCAGTGTTATCGGTGGTGTACCCCAAGGTTCAGTGTTATCGGTGGTGTATCCCAAGGTTCAGTGTTATCGGTCGTATACCCCAAGGTTCAGTGTTATCGGTCGTGTACCCTAAGGTTCAGTGTTATCGGTGGTGTACCCCAAGGTTCAGTGTTATCGGTTGTGTACCCCAAGGTTCAGTGTTATCGCTGGTGTATCCCAAGGTTCAGTGTTATCGTGGTGTACCCCAAGGTTCAGTGTTATCAGTGGTGCACCCCAAGGTTCAGTGTTATTGGTGGTGTACCCCAAGGTTCAGTGTTATCGGTGGTGTACCCCAAGGTTCAGTGTTATCGTGGTGTATCCCTAAGTTCGGTGTTATCGGTGGTGTACCCCAAGGTACAGTGTTATTGGTGGTGTACCCCAAGGTTCAGTGTTATCGGTGGTGTACCCCAAGGTTCGGTGTTATCGTGGTGTATCCCAAGGTTCAGTGTTATCGGTTGTGTACCCCAGGGTAAAGTGTTAATGGTGGTGTACCCCAAGGTTCAGTGTTATCGGTGGTGTACCCCAAGGTTCAGTGTTATCGGTGGTGTACCCCACGGTTCAGTATTATCGGTGGTGTATCCCAAGGTTCAGTGTTATCAGTGGTGTATCCCAAGGTTTGGTGTTATCGGTGGTGTATCCCAAGGTTTGGTGTTATCGTGGTGTACCCCAAGGTTCGGTGTTATCATGGTGTACCCCAAGGTTTGGTGTTATCGTGGTGTACCCCAAGGTTCAGTGTTATCGGGGGTGTACCCCAAGGTTTGGTGTTATCGGGGGTGTACCCCAAGGTTCGGTGTTATCAGTGGTGTACCCCAAGGTTCAGTGTTATCGGTGGTGTGCCCCAAGGTTCGGTGTTATCGGTGGTGTATCCCAAGGTTCAGTGTTATCGATGGTGTATCCCAAGGTTCAGTGTTATCGTGGTGTACCCCAAGGTTCAGTGTTATCGGTGGTGTACCCCAAGGTTCGGTGTTATTGGTGGTGTATCCCAAGGTTCAGTGTTATCAGTGGTGTACCCCAAGGTTCAGTGTTATCGGTGGTGTACCCCAAGGTTCAGTGTTATCGGTGGTATACCCCAAGGTTCAGTGTTATCAGTGGTGTACCCCAAGGTTCAGTGTTATCGGTGGTGTACCCCAAGGTTCAGTGTTATTGGTGGTGTACCCCAAGGTTCAGTGTTATCGGTGGTGTATCCCAAGGTTCAGTGTTATCGGTGGTGTACCCCAAGGTTCAGTGTTATCGGTGGTGTACCCCAAGGTTCAGTGTTATCAGTGGTGTACCCCAAGGTTCAGTGTTATCAGTGGTATACCCCAAGGTTTGGTGTTATCGTGGTGTATCCCAAGGTTTGGTGTTATCGTGGTGTATCCCAAGGTTTGGTGTTATCGTGGTGTACCCCAAGGTTCGGTGTTATCGTGGTGTACCCCAAGATTCAGTGTTATCGGTGGTGTACCCCAAGATTCAGTGTTATCGGAGGTGTACCCCAAGGTTCAGTGTTATCAGTGGTGTACCCCAAGGTTCAGTGTTATCAGTGGTATATCCCAAGGTTCAGTGTTATCAGTGGTGTACCCCAAGGTTCAGTGTTATCAGTGGTGTACCCCAAGGTTCAGTGTTATCAGTGGTGTATCCCAAGGTTCGGTGTTATCAGAGGTGTACCCCAAGGTTCAGTGTTATCAGAGGTGTACCCCAAGGTTCAGTGTTATCGGTGGTGTACCCCAAGGTTTAGTGTTATCGGTGGTGTACGCCAAGGTTCGGTGTTATCGGTGGTGTACCCCAAAGTTCGGTGTTATCAGTGGTGTACCCCACGGTTCAGTGTTTTAGTGTTATCGGTGGTGTACCCCAAGGTTCAGTGTTATCGGTGGTGTACCAAGGTTCAGTGTTATCGGTGGTGTACCCCAAGGTTCAGTGTTATCGGTGGTGTACCCCAAGGTTCAATGTTATCGTGGTGTACCCCAAGGTTCAGTGTTATCGTGGTGTACCCCAAGGTTCAGTGTTATCGGTGGTGTACCGCAAGGTTCAGTGTTATCGTGGTGTATCCCAAGGTTCAGTGTTATCGGTGGTGTGCCCCAAGGTTCAGTGTTATCAGTGGTGTACCCCAAGGTTCAGTGTTATCGGTGGCGTACCCCAAGGTTCAGTGTTATCGGTGGTGTACCCCAAGGTTCAGTGTTATCGTGGTGTATCCCAAGGTTCAGTGTTATCGTGGTGTACCCCAAGGTTCAGTGTTATCGGTGGTGTATCCCAAGGTTCAGTGTTATCGGTGGTGTACCCCAAGGTACAGTGTTATCGGTGATGTACCCCAAGGTTCAGTGTTATCGGTGGTGTACCCCAAGGTTCAGTGTTATCAGTGGTGTACCCCAAGGTTCAGTGTTATCGGTGGTCTACCCCAAGGTTCAATGTTATCGTGGTGTACCCCAAGGTTCAGTGTTATCGCTGGTGTACCCCAAGGTTCAGTGTTATCGTGGTGTATCCCAAGGTTCAGTGTTATCGGTGGTGTACCCCAAGGTTCGGTGTTATCGTGGTGTATCCCAAGGTTCGGTGTTATCGGTGGTGTACCCCAAGGTACAGTGTTATCGGTGGTGTACCCCAAGGTTCAGTGTTATCGGTGGTGTACCCCAAGGTTCGGTGTTATCGTGGTGTATCCCAAGGTTCGGTGTTATCGGTGGTGTACCCCAAGGTTCAGTGTTATCGGTGGTGTACTCCAAGGTTCAGTGTTATCGGTGGTATACCCCAAGGCTCAGTGTTATCGCTGGTGTACCCCAAGGTTCAGTGTTATCGCTGGTGCACCCCAAGGTTCAGTGTTATCGCTGGTGTATCCCAAGGTTCAGTGTTATCGTGGTGTACCCCAAGGTTCAGTGTTATCAGTGGTGTACCCCAAGGTTCAGTGTTATCGGTGGTGTATCCCAAGGTTCAGTGTTATCGGTCGTGTACCCCAAGGTTCAGTGTTATCGGTCGTGTACCCTAAGGTTCAGTGTTATCGGTGGAATACCCCAAGGTTCAGTGTTATCGGTGGTGTACCCCAAGGTTCAGTGTTATTGGTGGTGTACCCCAAGGTTCAGTGTTATCAGTGGTGTACCCCAAGGTTCAGTGTTATCGTGGTGTATCCCAAGGTTCGGTGTTATCGTGGTGTATCCCAAGGTTCGGTGTTATCGGTGGTGTACCCCAAGGTACAGTGTTATTGGTGGTGTACCCCAAGGTTCAGTGTTATCGGTGGTGTACCCCAAGGTTCGGTGTTATCGTGGTGTATCCCAAGGTTCAGTGTTATCGGTTGTGTACCCCAAGGTTCAGTGTTATCGGTGGTGTACCCCAAGGTTCAGTGTTATCGGTGGTGTACCCCAAGGTTCAGTGTTATCGGTGGTGTACCCCAAGGTTCAGTGTTATTGGTGGTGTACCCCAAGGTTCAGTGTTATCGGTGGTGTATCCCAAGGTTCAGTGTTATCGGTGGTGTACCCCAAGGTTCAGTGTTATCGGTGGTGTACCCCAAGGTTCAGTGTTATCAGTGGTGTACCCCAAGGTTCAGTGTTATCAGTGGTATACCCCAAGGTTTGGTGTTATCGTGGTGTATCCCAAGGTTTGGTGTTATCGTGGTGTATCCCAAGGTTTGGTGTTATCGTGGTGTACCCCAAGGTTCGGTGTTATCGTGGTGTACCCCAAGATTCAGTGTTATCGGTGGTGTACCCCAAGATTCAGTGTTATCGGAGGTGTACCCCAAGGTTCAGTGTTATCAGTGGTGTACCCCAAGGTTCAGTGTTATCAGTGGTATATCCCAAGGTTCAGTGTTATCAGTGGTGTACCCCAAGGTTCAGTGTTATCAGTGGTGTACCCCAAGGTTCAGTGTTATCAGTGGTGTATCCCAAGGTTCGGTGTTATCAGAGGTGTACCCCAAGGTTCAGTGTTATCAGAGGTGTACCCCAAGGTTCAGTGTTATCGGTGGTGTACCCCAAGGTTTAGTGTTATCGGTGGTGTACGCCAAGGTTCGGTGTTATCGGTGGTGTACCCCAAAGTTCGGTGTTATCAGTGGTGTACCCCACGGTTCAGTGTTTTAGTGTTATCGGTGGTGTACCCCAAGGTTCAGTGTTATCGGTGGTGTACCAAGGTTCAGTGTTATCGGTGGTGTACCCCAAGGTTCAGTGTTATCGGTGGTGTACCCCAAGGTTCAATGTTATCGTGGTGTACCCCAAGGTTCAGTGTTATCGTGGTGTACCCCAAGGTTCAGTGTTATCGGTGGTGTACCGCAAGGTTCAGTGTTATCGTGGTGTATCCCAAGGTTCAGTGTTATCGGTGGTGTGCCCCAAGGTTCAGTGTTATCAGTGGTGTACCCCAAGGTTCAGTGTTATCGGTGGCGTACCCCAAGGTTCAGTGTTATCGGTGGTGTACCCCAAGGTTCAGTGTTATCGCGGTGTATCCCAAGGTTCAGTGTTATCGGTGGTGTATCCCAAGGTTCAGTGTTATCGGTGGTGTACCCCAAGGTACAGTGTTATCGGTGATGTACCCCAAGGTTCAGTGTTATCGGTGGTGTACCCCAAGGTTCAGTGTTATCAGTGGTGTACCCCAAGGTTCAGTGTTATCGGTGGTCTACCCCAAGGTTCAATGTTATCGTGGTGTACCCCAAGGTTCAGTGTTATCGTGGTGTATCCCAAGGTTCAGTGTTATCGGTGGTGTACCCCAAGGTTCGGTGTTATCGTGGTGTATCCCAAGGTTCGGTGTTATCGGTGGTGTACCCCAAGGTACAGTGTTATCGGTGGTGTACCCCAAGGTTCAGTGTTATCGGTGGTGTACTCCAAGGTTCAGTGTTATCGGTGGTATACCCCAAGGCTCAGTGTTATCGCTGGTGTACCCCAAGGTTCAGTGTTATCGCTGGTGCACCCCAAGGTTCAGTGTTATCGCTGGTGTATCCCAAGGTTCAGTGTTATCGTGGTGTACCCCAAGGTTCAGTGTTATCAGTGGTGTACCCCAAGGTTCAGTGTTATCGGTGGTGTATCCCAAGGTTCAGTGTTATCGGTCGTGTACCCCAAGGTTCAGTGTTATCGGTCGTGTACCCTAAGGTTCAGTGTTATCGGTGGTGTACCCCAAGGTTCAGTGTTATCGGTGATGTATCCCAAGGTTCAGTGTTATCGTGGTGTACCCCAAGGTTCAGTGTTATCAGTGGTGCACCCCAAGGTTCAGTGTTATCGGTGGTGTACCCCAAGGTTCAGTGTTATCGGTCGTGTACCCCAAGGTTCAGTGTTATCGGTCGTGTACCCTAAGGTTCAGTGTTATCGGTGGAATACCCCAAGGTTCAGTGTTATCGGTGGTGTACCTGAAGGTTCAGTGTTATTGGTGGTGTACCCCAAGGTTCAGTGTTATCGTGGTGTATCCCAAGGTTCGGTGTTATCGGTGGTGTACCCCAAGGTACAGTGTTATTGGTGGTGTACCCCAAGGTTCAGTGTTATCGGTGGTGTACCCCAAGGTTCGGTGTTATCGTGGTGTATCCCAAGGTTCAGTGTTATCGGTTGTGTACACCAAGGTTCAGTGTTATCGGTGGTGTACCCCAAGGTTCAGTGTTATCGGTGGTGTACCCCAAGGTTCAGTGTTATCGGTGGTGTACCCCAAGGTTCAGTGTTATCGGTGGTGTACCCCAAGGTTCAGTGTTATCGGTGGTGTATCCCAAGGTTCAGTGTTATCGGTGGTGTACCCCAAGGTTCAGTGTTATCGGTGGTGTACCCCAAGGTTCAGTGTTATCAGTGGTGTACCCCAAGGTTCAGTGTTATCAGTGGTATACCCCAAGGTTTGGTGTTATTGTGGTGTATCCCAAGGTTTGGTGTTATCGTGGTGTATCCCAAGGTTTGGTGTTATCGTGGTGTACCCCAAGGTTCGGTGTTATCGTGGTGTACCCCAAGATTCAGTGTTATCGGTGGTGTACCCCAAGATTCAGTGTTATCGGAGGTGTACCCCAAGGTTCAGTGTTATCAGTGGTGTACCCCAAGGTTCAGTGTTATCAGTGGTATATCCCAAGGTTCAGTGTTATCAGTGGTGTACCCCAAGGTTCAGTGTTATCAGTGGTGTACCCCAAGGTTCAGTGTTATCAGTGGTGTATCCCAAGGTTCGGTGTTATCAGAGGTGTACCCCAAGGTTCAGTGTTATCAGAGGTGTACCCCAAGGTTCAGTGTTATCGGTGGTGTACCCCAAGGTTTAGTGTTATCGGTGGTGTACGCCAAGGTTCGGTGTTATCGGTGGTGTACCCCAAAGTTCGGTGTTATCAGTGGTGTACCCCACGGTTCAGTGTTTTAGTGTTATCGGTGGTGTACCCCAAGGTTCAGTGTTATCGGTGGTGTACCAAGGTTCAGTGTTATCGGTGGTGTACCCCAAGGTTCAGTGTTATCGGTGGTGTACCCCAAGGTTCAATGTTATCGTGGTGTACCCCAAGGTTCAGTGTTATCGTGGTGTACCCCAAGGTTCAGTGTTATCGGTGGTGTACCGCAAGGTTCAGTGTTATCGTGGTGTATCCCAAGGTTCAGTGTTATCGGTGGTGTGCCCCAAGGTTCAGTGTTATCAGTGGTGTACCCCAAGGTTCAGTGTTATCGGTGGCGTACCCCAAGGTTCAGTGTTATCGGTGGTGTACCCCAAGGTTCAGTGTTATCGTGGTGTATCCCAAGGTTCAGTGTTATCGTGGTGTACCCCAAGGTTCAGTGTTATCGGTGGTGTATCCCAAGGTTCAGTGTTATCGGTGGTGTACCCCAAGGTACAGTGTTATCGGTGATGTACCCCAAGGTTCAGTGTTATCGGTGGTGTACCCCAAGGTTCAGTGTTATCAGTGGTGTACCCCAAGGTTCAGTGTTATCGCTGGTGTACCCCAAGGTTCAGTGTTATCGTGGTGTATCCCAAGGTTCAGTGTTATCGGTGGTGTACCCCAAGGTTCGGTGTTATCGTGGTGTATCCCAAGGTTCGGTGTTATCGGTGGTGTACCCCAAGGTACAGTGTTATCGGTGGTGTACCCCAAGGTTCAGTGTTATCGGTGGTGTACCCCAAGGTTCGGTGTTATCGTGGTGTATCCCAAGGTTCGGTGTTATCGGTGGTGTACCCCAAGGTACAGTGTTATCGGTGGTGTACCCCAAGGTTCAGTGTTATCGGTGGTGTACTCCAAGGTTCAGTGTTATCGGTGGTATACCCCAAGGCTCAGTGTTATCGCTGGTGTACCCCAAGGTTCAGTGTTATCGCTGGTGCACCCCAAGGTTCAGTGTTATCGCTGGTGTATCCCAAGGTTCAGTGTTATCGTGGTGTACCCCAAGGTTCAGTGTTATCAGTGGTGTACCCCAAGGTTCAGTGTTATCGGTGGTGTATCCCAAGGTTCAGTGTTATCGGTCGTGTACCCCAAGGTTCAGTGTTATCGGTCGTGTACCCTAAGGTTCAGTGTTATCGGTGGTGTACCCCAAGGTTCAGTGTTATCGGTGATGTATCCCAAGGTTCAGTGTTATCGTGGTGTACCCCAAGGTTCAGTGTTATCAGTGGTGCACCCCAAGGTTCAGTGTTATCGGTGGTGTACCCCAAGGTTCAGTGTTATCGGTCGTGTACCCCAAGGTTCAGTGTTATCGGTCGTGTACCCTAAGGTTCAGTGTTATCGGTGGAATACCCCAAGGTTCAGTGTTATCGGTGGTGTACCCCAAGGTTCAGTGTTATTGGTGGTGTACCCCAAGGTTCAGTGTTATCAGTGGTGTACCCCAAGGTTCAGTGTTATCGTGGTGTATCCCAAGGTTCGGTGTTATCGGTGGTGTACCCCAAGGTACAGTGTTATTGGTGGTGTACCCCAAGGTTCAGTGTTATCGGTGGTGTACCCCAAGGTTCGGTGTTATCGTGGTGTATCCCAAGGTTCAGTGTTATCGGTTGTGTACCCCAAGGTTCAGTGTTATCGGTGGTGTACCCCAAGGTTCAGTGTTATCGGTGGTGTACCCCAAGGTTCAGTGTTATCGGTGGTGTACACCAAGGTTCGGAGTTATCGGTGGTGTACCCCAAGGTTCGGTTTTATCGGGGGTGTACCCCAAGGTTTGGTGTTATCGGGGGTGTACCCCAAGGTTCGGTGTTATCAGTGGTGTACCCCAAGGTTCAGTGTTATCGTGGTATACCCCAAGGTTCAGTGTTATCGGTGGTGTACCCCAAGGTTCAGTGTTATCGGTGGTGTATCCCAAGGTTCAGTGTTATCAGTGGTGTACCCCAAGGTTCAGTGTTATCGTTGGTGTATCCCAAGGTTCAGTGTTATCGGTGGTGTACCCCAAGGTTCGGGGTTATCGGTGGTGTACCCCAAGGTTCGGTGTTATCACTGGTGTATCCCAAGGTTCAGTGTTATCGGTCGTGTATCCCAAGGTTCAGTGTTATCGGTGGTGTACCCCAAGGTTCAGTGTTATTGGTGGTGTACCCCAAGGTTCAGTGTTATCGGTGGTGTATACCAAGGTTCAGTGTTATTGGTGGTGTACCCCAAGGTTCAGTGTTATCGGTGGTGTATACAAAGGTTCAGTGTTATCAGTGGTGTACCCCAAGGTTCAGTGTTATTGGTGGTGTACCCCAAGGTTCAGTGTTATCGGTGGTGTATACCAAGGTTCAGTGTTATCAGTGGTGTACCCCAAGGTTCAGTGTTATCAGTGGTGTACCCCAAGGTTCAGTGTTATCGGTGGTGTACCCCAAGGTTCAGTGTTATTGGTGGTGTACCCCAAGGTTCAGTGTTATCGGTGGAGTATACCAAGGTTCAGTGTTATCAGTGGTGTATCCCAAGGTTCAGTGTTATCAGTGGTGTACCCCAAGGTTCAGTGTTATCAGTGGTGTACCCCAAGGTTCAATGTTATTGGTGGTGTATCCCAAGGTTCAGTGTTATCGGTGGTGTATCCCAAGGTTCAGTGTTATCAGTGGTGTACCCCAAGGTTTGGTGTTATCGGTCGTGTACCCCAAGATTCAGTGTTATCGGTGGTGTACCCCAAGGTTCAGTGTTATCAGTGGTGTACCCCAAGGTTCAGTGTTATCAGTGGTGTATCCCAAGGTTCGGTGTTATCAGAGGTGTACCCCAAGGTTCAGTGTTATCAGAGGTGTACCCCAAGGTTCAGTGTTATCGGTGGTGTACCCCAAGGTTTAGTGTTATCGGTGGTGTACGCCAAGGTTCGGTGTTATCGGTGGTGTACCCCAAAGTTCGGTGTTATCAGTGGTGTACCCCACGGTTCAGTGTTTTAGTGTTATCGGTGGTGTACCCCAAGGTTCAGTGTTATCGGTGGTGTACCAAGGTTCAGTGTTATCGGTGGTGTACCCCAAGGTTCAGTGTTATCGGTGGTGTACCCCAAGGTTCAATGTTATCGTGGTGTACCCCAAGGTTCAGTGTTATCGTGGTGTACCCCAAGGTTCAGTGTTATCGGTGGTGTACCGCAAGGTTCAGTGTTATCGTGGTGTATCCCAAGGTTCAGTGTTATCGGTGGTGTGCCCCAAGGTTCAGTGTTATCAGTGGTGTACCCCAAGGTTCAGTGTTATCGGTGGCGTACCCCAAGGTTCAGTGTTATCGGTGGTGTACCCCAAGGTTCAGTGTTATCGTGGTGTATCCCAAGGTTCAGTGTTATCGGTGGTGTATCCCAAGGTTCAGTGTTATCGGTGGTGTACCCCAAGGTACAGTGTTATCGGTGATGTACCCCAAGGTTCAGTGTTATCGGTGGTGTACCCCAAGGTTCAGTGTTATCAGTGGTGTACCCCAAGGTTCAGTGTTATCGGTGGTCTACCCCAAGGTTCAATGTTATCGTGGTGTACCCCAAGGTTCAGTGTTATCGCTGGTGTACCCCAAGGTTCAGTGTTATCGTGGTGTATCCCAAGGTTCAGTGTTATCGGTGGTGTACCCCAAGGTTCGGTGTTATCGTGGTGTATCCCAAGGTTCGGTGTTATCGGTGGTGTACCCCAAGGTACAGTGTTATCGGTGGTGTACCCCAAGGTTCAGTGTTATCGGTGGTGTACCCCAAGGTTCGGTGTTATCGTGGTGTATCCCAAGGTTCGGTGTTATTGGTGGTGTACCCCAAGGTACAGTGTTATCGGTGGTGTACCCCAAGGTTCAGTGTTATCGGTGGTGTACTCCAAGGTTCAGTGTTATCGGTGGTATACCCCAAGGCTCAGTGTTATCGCTGGTGTACCCCAAGGTTCAGTGTTATCGCTGGTGCACCCCAAGGTTCAGTGTTATCGCTGGTGTATCCCAAGGTTCAGTGTTATCGTGGTGTACCCCAAGGTTCAGTGTTATCAGTGGTGTACCCCAAGGTTCAGTGTTATCGGTGGTGTATCCCAAGGTTCAGTGTTATCGGTCGTGTACCCCAAGGTTCAGTGTTATCGGTCGTGTACCCTAAGGTTCAGTGTTATCGGTGGTGTACCCCAAGGTTCAGTGTTATCGGTGATGTATCCCAAGGTTCAGTGTTATCGTGGTGTACCCCAAGGTTCAGTGTTATCAGTGGTGCACCCCAAGGTTCAGTGTTATCGGTGGTGTACCCCAAGGTTCAGTGTTATCGGTCGTGTACCCCAAGGTTCAGTGTTATCGGTCGTGTACCCTAAGGTTCAGTGTTATCGGTGGAATACCCCAAGGTTCAGTGTTATCGGTGGTGTACCTGAAGGTTCAGTGTTATTGGTGGTGTACCCCAAGGTTCAGTGTTATCAGTGGTGTACCCCAAGGTTCAGTGTTATCGTGGTGTATCCCAAGGTTCGGTGTTATCGGTGGTGTACCCCAAGGTACAGTGTTATTGGTGGTGTACCCCAAGGTTCAGTGTTATCGGTGGTGTACCCCAAGGTTCGGTGTTATCGTGGTGTATCCCAAGGTTCAGTGTTATCGGTTGTGTACACCAAGGTTCAGTGTTATCGGTGGTGTACCCCAAGGTTCAGTGTTATCGGTGGTGTACCCCAAGGTTCAGTGTTATCGGTGGTGTACCCCAAGGTTCAGTGTTATCGGTGGTGTACCCCAAGGTTCAGTGTTATCGGTGGTGTATCCCAAGGTTCAGTGTTATCGGTGGTGTACCCCAAGGTTCAGTGTTATCGGTGGTGTACCCCAAGGTTCAGTGTTATCAGTGGTGTACCCCAAGGTTCAGTGTTATCAGTGGTATACCCCAAGGTTTGGTGTTATCGTGGTGTATCCCAAGGTTTGGTGTTATCGTGGTGTATCCCAAGGTTTGGTGTTATCGTGGTGTACCCCAAGGTTCGGTGTTATCGTGGTGTACCCCAAGATTCAGTGTTATCGGTGGTGTACCCCAAGATTCAGTGTTATCGGAGGTGTACCCCAAGGTTCAGTGTTATCAGTGGTGTACCCCAAGGTTCAGTGTTATCAGTGGTATATCCCAAGGTTCAGTGTTATCAGTGGTGTACCCCAAGGTTCAGTGTTATCAGTGGTATACCCCAAGGTTCAGTGTTATCAGTGGTGTATCCCAAG
Source organism: Lithobates septentrionalis (assembly GCA_037952835.1). Taxonomy (NCBI): domain Eukaryota; kingdom Metazoa; phylum Chordata; class Amphibia; order Anura; family Ranidae; genus Lithobates; species Lithobates septentrionalis. Next base: position 465,383 of record JBBDGP010004082.1, on the reverse strand, counting down.
GTTCGGTGTTATCAGAGGTGTACCCCAAGGTTCAGTGTTATCAGAGGTGTACCCCAAGGTTCAGTGTTATCGGTGGTGTACCCCAAGGTTTAGTGTTATCGGTGGTGTACGCCAAGGTTCGGTGTTATCGGTGGTGTACCCCAAAGTTCGGTGTTATCAGTGGTGTACCCCACGGTTCAGTGTTTTAGTGTTATCGGTGGTGTACCCCAAGGTTCAGTGTTATCGGTGGTGTACCAAGGTTCAGTGTTATCGGTGGTGTACCCCAAGGTTCAGTGTTATCGGTGGTGTACCCCAAGGTTCAATGTTATCGTGGTGTACCCCAAGGTTCAGTGTTATCGTGGTGTACCCCAAGGTTCAGTGTTATCGGTGGTGTACCGCAAGGTTCAGTGTTATCGTGGTGTATCCCAAGGTTCAGTGTTATCGGTGGTGTGCCCCAAGGTTCAGTGTTATCAGTGGTGTACCCCAAGGTTCAGTGTTATCGGTGGCGTACCCCAAGGTTCAGTGTTATCGGTGGTGTACCCCAAGGTTCAGTGTTATCGTGGTGTATCCCAAGGTTCAGTGTTATCGTGGTGTACCCCAAGGTTCAGTGTTATCGGTGGTGTATCCCAAGGTTCAGTGTTATCGGTGGTGTACCCCAAGGTACAGTGTTATCGGTGATGTACCCCAAGGTTCAGTGTTATCGGTGGTGTACCCCAAGGTTCAGTGTTATCAGTGGTGTACCCCAAGGTTCAGTGTTATCGGTGGTCTACCCCAAGGTTCAATGTTATCGTGGTGTACCCCAAGGTTCAGTGTTATCGCTGGTGTACCCCAAGGTTCAGTGTTATCGTGGTGTATCCCAAGGTTCAGTGTTATCGGTGGTGTACCCCAAGGTTCGGTGTTATCGTGGTGTATCCCAAGGTTCGGTGTTATCGGTGGTGTACCCCAAGGTACAGTGTTATCGGTGGTGTACCCCAAGGTTCAGTGTTATCGGTGGTGTACCCCAAGGTTCGGTGTTATCGTGGTGTATCCCAAGGTTCGGTGTTATCGGTGGTGTACCCCAAGGTACAGTGTTATCGGTGGTGTACCCCAAGGTTCAGTGTTATCGGTGGTGTACTCCAAGGTTCAGTGTTATCGGTGGTATACCCCAAGGCTCAGTGTTATCGCTGGTGTACCCCAAGGTTCAGTGTTATCGCTGGTGCACCCCAAGGTTCAGTGTTATCGCTGGTGTATCCCAAGGTTCAGTGTTATCGTGGTGTACCCCAAGGTTCAGTGTTATCAGTGGTGTACCCCAAGGTTCAGTGTTATCGGTGGTGTATCCCAAGGTTCAGTGTTATCGGTCGTGTACCCCAAGGTTCAGTGTTATCGGTCGTGTACCCTAAGGTTCAGTGTTATCGGTGGTGTACCCCAAGGTTCAGTGTTATCGGTGATGTATCCCAAGGTTCAGTGTTATCGTGGTGTACCCCAAGGTTCAGTGTTATCAGTGGTGCACCCCAAGGTTCAGTGTTATCGGTGGTGTACCCCAAGGTTCAGTGTTATCGGTCGTGTACCCCAAGGTTCAGTGTTATCGGTCGTGTACCCTAAGGTTCAGTGTTATCGGTGGAATACCCCAAGGTTCAGTGTTATCGGTGGTGTACCCCAAGGTTCAGTGTTATTGGTGGTGTACCCCAAGGTTCAGTGTTATCAGTGGTGTACCCCAAGGTTCAGTGTTATCGTGGTGTATCCCAAGGTTCGGTGTTATCGGTGGTGTACCCCAAGGTACAGTGTTATTGGTGGTGTACCCCAAGGTTCAGTGTTATCGGTGGTGTACCCCAAGGTTCGGTGTTATCGTGGTGTATCCCAAGGTTCAGTGTTATCGGTTGTGTACCCCAAGGTTCAGTGTTATCGGTGGTGTACCCCAAGGTTCAGTGTTATCGGTGGTGTACCCCAAGGTTCAGTGTTATCGGTGGTGTACCCCAAGGTTCGGAGTTATCGGTGGTGTACACCAAGGTTCGGAGTTATCGGTGGTGTACCCCAAGGTTCGGTTTTATCGGGGGTGTACCCCAAGGTTTGGTGTTATCGGGGGTGTACCCCAAGGTTCGGTGTTATCAGTGGTGTACCCCAAGGTTCAGTGTTATCGTGGTATACCCCAAGGTTCAGTGTTATCGGTGGTGTACCCCAAGGTTCAGTGTTATCGGTGGTGTATCCCAAGGTTCAGTGTTATCAGTGGTGTACCCCAAGGTTCAGTGTTATCGTTGGTGTATCCCAAGGTTCAGTGTTATCGGTGGTGTACCCCAAGGTTCGGGGTTATCGGTGGTGTACCCCAAGGTTCGGTGTTATCACTGGTGTATCCCAAGGTTCAGTGTTATCGGTCGTGTATCCCAAGGTTCAGTGTTATCGGTGGTGTACCCCAAGGTTCAGTGTTATTGGTGGTGTACCCCAAGGTTCAGTGTTATCGGTGGTGTATACCAAGGTTCAGTGTTATCAGTGGTGTACACCAAGGTTCAGTGTTATTGGTGGTGTACCCCAAGGTTCAGTGTTATCGGTGGTGTATACAAAGGTTCAGTGTTATCAGTGGTGTACCCCAAGGTTCAGTGTTATTGGTGGTGTACCCCAAGGTTCAGTGTTATCGGTGGTGTATACCAAGGTTCAGTGTTATCAGTGGTGTACCCCAAGGTTCAGTGTTATCAGTGGTGTACCCCAAGGTTCAGTGTTATCGGTGGTGTACCCCAAGGTTCAGTGTTATTGGTGGTGTACCCCAAGGTTCAGTGTTATCGGTGGAGTATACCAAGGTTCAGTGTTATCAGTGGTGTATCCCAAGGTTCAGTGTTATCAGTGGTGTACCCCAAGGTTCAGTGTTATCAGTGGTGTACCCCAAGGTTCAATGTTATTGGTGGTGTATCCCAAGGTTCAGTGTTATCGGTGGTGTATCCCAAGGTTCAGTGTTATCAGTGGTGTACCCCAAGGTTTGGTGTTATCGGTCGTGTACCCCAAGATTCAGTGTTATCGGTGGTGTACCCCAAGGTTCAGTGTTATCAGTGGTGTACCCCAAGGTTCAGTGTTATCAGTGGTGTATCCCAAGGTTCGGTGTTATCAGAGGTGTACCCCAAGGTTCAGTGTTATCAGAGGTGTACCCCAAGGTTCAGTGTTATCGGTGGTGTACCCCAAGGTTCAGTGTTATCGGTGGTGTACGCCAAGGTTCGGTGTTATCGGTGGTGTACCCCAAAGTTCGGTGTTATCGGTGGTGTACCCCACGGTTCAGTGTTTTAGTGTTATCGGTGGTGTACCCCAAGGTTCAGTGTTATCGGTGGTGTACCAAGGTTCAGTGTTATCGGTGGTGTACCCCAAGGTTCAGTGTTATCGGTGGTGTACCCCAAGGTTCAATGTTATCGTGGTGTACCCCAAGGTTCAGTGTTATCGTGGTGTACCCCAAGGTTCAGTGTTATCGGTGGTATACCGCAAGGTTCAGTGTTATCGTGGTGTATCCCAAGGTTCAGTGTTATCAGTGGTGTACCCCAAGGTTCAGTGTTATCAGTGGTGTACCCCAAGGTTCAGTGTTATCGGTGGCGTACCCCAAGGTTCAGTGTTATCGGTGGTGTATCCCAAGGTTCAGTGTTATCGTGGTGTACCCCAAGGTTCAGTGTTATCGGTGGTGTATCCCAAGGTTCAGTGTTATCGGTGGTGTACCCCAAGGTTCAGTGTTATCGGTGGTGTACCCCAAGGTTCAGTGTTATCAGTGGTGTACCTCAAGGTTCAGTGTTATCGGTGGTCTACCCCAAGGTTCAATGTTATCGTGGTGTACCCCAAGGTTCAGTGTTATCGCTGGTGTACCCCAAGGTTCAGTGTTATCGTGGTGTATCCCAAGGTTCAGTGTTATCGGTGGTGTACCCCAAGGTTCGGTGTTATCGTGGTGTATCCCAAGGTTCGGTGTTATCGGTGGTGTACCCCAAGGTACAGTGTTATCGGTGGTGTACCCCAAGGTTCAGTGTTATCGGTGGTGTACCCCAAGGTTCGGTGTTATCGTGGTGTATCCCAAGGTTCGGTGTTATCGGTAGTGTACACCGAGGTTTGGTGTTATCGGTGGTGTACCGCAAGGTACAGTGTTAACGGTGGTGTACCCCAAGGTTCAGTGTTATCAGTGGTGTACCCCAAGGTTCAGTGTTATCGGTGGTATACCCCAAGGCTCAGTGTTATCGCTGGTGTACCCCAAGGTTCAGTGTTATCGCTGGTGCACCCCAAGGTTCAGTGTTATCGCTGGTGTATCCCAAGGTTCAGTGTTATCGTGGTGTACCCCAAGGTTCAGTGTTATCAGTGGTGCACCCCAAGGTTCAGTGTTATCGGTGGTGTACCCCAAGGTTCAGTGTTATCGGTGGTGTATCCCAAGGTTCAGTGTTATCGGTCGTATACCCCAAGGTTCAGTGTTATCGGTCGTGTACCCTAAGGTTCAGTGTTATCGGTGGTGTACCCCAAGGTTCAGTGTTATCGCTGGTGTATCCCAAGGTTCAGTGTTATCGTGGTGTACCCCAAGGTTCAGTGTTATCAGTGGTGCACCCCAAGGTTCAGTGTTATTGGTGGTGTACCCCAAGGTTCAGTGTTATCGGTGGTGTACCCCAAGGTTCAGTGTTATCGTGGTGTATCCCTAAGTTCGGTGTTATCGGTGGTGTACCCCAAGGTACAGTGTTATTGGTGGTGTACCCCAAGGTTCAGTGTTATCGGTGGTGTACCCCAAGGTTCGGTGTTATCGTGGTGTATCCCAAGGTTCAGTGTTATCGGTTGTGTACCCCAGGGTAAAGTGTTAATGGTGGTGTACCCCAAGGTTCAGTGTTATCGGTGGTGTACCCCAAGGTTCAGTGTTATCGGTGGTGTACCCCACGGTTCAGTATTATCGGTGGTGTATCCCAAGGTTCAGTGTTATCAGTGGTGTATCCCAAGGTTTGGTGTTATCGGTGGTGTATTCCAAGGTTTGGTGTTATCGTGGTGTACCCCAAGGTTCGGTGTTATCATGGTGTACCCCAAGGTTTGGTGTTATCGTGGTGTACCCCAAGGTTCAGTGTTATCGGGGGTGTACCCCAAGGTTTGGTGTTATCGGGGGTGTACCCCAAGGTTCGGTGTTATCAGTGGTGTACCCCAAGGTTCAGTGTTATCGGTGGTGTGCCCCAAGGTTCGGTGTTATCGGTGGTGTATCCCAAGGTTCGGTGTTATCGATGGTGTATCCCAAGGTTCAGTGTTATCGTGGTGTACCCCAAGGTTCAGTGTTATCGGTGGTGTACCCCAAGGTTCGGTGTTATTGGTGGTGTATCCCAAGGTTCAGTGTTATCAGTGGTGTACCCCAAGGTTCAGTGTTATCGGTGGTGTACCCCAAGGTTCAGTGTTATCGGTGGTATACCCCAAGGTTCAGTGTTATCAGTGGTGTACCCCAAGGTTCAGTGTTATCCGTGGTGTACCCCAAGGTTCAGTGTTATTGGTGGTGTACCCCAAGGTTCAGTGTTATCGGTGGTGTATCCCAAGGTTCAGTGTTATCGGTGGTGTACCCCAAGGTTCAGTGTTATCGGTGGTGTACCCCAAGGTTCAGTGTTATCAGTGGTGTACCCCAAGGTTCAGTGTTATCAGTGGTATACCCCAAGGTTTGGTGTTATCGTGGTGTATCCCAAGGTTTGGTGTTATCGTGGTGTATCCCAAGGTTTGGTGTTATCGTGGTGTACCCCAAGGTTCGGTGTTATCGTGGTGTACCCCAAGATTCAGTGTTATCGGTGGTGTACCCCAAGATTCAGTGTTATCGGAGGTGTACCCCAAGGTTCAGTCTTATCAGTGGTGTACCCCAAGGTTCAGTGTTATCAGTGGTATATCCCAAGGTTCAGTGTTATCAGTGGTGTACCCCAAGGTTCAGTGTTATCAGTGGTGTACCCCAAGGTTCAGTGTTATCAGTGGTGTATCCCAAGGTTCGGTGTTATCAGAGGTGTACCCCAAGGTTCAGTGTTATCAGAGGTGTACCCCAAGGTTCAGTGTTATCGGTGGTGTACCCCAAGGTTTAGTGTTATCGGTGGTGTACGCCAAGGTTCGGTGTTATCGGTGGTGTACCCCAAAGTTCGGTGTTATCGGTGGTGTACCCCACGGTTCAGTGTTTTAGTGTTATCGGTGGTGTACCCCAAGGTTCAGTGTTATCGGTGGTGTACCAAGGTTCAGTGTTATCGGTGGTGTACCCCAAGGTTCAGTGTTATCGGTGGTGTACCTCAAGGTTCAATGTTATCGTGGTGTACCCCAAGGTTCAGTGTTATCGTGGTGTACCCCAAGGTTCAGTGTTATCTGTGGTGTACCGCAAGGTTCAGTGTTATCGTGGTGTATCCCAAGGTTCAGTGTTATCGGTGGTGTGCCCCAAGGTTCAGTGTTATCAGTGGTGTACCCCAAGGTTCAGTGTTATCGGTGGCGTACCCCAAGGTTCAGTGTTATCGGTGGTGTACCCCAAGGTTCAGTGTTATCGTGGTGTATCCCAAGGTTCAGTGTTATCGTGGTGTACCCCAAGGTTCAGTGTTATCGGTGGTGTATCCCAAGGTTCAGTGTTATCGGTGGTGTACCCCAAGGTACAGTGTTATCGGTGATGTACCCCAAGGTTCAGTGTTATCGGTGGTGTACCCCAAGGTTCAGTGTTATCAGTGGTGTACCCCAAGGTTCAGTGTTATCGGTGGTCTACCCCAAGGTTCAATGTTATCGTGGTGTACCCCAAGGTTCAGTGTTATCGCTGGTGTACCCCAAGGTTCAGTGTTATCGTGGTGTATCCCAAGGTTCAGTGTTATCGGTGGTGTACCCCAAGGTTCGGTGTTATCGTGGTGTATCCCAAGGTTCGGTGTTATTGGTGGTGTACCCCAAGGTACAGTGTTATCGGTGGTGTACCCCAAGGTTCAGTGTTATCGGTGGTGTACCCCAAGGTTCGGTGTTATCGTGGTGTATCCCAAGGTTCGGTGTTATCGGTGTACCCCAAGGTACAGTGTTATCGGTGGTGTACCCCAAGGTTCAGTGTTATCGGTGGTGTACTCCAAGGTTCAGTGTTATCGGGGGTGTACCCCAAGGTTCAGTGTTATCGGGGGTGTACCCCAAGGTTCAGTGTTATCGGTGGTGTACCCCAAGGTTCAGTGTTATCGGTGGTGTATCCCAAGGTTCAGTGTTATCGGTGGTGTACCCCAAGGTTCAGTGTTATCGGGGGTGTACCCCAAGGTTCAGTGTTATCGGTGGTGTACCCCAAGGTTCAGTGTTATCGGGGGTGTACCCCAAGGTTCAGTGTTATCGGTGGTGTATCCCAAGGTTCAGTGTTATCGGTGGTGTATCCCAAGGTTCAGTGTTATCGGTGGTGTATCCCAAGGTTCAGTGTTATCGGTGGTGTACCCCAAGGTTCAGTGTTATCGGTGGTGTACCCCAAGGTTCAGTGTTATCAGTGGTGTACCCCAAGGTTTGGTGTTATCGTGGTGTATCCCAAGGTTTGGTGTTATCGTGGTGTATCCCAAGGTTTGGTGTTATCGTGGTGTACCCCAAGGTTCGGTGTTATCGTGGTGTACCCCAAGATTCAGTGTTATCGGTGGTGTACCCCAAGATTCTGTGTTATCGGAGGTGTACCCCAAGGTTCAGTGTTATCAGTGGTGTACCCCAAGGTTCAGTGTTATCGGTGGTGTATCCCAAGATTCTGTGTTATCGGAGGTGTACCCCAAGGTTCAGTGTTATCAGTGGTGTACCCCAAGGTTCAGTGTTATCAGTGGTATATCCCAAGGTTCAGTGTTATCAGTGGTGTACCCCAAGGTTCAGTGTTATCAGTGGTGTACCCCAAGGTTCAGTGTTATCAGTGGTGTATCCCAAGGTTCGGTGTTATCAGAGGTGTACCCCAAGGTTCAGTGTTATCAGAGGTGTACCCCAAGGTTCAGTGTTATCGGTGGTGTACCCCAAGGTTCAGTGTTATCGGTGGTGTACGCCAAGGTTCGGTGTTATCGGTGGTGTACCCCAAAGTTCGGTGTTATCGGTGGTGTACCCCACGGTTCAGTGTTTTAGTGTTATCGGTGGTGTACCCCAAGGTTCAGTGTTATCGGTGGTGTACCAAGGTTCAGTGTTATCGGTGGTGTACCCCAAGGTTCGGTGTTATCGGTGGTGTACCCCAAGGTTCAATGTTATCGTGGTGTACCCCAAGGTTCAGTGTTATCGTGGTGTACCCCAAGGTTCAGTGTTATCGGTGGTATACCGCAAGGTTCAGTGTTATCGTGGTGTATCCCAAGGTTCAGTGTTATCAGTGGTGTACCCCAAGGTTCAGTGTTATCAGTGGTGTACCCCAAGGTTCAGTGTTATCGGTGGCGTACCCCAAGGTTCAGTGTTATCGGTGGTGTATCCCAAGGTTCAGTGTTATTGTGGTGTACCCCAAGGTTCAGTGTTATCGGTGGTGTATCCCAAGGTTCAGTGTTATCGGTGGTGTACCCCAAGGTTCAGTGTTATCGGTGGTGTACCCCAAGGTTCAGTGTTATCAGTGGTGTACCTCAAGGTTCAGTGTTATCGGTGGTCTACCCCAAGGTTCAATGTTATCGTGGTGTACCCCAAGGTTCAGTGTTATCGCTGGTGTACCCCAAGGTTCAGTGTTATCGTGGTGTATCCCAAGGTTCAGTGTTATCGGTGGTGTACCCCAAGGTTCGGTGTTATCGTGGTGTATCCCAAGGTTCGGTGTTATCGGTGGTGTACCCCAAGGTACAGTGTTATCGGTGGTGTACCCCAAGGTTCAGTGTTATCGGTGGTGTACCCCAAGGTTCGGTGTTATCGTGGTGTATCCCAAGGTTCGGTGTTATCGGTAGTGTACACCGAGGTTTGGTGTTATCGGTGGTGTACCGCAAGGTACAGTGTTAACGGTGGTGTACCCCAAGGTTCAGTGTTATCAGTGGTGTACCCCAAGGTTCAGTGTTATCGGTGGTATACCCCAAGGCTCAGTGTTATCGCTGGTGTACCCCAAGGTTCAGTGTTATCGCTGGTGCACCCCAAGGTTCAGTGTTATCGCTGGTGTATCCCAAGGTTCAGTGTTATCGTGGTGTACCCCAAGGTTCAGTGTTATCAGTGGTGCACCCCAAGGTTCAGTGTTATCGGTGGTGTACCCCAAGGTTCAGTGTTATCGGTGGTGTATCCCAAGGTTCAGTGTTATCGGTCGTATACCCCAAGGTTCAGTGTTATCGGTCGTGTACCCTAAGGTTCAGTGTTATCGGTGGTGTACCCCAAGGTTCAGTGTTATCGGTTGTGTACCCCAAGGTTCAGTGTTATCGCTGGTGTATCCCAAGGTTCAGTGTTATCGTGGTGTACCCCAAGGTTCAGTGTTATCAGTGGTGCACCCCAAGGTTCAGTGTTATTGGTGGTGTACCCCAAGGTTCAGTGTTATCGGTGGTGTACCCCAAGGTTCAGTGTTATCGTGGTGTATCCCTAAGTTCGGTGTTATCGGTGGTGTACCCCAAGGTACAGTGTTATTGGTGGTGTACCCCAAGGTTCAGTGTTATCGGTGGTGTACCCCAAGGTTCGGTGTTATCGTGGTGTATCCCAAGGTTCAGTGTTATCGGTTGTGTACCCCAGGGTAAAGTGTTAATGGTGGTGTACCCCAAGGTTCAGTGTTATCGGTGGTGTACCCCAAGGTTCAGTGTTATCGGTGGTGTACCCCACGGTTCAGTATTATCGGTGGTGTATCCCAAGGTTCAGTGTTATCAGTGGTGTATCCCAAGGTTTGGTGTTATCGGTGGTGTATCCCAAGGTTTGGTGTTATCGTGGTGTACCCCAAGGTTCGGTGTTATCATGGTGTACCCCAAGGTTTGGTGTTATCGTGGTGTACCCCAAGGTTCAGTGTTATCGGGGGTGTACCCCAAGGTTTGGTGTTATCGGGGGTGTACCCCAAGGTTCGGTGTTATCAGTGGTGTACCCCAAGGTTCAGTGTTATCGGTGGTGTGCCCCAAGGTTCGGTGTTATCGGTGGTGTATCCCAAGGTTCAGTGTTATCGATGGTGTATCCCAAGGTTCAGTGTTATCGTGGTGTACCCCAAGGTTCAGTGTTATCGGTGGTGTACCCCAAGGTTCGGTGTTATTGGTGGTGTATCCCAAGGTTCAGTGTTATCAGTGGTGTACCCCAAGGTTCAGTGTTATCGGTGGTGTACCCCAAGGTTCAGTGTTATCGGTGGTATACCCCAAGGTTCAGTGTTATCAGTGGTGTACCCCAAGGTTCAGTGTTATCGGTGGTGTACCCCAAGGTTCAGTGTTATTGGTGGTGTACCCCAAGGTTCAGTGTTATCGGTGGTGTATCCCAAGGTTCAGTGTTATCGGTGGTGTACCCCAAGGTTCAGTGTTATCGGTGGTGTACCCCAAGGTTCAGTGTTATCAGTGGTGTACCCCAAGGTTCAGTGTTATCAGTGGTATACCCCAAGGTTTGGTGTTATCGTGGTGTATCCCAAGGTTTGGTGTTATCGTGGTGTATCCCAAGGTTTGGTGTTATCGTGGTGTACCCCAAGGTTCGGTGTTATCGTGGTGTACCCCAAGATTCAGTGTTATCGGTGGTGTACCCCAAGATTCAGTGTTATCGGAGGTGTACCCCAAGGTTCAGTGTTATCAGTGGTGTACCCCAAGGTTCAGTGTTATCAGTGGTATATCCCAAGGTTCAGTGTTATCAGTGGTGTACCCCAAGGTTCAGTGTTATCAGTGGTGTACCCCAAGGTTCAGTGTTATCAGTGGTGTATCCCAAGGTTCGGTGTTATCAGAGGTGTACCCCAAGGTTCAGTGTTATCAGAGGTGTACCCCAAGGTTCAGTGTTATCGGTGGTGTACCCCAAGGTTTAGTGTTATCGGTGGTGTACGCCAAGGTTCGGTGTTATCGGTGGTGTACCCCAAAGTTCGGTGTTATCAGTGGTGTACCCCACGGTTCAGTGTTTTAGTGTTATCGGTGGTGTACCCCAAGGTTCAGTGTTATCGGTGGTGTACCAAGGTTCAGTGTTATCGGTGGTGTACCCCAAGGTTCAGTGTTATCGGTGGTGTACCCCAAGGTTCAATGTTATCGTGGTGTACCCCAAGGTTCAGTGTTATCGTGGTGTACCCCAAGGTTCAGTGTTATCGGTGGTGTACCGCAAGGTTCAGTGTTATCGTGGTGTATCCCAAGGTTCAGTGTTATCGGTGGTGTGCCCCAAGGTTCAGTGTTATCAGTGGTGTACCCCAAGGTTCAGTGTTATCGGTGGCGTACCCCAAGGTTCAGTGTTATCGGTGGTGTACCCCAAGGTTCAGTGTTATCGTGGTGTATCCCAAGGTTCAGTGTTATCGTGGTGTACCCCAAGGTTCAGTGTTATCGGTGGTGTATCCCAAGGTTCAGTGTTATCGGTGGTGTACCCCAAGGTACAGTGTTATCGGTGATGTACCCCAAGGTTCAGTGTTATCGGTGGTGTACCCCAAGGTTCAGTGTTATCAGTGGTGTACCCCAAGGTTCAGTGTTATCGGTGGTCTACCCCAAGGTTCAATGTTATCGTGGTGTACCCCAAGGTTCAGTGTTATCGCTGGTGTACCCCAAGGTTCAGTGTTATCGTGGTGTATCCCAAGGTTCAGTGTTATCGGTGGTGTACCCCAAGGTTCGGTGTTATCGTGGTGTATCCCAAGGTTCGGTGTTATCGGTGGTGTACCCCAAGGTACAGTGTTATCGGTGGTGTACCCCAAGGTTCAGTGTTATCGGTGGTGTACCCCAAGGTTCGGTGTTATCGTGGTGTATCCCAAGGTTCGGTGTTATCGGTGGTGTACCCCAAGGTTCAGTGTTATCGGTGGTGTACTCCAAGGTTCAGTGTTATCGGTGGTATACCCCAATGCTCAGTGTTATCGCTGGTGTACCCCAAGGTTCAGTGTTATCGCTGGTGCACCCCAAGGTTCAGTGTTATCGCTGGTGTATCCCAAGGTTCAGTGTTATCGTGGTGTACCCCAAGGTTCAGTGTTATCAGTGGTGTACCCCAAGGTTCAGTGTTATCGGTGGTGTATCCCAAGGTTCAGTGTTATCGGTCGTGTACCCCAAGGTTCAGTGTTATCGGTCGTGTACCCTAAGGTTCAGTGTTATCGGTGGTGTACCCCAAGGTTCAGTGTTATCGGTGATGTATCCCAAGGTTCAGTGTTATCGTGGTGTACCCCAAGGTTCAGTGTTATCAGTGGTGCACCCCAAGGTTCAGTGTTATCGGTGGTGTACCCCAAGGTTCAGTGTTATCGGTCGTGTACCCCAAGGTTCAGTGTTATCGGTCGTGTACCCTAAGGTTCAGTGTTATCGGTGGAATACCCCAAGGTTCAGTGTTATCGGTGGTGTACCCCAAGGTTCAGTGTTATTGGTGGTGTACCCCAAGGTTCAGTGTTATCGGTGGTGTACCCCAAGGTTCAGTGTTATCGTGGTGTATCCCAAGGTTCGGTGTTATCGTGGTGTATCCCAAGGTTCGGTGTTATCGGTGGTGTACCCCAAGGTACAGTGTTATTGGTGGTGTACCCCAAGGTTCAGTGTTATCGGTGGTGTACCCCAAGGTTCGGTGTTATCGTGGTGTATCCCAAGGTTCAGTGTTATCGGTTGTGTACCCCAAGGTTCAGTGTTATCGGTGGTGTACCCCAAGGTTCAGTGTTATCGGTGGTGTACCCCAAGGTTCAGTGTTATCGGTGGTGTACCCCAAGGTTCAGTGTTATTGGTGGTGTACCCCAAGGTTCAGTGTTATCGGTGGTGTATCCCAAGGTTCAGTGTTATCGGTGGTGTACCCCAAGGTTCAGTGTTATCGGTGGTGTACCCCAAGGTTCAGTGTTATCAGTGGTGTACCCCAAGGTTCAGTGTTATCAGTGGTATACCCCAAGGTTTGGTGTTATCGTGGTGTATCCCAAGGTTTGGTGTTATCGTGGTGTATCCCAAGGTTTGGTGTTATCGTGGTGTACCCCAAGGTTCGGTGTTATCGTGGTGTACCCCAAGATTCAGTGTTATCGGTGGTGTACCCCAAGATTCAGTGTTATCGGAGGTGTACCCCAAGGTTCAGTGTTATCAGTGGTGTACCCCAAGGTTCAGTGTTATCAGTGGTATATCCCAAGGTTCAGTGTTATCAGTGGTGTACCCCAAGGTTCAGTGTTATCAGTGGTGTACCCCAAGGTTCAGTGTTATCAGTGGTGTATCCCAAGGTTCGGTGTTATCAGAGGTGTACCCCAAGGTTCAGTGTTATCAGAGGTGTACCCCAAGGTTCAGTGTTATCGGTGGTGTACCCCAAGGTTTAGTGTTATCGGTGGTGTACGCCAAGGTTCGGTGTTATCGGTGGTGTACCCCAAAGTTCGGTGTTATCAGTGGTGTACCCCACGGTTCAGTGTTTTAGTGTTATCGGTGGTGTACCCCAAGGTTCAGTGTTATCGGTGGTGTACCAAGGTTCAGTGTTATCGGTGGTGTACCCCAAGGTTCAGTGTTATCGGTGGTGTACCCCAAGGTTCAATGTTATCGTGGTGTACCCCAAGGTTCAGTGTTATCGTGGTGTACCCCAAGGTTCAGTGTTATCGGTGGTGTACCGCAAGGTTCAGTGTTATCGTGGTGTATCCCAAGGTTCAGTGTTATCGGTGGTGTGCCCCAAGGTTCAGTGTTATCAGTGGTGTACCCCAAGGTTCAGTGTTATCGGTGGCGTACCCCAAGGTTCAGTGTTATCGGTGGTGTACCCCAAGGTTCAGTGTTATCGCGGTGTATCCCAAGGTTCAGTGTTATCGGTGGTGTATCCCAAGGTTCAGTGTTATCGGTGGTGTACCCCAAGGTACAGTGTTATCGGTGATGTACCCCAAGGTTCAGTGTTATCGGTGGTGTACCCCAAGGTTCAGTGTTATCAGTGGTGTACCCCAAGGTTCAGTGTTATCGGTGGTCTACCCCAAGGTTCAATGTTATCGTGGTGTACCCCAAGGTTCAGTGTTATCGCTGGTGTACCCCAAGGTTCAGTGTTATCGTGGTGTATCCCAAGGTTCAGTGTTATCGGTGGTGTACCCCAAGGTTCGGTGTTATCGTGGTGTATCCCAAGGTTCGGTGTTATCGGTGGTGTACCCCAAGGTACAGTGTTATCGGTGGTGTACCCCAAGGTTCAGTGTTATCGGTGGTGTACTCCAAGGTTCAGTGTTATCGGTGGTATACCCCAAGGCTCAGTGTTATCGCTGGTGTACCCCAAGGTTCAGTGTTATCGCTGGTGCACCCCAAGGTTCAGTGTTATCGCTGGTGTATCCCAAGGTTCAGTGTTATCGTGGTGTACCCCAAGGTTCAGTGTTATCAGTGGTGTACCCCAAGGTTCAGTGTTATCGGTGGTGTATCCCAAGGTTCAGTGTTATCGGTCGTGTACCCCAAGGTTCAGTGTTATCGGTCGTGTACCCTAAGGTTCAGTGTTATCGGTGGTGTACCCCAAGGTTCAGTGTTATCGGTGATGTATCCCAAGGTTCAGTGTTATCGTGGTGTACCCCAAGGTTCAGTGTTATCAGTGGTGCACCCCAAGGTTCAGTGTTATCGGTGGTGTACCCCAAGGTTCAGTGTTATCGGTCGTGTACCCCAAGGTTCAGTGTTATCGGTCGTGTACCCTAAGGTTCAGTGTTATCGGTGGAATACCCCAAGGTTCAGTGTTATCGGTGGTGTACCTGAAGGTTCAGTGTTATTGGTGGTGTACCCCAAGGTTCAGTGTTATCGTGGTGTATCCCAAGGTTCGGTGTTATCGGTGGTGTACCCCAAGGTACAGTGTTATTGGTGGTGTACCCCAAGGTTCAGTGTTATCGGTGGTGTACCCCAAGGTTCGGTGTTATCGTGGTGTATCCCAAGGTTCAGTGTTATCGGTTGTGTACACCAAGGTTCAGTGTTATCGGTGGTGTACCCCAAGGTTCAGTGTTATCGGTGGTGTACCCCAAGGTTCAGTGTTATCGGTGGTGTACCCCAAGGTTCAGTGTTATCGGTGGTGTACCCCAAGGTTCAGTGTTATCGGTGGTGTATCCCAAGGTTCAGTGTTATCGGTGGTGTACCCCAAGGTTCAGTGTTATCGGTGGTGTACCCCAAGGTTCAGTGTTATCAGTGGTGTACCCCAAGGTTCAGTGTTATCAGTGGTATACCCCAAGGTTTGGTGTTATCGTGGTGTATCCCAAGGTTTGGTGTTATCGTGGTGTATCCCAAGGTTTGGTGTTATCGTGGTGTACCCCAAGGTTCGGTGTTATCGTGGTGTACCCCAAGATTCAGTGTTATCGGTGGTGTACCCCAAGATTCAGTGTTATCGGAGGTGTACCCCAAGGTTCAGTGTTATCAGTGGTGTACCCCAAGGTTCAGTGTTATCAGTGGTATATCCCAAGGTTCAGTGTTATCAGTGGTGTACCCCAAGGTTCAGTGTTATCAGTGGTGTACCCCAAGGTTCAGTGTTATCAGTGGTGTATCCCAAGGTTCGGTGTTATCAGAGGTGTACCCCAAGGTTCAGTGTTATCAGAGGTGTACCCCAAGGTTCAGTGTTATCGGTGGTGTACCCCAAGGTTTAGTGTTATCGGTGGTGTACGCCAAGGTTCGGTGTTATCGGTGGTGTACCCCAAAGTTCGGTGTTATCAGTGGTGTACCCCACGGTTCAGTGTTTTAGTGTTATCGGTGGTGTACCCCAAGGTTCAGTGTTATCGGTGGTGTACCAAGGTTCAGTGTTATCGGTGGTGTACCCCAAGGTTCAGTGTTATCGGTGGTGTACCCCAAGGTTCAATGTTATCGTGGTGTACCCCAAGGTTCAGTGTTATCGTGGTGTACCCCAAGGTTCAGTGTTATCGGTGGTGTACCGCAAGGTTCAGTGTTATCGTGGTGTATCCCAAGGTTCAGTGTTATCGGTGGTGTGCCCCAAGGTTCAGTGTTATCAGTGGTGTACCCCAAGGTTCAGTGTTATCGGTGGCGTACCCCAAGGTTCAGTGTTATCGGTGGTGTACCCCAAGGTTCAGTGTTATCGTGGTGTATCCCAAGGTTCAGTGTTATCGTGGTGTACCCCAAGGTTCAGTGTTATCGGTGGTGTATCCCAAGGTTCAGTGTTATCGGTGGTGTACCCCAAGGTACAGTGTTATCGGTGATGTACCCCAAGGTTCAGTGTTATCGGTGGTGTACCCCAAGGTTCAGTGTTATCAGTGGTGTACCCCAAGGTTCAGTGTTATCGCTGGTGTACCCCAAGGTTCAGTGTTATCGTGGTGTATCCCAAGGTTCAGTGTTATCGGTGGTGTACCCCAAGGTTCGGTGTTATCGTGGTGTATCCCAAGGTTCGGTGTTATCGGTGGTGTACCCCAAGGTACAGTGTTATCGGTGGTGTACCCCAAGGTTCAGTGTTATCGGTGGTGTACCCCAAGGTTCGGTGTTATCGTGGTGTATCCCAAGGTTCGGTGTTATCGGTGGTGTACCCCAAGGTACAGTGTTATCGGTGGTGTACCCCAAGGTTCAGTGTTATCGGTGGTGTACTCCAAGGTTCAGTGTTATCGGTGGTATACCCCAAGGCTCAGTGTTATCGCTGGTGTACCCCAAGGTTCAGTGTTATCGCTGGTGCACCCCAAGGTTCAGTGTTATCGCTGGTGTATCCCAAGGTTCAGTGTTATCGTGGTGTACCCCAAGGTTCAGTGTTATCAGTGGTGTACCCCAAGGTTCAGTGTTATCGGTGGTGTATCCCAAGGTTCAGTGTTATCGGTCGTGTACCCCAAGGTTCAGTGTTATCGGTCGTGTACCCTAAGGTTCAGTGTTATCGGTGGTGTACCCCAAGGTTCAGTGTTATCGGTGATGTATCCCAAGGTTCAGTGTTATCGTGGTGTACCCCAAGGTTCAGTGTTATCAGTGGTGCACCCCAAGGTTCAGTGTTATCGGTGGTGTACCCCAAGGTTCAGTGTTATCGGTCGTGTACCCCAAGGTTCAGTGTTATCGGTCGTGTACCCTAAGGTTCAGTGTTATCGGTGGAATACCCCAAGGTTCAGTGTTATCGGTGGTGTACCCCAAGGTTCAGTGTTATTGGTGGTGTACCCCAAGGTTCAGTGTTATCAGTGGTGTACCCCAAGGTTCAGTGTTATCGTGGTGTATCCCAAGGTTCGGTGTTATCGGTGGTGTACCCCAAGGTACAGTGTTATTGGTGGTGTACCCCAAGGTTCAGTGTTATCGGTGGTGTACCCCAAGGTTCGGTGTTATCGTGGTGTATCCCAAGGTTCAGTGTTATCGGTTGTGTACCCCAAGGTTCAGTGTTATCGGTGGTGTACCCCAAGGTTCAGTGTTATCGGTGGTGTACCCCAAGGTTCAGTGTTATCGGTGGTGTACCCCAAGGTTCGGAGTTATCGGTGGTGTACACCAAGGTTCGGAGTTATCGGTGGTGTACCCCAAGGTTCGGTTTTATCGGGGGTGTACCCCAAGGTTTGGTGTTATCGGGGGTGTACCCCAAGGTTCGGTGTTATCAGTGGTGTACCCCAAGGTTCAGTGTTATCGTGGTATACCCCAAGGTTCAGTGTTATCGGTGGTGTACCCCAAGGTTCAGTGTTATCGGTGGTGTATCCCAAGGTTCAGTGTTATCAGTGGTGTACCCCAAGGTTCAGTGTTATCGTTGGTGTATCCCAAGGTTCAGTGTTATCGGTGGTGTACCCCAAGGTTCGGGGTTATCGGTGGTGTACCCCAAGGTTCGGTGTTATCACTGGTGTATCCCAAGGTTCAGTGTTATCGGTCGTGTATCCCAAGGTTCAGTGTTATCGGTGGTGTACCCCAAGGTTCAGTGTTATTGGTGGTGTACCCCAAGGTTCAGTGTTATCGGTGGTGTATACCAAGGTTCAGTGTTATTGGTGGTGTACCCCAAGGTTCAGTGTTATCGGTGGTGTATACAAAGGTTCAGTGTTATCAGTGGTGTACCCCAAGGTTCAGTGTTATTGGTGGTGTACCCCAAGGTTCAGTGTTATCGGTGGTGTATACCAAGGTTCAGTGTTATCAGTGGTGTACCCCAAGGTTCAGTGTTATCAGTGGTGTACCCCAAGGTTCAGTGTTATCGGTGGTGTACCCCAAGGTTCAGTGTTATTGGTGGTGTACCCCAAGGTTCAGTGTTATCGGTGGAGTATACCAAGGTTCAGTGTTATCAGTGGTGTATCCCAAGGTTCAGTGTTATCAGTGGTGTACCCCAAGGTTCAGTGTTATCAGTGGTGTACCCCAAGGTTCAATGTTATTGGTGGTGTATCCCAAGGTTCAGTGTTATCGGTGGTGTATCCCAAGGTTCAGTGTTATCAGTGGTGTACCCCAAGGTTTGGTGTTATCGGTCGTGTACCCCAAGATTCAGTGTTATCGGTGGTGTACCCCAAGGTTCAGTGTTATCAGTGGTGTACCCCAAGGTTCAGTGTTATCAGTGGTGTATCCCAAGGTTCGGTGTTATCAGAGGTGTACCCCAAGGTTCAGTGTTATCAGAGGTGTACCCCAAGGTTCAGTGTTATTGGTGGTGTACCCCAAGGTTTAGTGTTATCGGTGGTGTACGCCAAGGTTCGGTGTTATCGGTGGTGTACCCCAAAGTTCGGTGTTATCAGTGGTGTACCCCACGGTTCAGTGTTTTAGTGTTATCGGTGGTGTACCCCAAGGTTCAGTGTTATCGGTGGTGTACCAAGGTTCAGTGTTATCGGTGGTGTACCCCAAGGTTCAGTGTTATCGGTGGTGTACCCCAAGGTTCAATGTTATCGTGGTGTACCCCAAGGTTCAGTGTTATCGTGGTGTACCCCAAGGTTCAGTGTTATCGGTGGTGTACCGCAAGGTTCAGTGTTATCGTGGTGTATCCCAAGGTTCAGTGTTATCGGTGGTGTGCCCCAAGGTTCAGTGTTATCAGTGGTGTACCCCAAGGTTCAGTGTTATCGGTGGCGTACCCCAAGGTTCAGTGTTATCGGTGGTGTACCCCAAGGTTCAGTGTTATCGTGGTGTATCCCAAGGTTCAGTGTTATCGGTGGTGTATCCCAAGGTTCAGTGTTATCGGTGGTGTACCCCAAGGTACAGTGTTATCGGTGATGTACCCCAAGGTTCAGTGTTATCGGTGGTGTACCCCAAGGTTCAGTGTTATCAGTGGTGTACCCCAAGGTTCAGTGTTATCGGTGGTCTACCCCAAGGTTCAATGTTATCGTGGTGTACCCCAAGGTTCAGTGTTATCGCTGGTGTACCCCAAGGTTCAGTGTTATCGTGGTGTATCCCAAGGTTCAGTGTTATCGGTGGTGTACCCCAAGGTTCGGTGTTATCGTGGTGTATCCCAAGGTTCGGTGTTATCGGTGGTGTACCCCAAGGTACAGTGTTATCGGTGGTGTACCCCAAGGTTCAGTGTTATCGGTGGTGTACCCCAAGGTTCGGTGTTATCGTGGTGTATCCCAAGGTTCGGTGTTATCGGTGGTGTACCCCAAGGTACAGTGTTATCGGTGGTGTACCCCAAGGTTCAGTGTTATCGGTGGTGTACTCCAAGGTTCAGTGTTATCGGTGGTATACCCCAAGGCTCAGTGTTATCGCTGGTGTACCCCAAGGTTCAGTGTTATCGCTGGTGCACCCCAAGGTTCAGTGTTATCGCTGGTGTATCCCAAGGTTCAGTGTTATCGTGGTGTACCCCAAGGTTCAGTGTTATCAGTGGTGTACCCCAAGGTTCAGTGTTATCGGTGGTGTATCCCAAGGTTCAGTGTTATCGGTCGTGTACCCCAAGGTTCAGTGTTATCGGTCGTGTACCCTAAGGTTCAGTGTTATCGGTGGTGTACCCCAAGGTTCAGTGTTATCGGTGATGTATCCCAAGGTTCAGTGTTATCGTGGTGTACCCCAAGGTTCAGTGTTATCAGTGGTGCACCCCAAGGTTCAGTGTTATCGGTGGTGTACCCCAAGGTTCAGTGTTATCGGTCGTGTACCCCAAGGTTCAGTGTTATCGGTCGTGTACCCTAAGGTTCAGTGTTATCGGTGGAATACCCCAAGGTTCAGTGTTATCGGTGGTGTACCTGAAGGTTCAGTGTTATTGGTGGTGTACCCCAAGGTTCAGTGTTATCAGTGGTGTACCCCAAGGTTCAGTGTTATCGTGGTGTATCCCAAGGTTCGGTGTTATCGGTGGTGTACCCCAAGGTACAGTGTTATTGGTGGTGTACCCCAAGGTTCAGTGTTATCGGTGGTGTACCCCAAGGTTCGGTGTTATCGTGGTGTATCCCAAGGTTCAGTGTTATCGGTTGTGTACACCAAGGTTCAGTGTTATCGGTGGTGTACCCCAAGGTTCAGTGTTATCGGTGGTGTACCCCAAGGTTCAGTGTTATCGGTGGTGTACCCCAAGGTTCAGTGTTATCGGTGGTGTACCCCAAGGTTCAGTGTTATCGGTGGTGTATCCCAAGGTTCAGTGTTATCGGTGGTGTACCCCAAGGTTCAGTGTTATCGGTGGTGTACCCCAAGGTTCAGTGTTATCAGTGGTGTACCCCAAGGTTCAGTGTTATCAGTGGTATACCCCAAGGTTTGGTGTTATCGTGGTGTATCCCAAGGTTTGGTGTTATCGTGGTGTATCCCAAGGTTTGGTGTTATCGTGGTGTACCCCAAGGTTCGGTGTTATCGTGGTGTACCCCAAGATTCAGTGTTATCGGTGGTGTACCCCAAGATTCAGTGTTATCGGAGGTGTACCCCAAGGTTCAGTGTTATCAGTGGTGTACCCCAAGGTTCAGTGTTATCAGTGGTATATCCCAAGGTTCAGTGTTATCAGTGGTGTACCCCAAGGTTCAGTGTTATCAGTGGTGTACCCCAAGGTTCAGTGTTATCAGTGGTGTATCCCAAGGTTCGGTGTTATCAGAGGTGTACCCCAAGGTTCAGTGTTATCAGAGGTGTACCCCAAGGTTCAGTGTTATCGGTGGTGTACCCCAAGGTTTAGTGTTATCGGTGGTGTACGCCAAGGTTCGGTGTTATCGGTGGTGTACCCCAAAGTTCGGTGTTATCAGTGGTGTACCCCACGGTTCAGTGTTTTAGTGTTATCGGTGGTGTACCCCAAGGTTCAGTGTTATCGGTGGTGTACCAAGGTTCAGTGTTATCGGTGGTGTACCCCAAGGTTCAGTGTTATCGGTGGTGTACCCCAAGGTTCAATGTTATCGTGGTGTACCCCAAGGTTCAGTGTTATCGTGGTGTACCCCAAGGTTCAGTGTTATCGGTGGTGTACCGCAAGGTTCAGTGTTATCGTGGTGTATCCCAAGGTTCAGTGTTATCGGTGGTGTGCCCCAAGGTTCAGTGTTATCAGTGGTGTACCCCAAGGTTCAGTGTTATCGGTGGCGTACCCCAAGGTTCAGTGTTATCGGTGGTGTACCCCAAGGTTCAGTGTTATCGTGGTGTATCCCAAGGTTCAGTGTTATCGTGGTGTACCCCAAGGTTCAGTGTTATCGGTGGTGTATCCCAAGGTTCAGTGTTATCGGTGGTGTACCCCAAGGTACAGTGTTATCGGTGATGTACCCCAAGGTTCAGTGTTATCGGTGGTGTACCCCAAGGTTCAGTGTTATCAGTGGTGTACCCCAAGGTTCAGTGTTATCGGTGGTCTACCCCAAGGTTCAATGTTATCGTGGTGTACCCCAAGGTTCAGTGTTATCGCTGGTGTACCCCAAGGTTCAGTGTTATCGTGGTGTATCCCAAGGTTCAGTGTTATCGGTGGTGTACCCCAAGGTTCGGTGTTATCGTGGTGTATCCCAAGGTTCGGTGTTATCGGTGGTGTACCCCAAGGTACAGTGTTATCGGTGGTGTACCCCAAGGTTCAGTGTTATCGGTGGTGTACCCCAAGGTTCGGTGTTATCGTGGTGTATCCCAAGGTTCGGTGTTATCGGTGGTGTACCCCAAGGTACAGTGTTATCGGTGGTGTACCCCAAGGTTCAGTGTTATCGGTGGTGTACTCCAAGGTTCAGTGTTATCGGTGGTATACCCCAAGGCTCAGTGTTATCGCTGGTGTACCCCAAGGTTCAGTGTTATCGCTGGTGCACCCCAAGGTTCAGTGTTATCGCTGGTGTATCCCAAGGTTCAGTGTTATCGTGGTGTACCCCAAGGTTCAGTGTTATCAGTGGTGTACCCCAAGGTTCAGTGTTATCGGTGGTGTATCCCAAGGTTCAGTGTTATCGGTCGTGTACCCCAAGGTTCAGTGTTATCGGTCGTGTACCCTAAGGTTCAGTGTTATCGGTGGTGTACCCCAAGGTTCAGTGTTATCGGTGATGTATCCCAAGGTTCAGTGTTATCGTGGTGTACCCCAAGGTTCAGTGTTATCAGTGGTGCACCCCAAGGTTCAGTGTTATCGGTGGTGTACCCCAAGGTTCAGTGTTATCGGTCGTGTACCCCAAGGTTCAGTGTTATCGGTCGTGTACCCTAAGGTTCAGTGTTATCGGTGGAATACCCCAAGGTTCAGTGTTATCGGTGGTGTACCCCAAGGTTCAGTGTTATTGGTGGTGTACCCCAAGGTTCAGTGTTATCAGTGGTGTACCCCAAGGTTCAGTGTTATCGTGGTGTATCCCAAGGTTCGGTGTTATCGGTGGTGTACCCCAAGGTACAGTGTTATTGGTGGTGTACCCCAAGGTTCAGTGTTATCGGTGGTGTACCCCAAGGTTCGGTGTTATCGTGGTTTATCCCAAGGTTCAGTGTTATCGGTTGTGTACCCCAAGGTTCAGTGTTATCGGTGGTGTACCCCAAGGTTCAGTGTTATCGGTGGTGTACCCCAAGGTTCAGTGTTATCGGTGGTGTACCCCAAGGTTCGGAGTTATCGGTGGTGTACACCAAGGTTCGGAGTTATCGGTGGTGTACCCCAAGGTTCGGTTTTATCGGGGGTGTACCCCAAGGTTTGGTGTTATCGGGGGTGTACCCCAAGGTTCGGTGTTATCAGTGGTGTACCCCAAGGTTCAGTGTTATCGTGGTATACCCCAAGGTTCAGTGTTATCGGTGGTGTACCCCAAGGTTCAGTGTTATCGGTGGTGTATCCCAAGGTTCAGTGTTATCAGTGGTGTACCCCAAGGTTCAGTGTTATCGTTGGTGTATCCCAAGGTTCAGTGTTATCGGTGGTGTACCCCAAGGTTCGGGGTTATCGGTGGTGTACCCCAAGGTTCGGTGTTATCACTGGTGTATCCCAAGGTTCAGTGTTATCGGTCGTGTATCCCAAGGTTCAGTGTTATCGGTGGTGTACCCCAAGGTTCAGTGTTATTGGTGGTGTACCCCAAGGTTCAGTGTTATCGGTGGTGTATACCAAGGTTCAGTGTTATCAGTGGTGTACACCAAGGTTCAGTGTTATTGGTGGTGTACCCCAAGGTTCAGTGTTATCGGTGGTGTATACAAAGGTTCAGTGTTATCAGTGGTGTACCCCAAGGTTCAGTGTTATTGGTGGTGTACCCCAAGGTTCAGTGTTATCGGTGGTGTATACCAAGGTTCAGTGTTATCAGTGGTGTACCCCAAGGTTCAGTGTTATCAGTGGTGTACCCCAAGGTTCAGTGTTATCGGTGGTGTACCCCAAGGTTCAGTGTTATTGGTGGTGTACCCCAAGGTTCAGTGTTATCGGTGGAGTATACCAAGGTTCAGTGTTATCAGTGGTGTATCCCAAGGTTCAGTGTTATCAGTGGTGTACCCCAAGGTTCAGTGTTATCAGTGGTGTACCCCAAGGTTCAATGTTATTGGTGGTGTATCCCAAGGTTCAGTGTTATCGGTGGTGTATCCCAAGGTTCAGTGTTATCAGTGGTGTACCCCAAGGTTTGGTGTTATCGGTCGTGTACCCCAAGATTCAGTGTTATCGGTGGTGTACCCCAAGGTTCAGTGTTATCAGTGGTGTACCCCAAGGTTCAGTGTTATCAGTGGTGTATCCCAAGGTTCGGTGTTATCAGAGGTGTACCCCAAGGTTCAGTGTTATCAGAGGTGTACCCCAAGGTTCAGTGTTATCGGTGGTGTACCCCAAGGTTCAGTGTTATCGGTGGTGTACGCCAAGGTTCGGTGTTATCGGTGGTGTACCCCAAAGTTCGGTGTTATCGGTGGTGTACCCCACGGTTCAGTGTTTTAGTGTTATCGGTGGTGTACCCCAAGGTTCAGTGTTATCGGTGGTGTACCAAGGTTCAGTGTTATCGGTGGTGTACCCCAAGGTTCAATGTTATCGTGGTGTACCCCAAGGTTCAGTGTTATCGTGGTGTACCCCAAGGTTCAGTGTTATCGGTGGTATACCGCAAGGTTCAGTGTTATCGTGGTGTATCCCAAGGTTCAGTGTTATCAGTGGTGTACCCCAAGGTTCAGTGTTATCAGTGGTGTACCCCAAGGTTCAGTGTTATCGGTGGCGTACCCCAAGGTTCAGTGTTATCGGTGGTGTATCCCAAGGTTCAGTGTTATCGTGGTGTACCCCAAGGTTCAGTGTTATCGGTGGTGTATCCCAAGGTTCAGTGTTATCGGTGGTGTACCCCAAGGTTCAGTGTTATCGGTGGTGTACCCCAAGGTTCAGTGTTATCAGTGGTGTACCTCAAGGTTCAGTGTTATCGGTGGTCTACCCCAAGGTTCAATGTTATCGTGGTGTACCCCAAGGTTCAGTGTTATCGCTGGTGTACCCCAAGGTTCAGTGTTATCGCGGTGTATCCCAAGGTTCAGTGTTATCGGTGGTGTACCCCAAGGTTCGGTGTTATCGTGGTGTATCCCAAGGTTCGGTGTTATCGGTGGTGTACCCCAAGGTACAGTGTTATCGGTGGTGTACCCCAAGGTTCAGTGTTATCGGTGGTGTACCCCAAGGTTCGGTGTTATCGTGGTGTATCCCAAGGTTCGGTGTTATCGGTAGTGTACACCGAGGTTTGGTGTTATCGGTGGTGTACCGCAAGGTACAGTGTTAACGGTGGTGTACCCCAAGGTTCAGTGTTATCAGTGGTGTACCCCAAGGTTCAGTGTTATCGGTGGTATACCCCAAGGCTCAGTGTTATCGCTGGTGTACCCCAAGGTTCAGTGTTATCGCTGGTGCACCCCAAGGTTCAGTGTTATCGCTGGTGTATCCCAAGGTTCAGTGTTATCGTGGTGTACCCCAAGGTTCAGTGTTATCAGTGGTGCACCCCAAGGTTCAGTGTTATCGGTGGTGTACCCCAAGGTTCAGTGTTATCGGTGGTGTATCCCAAGGTTCAGTGTTATCGGTCGTATACCCCAAGGTTCAGTGTTATCGGTCGTGTACCCTAAGGTTCAGTGTTATCGGTGGTGTACCCCAAGGTTCAGTGTTATCGCTGGTGTATCCCAAGGTTCAGTGTTATCGTGGTGTACCCCAAGGTTCAGTGTTATCAGTGGTGCACCCCAAGGTTCAGTGTTATTGGTGGTGTACCCCAAGGTTCAGTGTTATCGGTGGTGTACCCCAAGGTTCAGTGTTATCGTGGTGTATCCCTAAGTTCGGTGTTATCGGTGGTGTACCCCAAGGTACAGTGTTATTGGTGGTGTACCCCAAGGTTCAGTGTTATCGGTGGTGTACCCCAAGGTTCGGTGTTATCGTGGTGTATCCCAAGGTTCAGTGTTATCGGTTGTGTACCCCAGGGTAAAGTGTTAATGGTGGTGTACCCCAAGGTTCAGTGTTATCGGTGGTGTACCCCAAGGTTCAGTGTTATCGGTGGTGTACCCCACGGTTCAGTAATATCGGTGGTGTATCCCAAGGTTCAGTGTTATCAGTGGTGTATCCCAAGGTTTGGTGTTATCGGTGGTGTATTCCAAGGTTTGGTGTTATCGTGGTGTACCCCAAGGTTCGGTGTTATCATGGTGTACCCCAAGGTTTGGTGTTATCGTGGTGTACCCCAAGGTTCAGTGTTATCGGGGGTGTACCCCAAGGTTTGGTGTTATCGGGGGTGTACCCCAAGGTTCGGTGTTATCAGTGGTGTACCCCAAGGTTCAGTGTTATCGGTGGTGTGCCCCAAGGTTCGGTGTTATCGGTGGTGTATCCCAAGGTTCGGTGTTATCGATGGTGTATCCCAAGGTTCAGTGTTATCGTGGTGTACCCCAAGGTTCAGTGTTATCGGTGGTGTACCCCAAGGTTCGGTGTTATTGGTGGTGTATCCCAAGGTTCAGTGTTATCAGTGGTGTACCCCAAGGTTCAGTGTTATCGGTGGTGTACCCCAAGGTTCAGTGTTATCGGTGGTATACCCCAAGGTTCAGTGTTATCAGTGGTGTACCCCAAGGTTCAGTGTTATCGGTGGTGTACCCCAAGGTTCAGTGTTATTGGTGGTGTACCCCAAGGTTCAGTGTTATCGGTGGTGTATCCCAAGGTTCAGTGTTATCGGTGGTGTACCCCAAGGTTCAGTGTTATCGGTGGTGTACCCCAAGGTTCAGTGTTATCAGTGGTGTACCCCAAGGTTCAGTGTTATCAGTGGTATACCCCAAGGTTTGGTGTTATCGTGGTGTATCCCAAGGTTTGGTGTTATCGTGGTGTATCCCAAGGTTTGGTGTTATCGTGGTGTACCCCAAGGTTCGGTGTTATCGTGGTGTACCCCAAGATTCAGTGTTATCGGTGGTGTACCCCAAGATTCAGTGTTATCGGAGGTGTACCCCAAGGTTCAGTCTTATCAGTGGTGTACCCCAAGGTTCAGTGTTATCAGTGGTATATCCCAAGGTTCAGTGTTATCAGTGGTGTACCCCAAGGTTCAGTGTTATCAGTGGTGTACCCCAAGGTTCAGTGTTATCAGTGGTGTATCCCAAGGTTCGGTGTTATCAGAGGTGTACCCCAAGGTTCAGTGTTATCAGAGGTGTACCCCAAGGTTCAGTGTTATCGGTGGTGTACCCCAAGGTTTAGTGTTATCGGTGGTGTACGCCAAGGTTCGGTGTTATCGGTGGTGTACCCCAAAGTTCGGTGTTATCGGTGGTGTACCCCACGGTTCAGTGTTTTAGTGTTATCGGTGGTGTACCCCAAGGTTCAGTGTTATCGGTGGTGTACCAAGGTTCAGTGTTATCGGTGGTGTACCCCAAGGTTCAGTGTTATCGGTGGTGTACCTCAAGGTTCAATGTTATCGTGGTGTACCCCAAGGTTCAGTGTTATCGTGGTGTACCCCAAGGTTCAGTGTTATCTGTGGTGTACCGCAAGGTTCAGTGTTATCGTGGTGTATCCCAAGGTTCAGTGTTATCGGTGGTGTGCCCCAAGGTTCAGTGTTATCAGTGGTGTACCCCAAGGTTCAGTGTTATCGGTGGCGTACCCCAAGGTTCAGTGTTATCGGTGGTGTACCCCAAGGTTCAGTGTTATCGTGGTGTATCCCAAGGTTCAGTGTTATCGTGGTGTACCCCAAGGTTCAGTGTTATCGGTGGTGTATCCCAAGGTTCAGTGTTATCGGTGGTGTACCCCAAGGTACAGTGTTATCGGTGATGTACCCCAAGGTTCAGTGTTATCGGTGGTGTACCCCAAGGTTCAGTGTTATCAGTGGTGTACCCCAAGGTTCAGTGTTATCGGTGGTCTACCCCAAGGTTCAATGTTATCGTGGTGTACCCCAAGGTTCAGTGTTATCGCTGGTGTACCCCAAGGTTCAGTGTTATCGTGGTGTATCCCAAGGTTCAGTGTTATCGGTGGTGTACCCCAAGGTTCGGTGTTATCGTGGTGTATCCCAAGGTTCGGTGTTATTGGTGGTGTACCCCAAGGTACAGTGTTATCGGTGGTGTACCCCAAGGTTCAGTGTTATCGGTGGTGTACCCCAAGGTTCGGTGTTATCGTGGTGTATCCCAAGGTTCGGTGTTATCGGTGTACCCCAAGGTACAGTGTTATCGGTGGTGTACCCCAAGGTTCAGTGTTATCGGTGGTGTACTCCAAGGTTCAGTGTTATCGGTGGTATACCCCAAGGCTCAGTGTTATCGCTGGTGTACCCCAAGGTTCAGTGTTATCGCTGGTGCACCCCAAGGTTCAGTGTTATCGCTGGTGTATCCCAAGGTTCAGTGTTATCGTGGTGTATCCCAAGGTTCAGTGTTATCAGTGGTGTACCCCAAGGTTCAGTGTTATCGGTGGTGTATCCCAAGGTTCAGTGTTATCGGTCGTGTACCCCAAGGTTCAGTGTTATCGGTCGTGTACCCTAAGGTTCAGTGTTATCGGTGGTGTACCCCAAGGTTCAGTGTTATCGGTGGTTTATCCCAAGGTTCAGTGTTATCGTGGTGTACCCCAAGGTTCAGTGTTATCAGTGGTGCACCCCAAGGTTCAGTGTTATCGGTCGTGTACCCCAAGGTTCAGTGTTATCGGTCGTGTACCCCAAGGTTCAGTGTTATCGGTCGTGTACCCTAAGGTTCAGTGTTATCGGTGGAATACCCCAAGGTTCAGTGTTATCGGTGGTGTACCCCAAGGTTCAGTGTTATTGGTGGTGTACCCCAAGGTTCAGTGTTATCAGTGGTGTACCCCAAGGTTCAGTGTTATCGTGGTGTATCCCAAGGTTCGGTGTTATCGGTGGTGTACCCCAAGGTACAGTGTTATTGGTGGTGTACCCCAAGGTTCAGTGTTATCGGTGGTGTACCCCAAGGTTCGGTGTTATCGTGGTGTATCCCAAGGTTCAGTGTTATCGGTTGTGTACCCCAAGGTTCAGTGTTATCGGTGGTGTACCCCAAGGTTCAGTGTTATCGGTGGTGTACCCCAAGGTTCAGTGTTATCGGTGGTGTACCCCAAGGTTCAGTGTTATCGCTGGTGTACCCCAAGGTTCAGTGTTATCGCTGGTGTACCCCAAGGTTCAGTGTTATCGCTGGTGCACCCCAAGGTTCAGTGTTATCGCTGGTGTACCCCAAGGTTCAGTGTTATCGGTGGTGTATCCCAAGGTTCAGTGTTATCGTGGTGTACCCCAAGGTTCAGTGTTATCAGTGATGCACCCCAAGGTTCAGTGTTATCGGTGGTGTACCCCCAGGTTCAGTGTTATCGGTGGTGTATCCCAAGGTCCAGTGTTATCGGTGGTGTACCCCAAGGTTCGGAGTTATCGGTGGTGTACACCAAGGTTCGGAGTTATCGGTGGTGTACCCCAAGGTTCGGTTTTATCGGGGGTGTACCCCAAGGTTTGGTGTTATCGGGGGTGTACCCCAAGGTTCGGTGTTATCAGTGGTGTACCCCAAGGTTCAGTGTTATCGTGGTATACCCCAAGGTTCAGTGTTATCGGTGGTGTACCCCAAGGTTCAGTGTTATCGGTGGTGTATCCCAAGGTTCAGTGTTATCAGTGGTGTACCCCAAGGTTCAGTGTTATCGTTGGTGTATCCCAAGGTTCAGTGTTATCGGTGGTGTACCCCAAGGTTCGGGGTTATCGGTGGTGTACCCCAAGGTTCGGTGTTATCGCTGGTGTATCCCAAGGTTCAGTGTTATCGGTCGTGTATCCCAAGGTTCAGTGTTATCGGTGGTGTACCCCAAGGTTCAGTGTTATCGGTCATGTACCCCAAGGTTCAGTGTTATCGGTGGTGTATACCAAGGTTCAGTGTTATCAGTGGTGTACCCCAAGGTTCAGTGTTATTGGTGGTGTACCCCAAGGTTCAGTGTTATTGGTGGTGTATACCAAGGTTCAGTGTTATCAGTGGTGTACACCAAGGTTCAGTGTTATTGGTGGTGTACCCCAAGGTTCAGTGTTATCGGTGGTGTATACAAAGGTTCAGTGTTATCAGTGGTGTACCCCAAGGTTCAGTGTTATTGGTGGTGTACCCCAAGGTTCAGTGTTATCGGTGGTGTATACCAAGGTTCAGTGTTATCAGTGGTGTACCCCAAGGTTCAGTGTTATCAGTGGTGTACCCCAAGGTTCAGTGTTATCGGTGGTGTACCCCAAGGTTCAGTGTTATTGGTGGTGTACCCCAAGGTTCAGTGTTATCGGTGGAGTATACCAAGGTTCAGTGTTATCAGTGGATTATCCCAAGGTTCAGTGTTATCAGTGGTGTACCCCAAGGTTCAGTGTTATCAGTGGTGTACCCCAAGGTTCAATGTTATTGGTGGTGTATCCCAAGGTTCAGTGTTATCGGTGGTGTATCCCAAGGTTCAGTGTTATCAGTGGTGTACCCCAAGGTTTGGTGTTATCGGTCGTGTACCCCAAGATTCAGTGTTATCGGTGGTGTACCCCAAGGTTTGGTGTTATCGTGGTGTACCCCAAGGTTCAATGTTATCAGTGGTGTACCCCAAGGTTTGGTGTTATCGGTCGTGTACCCCAAGATTCAGTGTTATCGGTGGTGTACCCCAAGGTTTGGTGTTATCGTGGTGTACCCCAAGGTTCAATGTTATTGGTGGTGTATCCCAAGGTTCAGTGTTATCGGTGGTGTATCCCAAGGTTCAGTGTTATCAGTGGTGTATCCCAAGGTTCGGAGTTATCGGTGGTGTACACCAAGGTTCGGAGTTATCGGTGGTGTACCCCAAGGTTCAGTGTTATCGGTGGTTTATCCCAAGGTTCAGTGTTATCGGGGGTATACCCCAAGGTTTGGTGTTATCGGGGGTGTACCCCAAGGTTTGTGTTATCGGGGGTGTACCCCAAGGTTCAGTGCTGGGACCCTTACTTTTTAACATCTTTATAAATGATATTGGGTCTGGAAATAAAAGTACAATTTCAGTCTTTGCAGATGACACCAAGCTATGCAGTGGAATAACGTCCTTACAGGATGTCTCCAATTTACAAGCCGACCTCAATGCTCTGTCTGATTGGGCGTCTATGTGGCAGATGAGGTTTAATGTTGATAAATGTAAAGTTCTGCACTTGGGGGCTAAGAATATGCATCATACATACTAGGGGGAGTACAACTGGGGGGATCCATAGTGGAGAAGGATCTGGGGGAATCAATGGTGGAGAAGGATCTGGGAGAGTCCATAGTGGAGGAGGATCTGGGGGATCCATAGTGGAGAAGGATCTGGGAGAGCCCATGGTGGAGAAGGATCTGGGGCAATCAATGGTGGAGAAGGATCTGGGGGGATCCATAGTGGAGAAGGATCTGGGGCAATCAATGGTGGAGAAGGATCTGGGAGAGTCCATAGTGGAGGAGGATCTGGGGGATCCATAGTGGAGAAGGATCTGGGAGAGCCCATGGTGGAGAAGGATCTGGGGCAATCAATGGTGGAGAAGGATCTGGGGGGATCCATAGTGGAGAAGGATCTGGGGCAATCAATGGTGGAGAAGGATCTGGGGGAATCAATGGTGGAGAAGGATCTGGGGGGATCCATGGTGGAGAAGGATCTGGGGGGATCCGTAGTGGAGAAGGATCTGGGGGTTTTGGTAGATAATAAGCTCAATAATAACATGCAATGCCAAGCTGAGGTTTCCAAAGCGAGCAAAGATCTTTCTTGTATAAGAGAGGTATGGACTCCAGAGAGAGAGAAATCATTAGTAAGACCTCATCTGGAATATGCAGTTCAGTTTTGGGCTCCAGTTCTCAAAAGGGATATCGGGGAACTGGAGAAAGTGCAGAGAAGAGCAACCAAACTGATAGGAGGCATGGAGGAGCTCAGCTATGAGGAAAGATTAGAGGAACGGAATTTATTCTCTCCTAAGAAGAGGAGATTAAGGAGGGATATGGTCAACATGTACAAATACATACTGTAAGTGGTCCATATATAGTGAACTTGGTGTTGAGTTATTCACTTTAAGGTCATCACAGAGGACAAAAGGGGGGGGGGGGGATTTACGTCGAGGAAAAAAGATTTAATCTCCAAATACAGAAAGGTTTCTTTACAGTAAGAGCTGTGGAAATGTGGAATAGACTCCCTCCAGAGGTGGATCCGGACGGCTCAGTAGATTGCTTAAAAAAAAGTCCTGGATGCTTACCTAATGTACAGAATATAACTGGGTACTGACATTTATAGGTAAAGTTGATCCAGGGAAAATCTGATTGCCTCTCGGGGGATCAGGAAGGAATTTTTTCCCCTGCTGGAGCAAATTGGATCATGCTCTGCTGGGGGTTTTTGCGCCTTCCTCTGGATCAACTGTGGGTGAAGGATTGTGTATAGGGGATTGTATTATTATTATTATTTTTCTGGTTGAACTAGATGGCCTTGTGTCTTTTTTCAACCTGACTATGTAACTATGTAATGTGTGGTCCTGTGTTGAGGTGCATTGTGCTGCCAAAAATGGTGCACACCTGATTTTTGGCACTTTAGGGTGTGGGGTGGGGCAGCCCATTAATTTCAAAGGGCATTGACATCTTCATCTCCATTTCTTTATCTGACACTTCCAGGTTTCACCTCCTGAAGAACTGATTATTTTGTGCTATGTGAAGGATTGTCTGTGCTCCAATCCAAAGAAGATATCTATATATATCTATATATCTATATCTATCTATATATATATATCTATATATATATATATATATATATATATATATATATATATATATATATATATACAGTATGTAGGTGTATACTCTATAGGATCAACATTTTGTGGACACCACACTTCTCCTATACAGTGAGGATGGAAAGTCTTCAGACCCCCTTACATTTTTCACTCATTGTTATATCGCAGCCATTTGCTAAAATCATTTAAGTTCATTTTTTTCCTCATTAATGTACACACAGCACCCCATATTGTACACACAGCCCCCCATATTGTACACACAGCCCCCCATATTGTACACACAGCCCCCCATATTGTACACACAGCCCCCCATATTGTACACACAGCCCCCCATATTGTACACACAGCCCCCCATATTGTACACACAGCCCCCCATATTGTACACACAGCACCCCATATTGTACACACAGCACCCCATATTGTACACATAGCCCCCCATATTGTGCACACAGCACCCCATATTGTACACACAGCCCCCCATATTGTACACACAGCACCCCATATTGTACACACAGCCCCCCATATTGTACACACAGCACCCCATATTGTACACACAGCCCCCCATATTGTACACACAGCACCCCATATTGTACACACAGCACCCCATATTGTACACACAGCCCCCCATATTGTACACACAGCCCCCCATATTGTACACACAGCACCCCATATTGTACACACAGCACCCCATATTGTACACAACACCCCATATTGTACACACAGCACCCCATATTGTACACACAGCCCCCCATATTGTACACACAGCACCCCATATTGTGCACACAGCACCCCATATTGTACACACAGCCCCCCATATTGTACACACAGCACCCCATATTGTACACACAGCCCCCCATATTGTACACACAGCACCCCATATTGTACACACAGCACCCCATATTGTATACACAGCACCTCATATTGTACACACAGCACCCCATATTGTACACAACACCCCATATTGTACACACAGCACCCCATATTGTACACACAGCCCCCCATATTGTACACACAGCACCCCATATTGTGCACACAGCCCCCCATATTGTACACACAGCACCCTATATTGTACACACAGCACCCCATATTGTACACACAGCCCCCCATATTGTACACACAGCACCCTATATTGTACACACAGCACCCCATATTGTACACACAGCACCCCATATTGTACACACAGCACCCCATATTGACAGAAAAACACAGAATTGTTGACATTTTTGCAGATTTATTAAAAAAGAAAAACTGAAATATCACATGCTCCTAAGTATTCAGACCCTTTGCTGTGACACTCATATATATAACTCAGGTGCTGTCCATTTCTTCTGATCATCCTTGAGATGGTTCTACACCTTCATTTGAGTCCAGCTGTGTTTGATTATACTGATTGGACTTGATTAGGAAAGCCACACACCATAAGACCTTACAGCTCACAGTGCATGTCAGAGCAAATGAGAATCATGAGGTCAAAGGAACTGCCTGAAGAGCTCAGGGCTCAAAGTATGTGGGAATCTCCTTAATGGACTCTAATAACTTAGTTTATGAAATAGAAATGACACAATGAAGAATGGATGGTAGGACATCGATCAATCTTCCCCTTGATTCCACATTGGACGGACACAACTTGCATACCCAG
Source organism: Lithobates septentrionalis (assembly GCA_037952835.1). Classification (NCBI taxonomy): domain Eukaryota; kingdom Metazoa; phylum Chordata; class Amphibia; order Anura; family Ranidae; genus Lithobates; species Lithobates septentrionalis. The sequence goes on along the minus strand of JBBDGP010004082.1, from coordinate 431,607 downwards.
GAAGGTTATATTGGCTGTCAGTCAAATGGAGAATTTGCAGCAAGCTCCCAGTGTCCTATGGTTTGCTTTTATTGGGCTGCGTAGTGGAAGTTGAATACGGCTTCCTCCTGCAGGGTTCCCATGCGTTGTTCTTTGTTATTTGATAAACTATTTACTGTTACAAGTACTTTGTGTGATGAAAGCCGGGCTCTGTGCAGATCCCTTTGTAGGAGAGCAGCATGCGTTTATATTGTGATACAATGTGTTATCCCTCTTCATACATCGAGTGTTATTCCAGACATAGAAGATACTTTGCAACAGACATAAATCTGGAAGCCGGTAATCAGACAGCCAGAATGGATGGGTGGGGGAATTGAGTACTGTATGCTCAAACAGGTAAGATTTCAGGACAAGAAGCAGACAAGTGTGGTCAAACAGGAAGGAGGTCCAGACAGGCAGTAGGCAGAGGAGAGGTCAAATAGATCCCCTCTTTCTGGTCTGTATAGCTGTGAGCCCCCCCACCTTCTAGTCTTTAAAGTGGTGGGTCCCCTCTTTTTGGTCTCTATAGCTGTGAGTCCTCTCTTTCTGGTCTTTATAGCTGTGGGTCCCATGTTTCTGGTCTACATAGCGGTGGGCCATCTCTTTTTGGTCTTTATAGCTGTGGGTCCCCTTTTTCTGGTCTCCATAGTTTTGGATCCCCTCTTTCTGGTCTCCATAGTTATGGGTCCCTTCTTTCTGGTTTTCATCACGGTGGGTTTTTCTTTTTTCTCTCCATAGCTGTGGGCCCCACTTTCTGATCTCCATAGCAGTGGGTTCCATCTTTCTGGTCTCCATAGCTGTGGGTCCCAGCCTTCTGGTCTCTATAGCTGTGGGTCCCAGCCTTCTGGTCTCTATAGCTATGGGTCTCCATAGTGAAAGGTCCCCTCTTTATGGTCTCCATAGCAGTGGGTCCTTCTTTCTAGTCTCCATAGCTGTGGGTCCTCTCTTTCTGGTCTCCCCATAGCTGTGGGTCCTTCTTACTGGTCTCCGTAGCCACAGGTCCCTCTTACTGGTCTCTATAGCTGTGGGTCCTCTCTTTCTGGTATCCATAACTGTGGGCCCCCTTTCTAGTCTCCATAGTGGTGGGTCCCTCCTTCTGGTCTCCCTATAGCTGTGGGTCCTCTCTTTCTGGTCTCTCCATAGCTGTGGGTCCCCTCTTTCTGGTCTCTCCATAGCTGTGGGTCCCCTCTTTCTGGTCTCTCCATAGCTGTGGGTCCCCTCTTTCTGGTCTCCATAGCTGTGGGTCCCCTCTTTCTGGTCTCCATAGCTGTGGGTCCCCTCTTTCTGGTCTCCATAGCTGTGGGTCCCCTCTTTCTGGTCTCCATAGCTGTGGGTCCCCTCTTTCTTGTCTCCATAGCTGTGGGTCCCCTCTTTCTGGTCTCCATAGCTGTGGGTCCCCTCTTTCTGGTCTCCATAGCTGTGGGTCCCCTCTTTCTTGTCTCCATAGCTATGGCCCTCACTTTCTGGTCTCCCCATAGCTGTGGGTCCTTTTTACTGGTCTCTATAGCTGGGGGTTCTCTCTTTCTAGTTTCCATAACTGTGAGCCCCCTTTTTAGTCTCCATAGTGGTGGGTCCCTCTTTCTGGTCTTCCTATAGCTGTGGGTCCCTGTTACTGGTCTCTCCATAGCTGTGGGTCCCCTCTTTCTGGTCTCCATAGCTGCAGGTCCCCTCTTTCTTGTCTCCATAGCTATGAGCCCTCTCTTTCTGGTCCTCCCATAGCTGTGGGTCCTTTTTACTGGTCTCCATAGCCGTGGGTCCCTTTTACTGGTCTCTATAGCTGTGGGTCCTCTCTTTCTAGTTTCCATAACTGTGAGCCCCCTTTCTAGGTCTCCATAATTGTGACCCCCCTTTTTAGTCTCCATAGTGGTGGGTCCCTCTTTCTGGTTTCCCTATAGCTGTGGGTCCCCTCTTTCTGGTCTCCATAGCTATGGGCCCTCTCTTTCTGGTTTCCCTATAGCTGTGGGTCCCTGTTACTGGTCTCTCCATAGCTGTGGGTCCCCTCTTTCTGGTCTCCATAGCTGTGGGTCCCCTCTTTCTGGTCTCCATAGCTGTGGGTCCCCTCTTTCTGGTCTCCATAGCTGCGGGTCCCCTCTTTCTGGTCTCCATAGCTGTGGGTCCCGTCTTTCTGGTCTCCATAGCTGTGGGTCCCGTCTTTCTGGTCTCCATAGCTGTGGGTCCCGTCTTTCTGGTCTCCATAGCTGCGGGTCCCCTCTTTCTGGTCTCCATAGCTGCGGGTCCCCTCTTTCTGGTCTCCATAGCTGCGAGTCCCCTCTTTCTGGTCTCCATAGCTGCGGGTCCCCTCTTTCTGGTCTCCATAGCTGCGAGTCCCCTCTTTCTGGTCTCCATAGCTGCGGGTCCCCTCTTTCTGGTCTCTATAGCTGTGGGTCCCCTCTTTCTGGTCTCCATAGCTGCGGGTCCCCTCTTTCTGGTCTCCATAGCAGTTTCCTACAACGACTATAGACCCCCTTACTTCCTCCACATGACAGCGGAGCAGTATTAAGCATCTACTTTAAAAGAAGGAAAATCTTAAGGAGGACGTGTCAAGGTTAATGAAAACTGCGAGACAAAAGGTGTGCGAGTCGCCGTGCGCTGACTGACAGAAGAAAAACAAGAATTTAATGCTACGGTGCACTTGTGGCAATTTTAATTTTGCAGCCAATGTTTAGTAAAATCTCTGGGTAATTATTCCGGCAAAAACTAATAAAAGTGAAATAATTCCAGCAAAAATTAACACGGCGCCGAGCCATTAGTATTCAGAGCAGCCGCGCCAGGGCTGTCAGCATTTCACCTGCGTACTTTAGCGCTTGTAAATTGACTGATCTCAGGAACCGTTATTATAAAGAAGTCAGAGAGCATTTCAGCAATTGCCGAATGAATTTTAAGGGAAGACCTTTAAGAAGAACTCGGCGGTGACCCCAAAGTTCAATGATAAATAGGTGTTCTGAATGCAGCTGGGAATGTTGATGGAGGTTTTCCGTTCCTTTTGATCTGTTTAATGTATAATTTACTTTTCTTAAAATGGACCCACACTCAAACCCCCCCCCCCCCCCACCCCCACCCACCTTTTGCTCCTCAACCTGAACTAATATAAACAATCCCTGGAATATTTACCTTTAAGAAACAGGTTCTCTTAAGCCCCCTTGTACTCACCTTTACCGTGGTCACCCCCTACTCTATTCCTTGTCCAATCAAAGAATAGTTTGCCTTCATTCAGAAAATGCAAAGCGATCTCTGAATGGTACCTGTGCCAAATGGCCAACCTCCCGGGTGCAGCAGGCCAGTCGCTCGGCACGGAACCCAGAAGCTAGAGGACATCACTATGGTCGGGGTTCAATGATTTCCAGCTTCTGGAGGGAGCCCACAGGTATAGTATATACTGTACATAGTTACATTGGTCCCATCCTTAGGGCGTCTGAAAACATGATGGACACAAGTAATCCCCATGGTCTTCCAAACCTCAAATGTTCCAAGCATGAAGATTTATTTCAGGCCAGCCTTTCCCCATAAGAGGGTGTATTAGGTATATCCTGTATACTGTAGAGTAGTTTTCACTGTGTCCCATATTAGTTGTACTAGCAGGGCCGCTGAGAAGGCATTACAGCTGGTCGTGTTGTACTGGGCCCAGACCTCATCAGCTAAACAGGGGGGCCCAGGGGAAGCTTTATTGTTTTGTTTTGCCTAAATTAATAAATTGATTTTACTAGACCACGCTCCCTCTAATATTTTCTTACCAGGACTTAAATTACATTTCCCTGGGCCATCACATCAACAGAGGGGCCCGGGAGGTGGGAGCAGAGAAAGAATGTTTTTTTTCATTTTCAGAGTGCAGGCGGATAAAGTCAGTGCCTCTGTTCTGCTGAACCTGAAGGGGGGGGGGGGGGGGGGAGGGGCAGAGGCAGAGTTGGGGAGGCCCCTTCAGGAAGACTGGGGCCCAATGATTTCCGGCAGCAGCCCTGTGTACTAGTACCAGGCTAAGGAGGGATCCAAAGGCTAAATAAATGATCCTCCACCAAGGACAAGGCCAAAGACTCAAATACTAAAGTCAAAGTCCTTTGTGTATGGTCTTTATACTCACCTCCAGTTCTTTTTTAGACTGGTGCCCAAAACTGAACTGAATACTCAAGACGATGTTCTCCTGGTGGTCCTACATCTCATTCCGTCTCATTCCGTCTCATTCCGTCTCATTCCGTCTCATTCCGTCTCATCTTGTGGAAAAATTCAGAGCTTCCATCCTGTCTTATGATAGAAGGAAGTGTCTTGTTCGCTCTGCCTGTAATATCAGTCTACCACTCGTAGAGGAGACAAAAACATGGGAGCATTTAGGGCTGAAATACATTCCTTCCCTTCCTTCCTTCCTTCCTTCCTTCCTTCCTTCCTTCCTTCCTTCCTTCCTTCCTTCCAGCCTTCCCTTTGTTTCTTCCTTACCTCCAGTCTACCACTCATAGAGGAGACAAAAGCAAGGGAGCATTTAGGGCTAAAGTGCCTTCCTCCTCTTCCTTCCTTCCTTCCGTCCTTCCTTCCTTCCTTCTTGTCTACCATTCGTAAAGGAGACAAAAGCAACGGAACATTTAGGGCTTAAATGCCTTCCTTCCATTCCTTCCCTCCAGTCTACCACTCGTAGAGGAGACAAAAGCAAGGGAGAATTTAGGGCTAAAATGCCTTCCTTCCTTCCTTCCTTCCTTCCTTCCTTCCTTCCTTCCTTCCTTCCTTCCTTTCCTCCCTTCCTCCATTCCCCCTTCCCTTCCTTCCGTCCAGTCTACCACTCATAGAGGAGACAAAAGCAAGGGCTAAAATGCCTTCCTTCCTTCCTTCCTTCTTGTCTACCATTCGTAAAGGAGACAAAAGCAAGGGAACATTTAGGGCTTAAATGCCTTCCTTCCCTTCCTCCCTCCCTCCCTCCCTTCTCTCCTTCCTTCCTCCATGCCTTGGGTGTGTACTAAGGAGTGTCTGGAACAAAAGTTGTTTCCTTCCTTCCCTCCCTCTCTGTCCTTCCTTCCCTCCCTCTCTGTCCTTCCTTCCCTCCCTCTCTGTCCTTCCTTCCCTCCCTCTCTGTCCTTCCTTCCTTCCCTCCCTCTCTGTCCTTCCTTCCTTCCCTCCCTCTCTGTCCTTCCTTCCCTCCCTCTCTGTCCTTCCTTCCCTCCCTCCCTCTCTGTCCTTCCTTCCCTCCCTCCCTCTCTGTCCTTCCTTCCCTCCCTCCCTCTCTGTCCTTCCTTCCCTCCCTCCCTCTCTGTCCTTCCTTCCCTCCCTCCCTCTCTGTCCTTCCTTCCCTCCCTCTCTGTCCTTCCTTCCTTCCCTCCCTCTCTGTCCTTCCTTCCTTCCCTCCCTCTCTGTCCTTCCTTCCCTCCCTCCCTCTCTGTCCTTCCTTCCCTCCCTCCCTCTCTGTCCTTCCTTCCCTCCCTCTCTGTCCTTCCTTCCCTCCCTCCCTCTCTGTCCTTCCTTCCCTCCCTCTCTGTCTGTCCTTCCTTCCTTCCCTCCCTCTCTGTCCTTCCTTCCCTCCCTCTCTGTCCTTCCTTCCCTCCCTCCCTCTCTGTCCTTCCTTCCCTCCCTCCCTGTCTGTCTGTCCTTTCTTCCCTCCCTCTCTGTCTGTCCTTCCTTCCCTCCCTCTCTCTCTGTCCTTCCTTCCTTCCCTCCCTCTCTGTCCTTCCTTCCCTCCCTCTCTGTCCTTCCTTCCCTCCCTCCCTCTCTGTCCTTCCTTCCCTCCCTCCCTGTCTGTCCTTACTTCCCTCCCTCTCTGTCTGTCCTTCCTTCCCTCCCTCCCTCTCTGTCCTTCCTTCCCTCCCTCCCTGTCTGTCCTTCCTTCCCTCCCTCTCTGTCCTTCCTTCCTTCCCTCCCTCTCTGTCCTTCCTTCCCTCCCTCCCTCTCTGTCCTTCCTTCCCTCCCTCTCTGTCCTTCCTTCCCTCCCTCTCTGTCCTTCCTTCCCTCCCTCCCTCTCTGTCCTTCCTTCCTTCCCTCTCTGTCCTTCCTTCCTTCCCTCCCTCTCTGTCCTTCCTTCCCTCCCTCTCTGTCCTTCCTTCCCTCCCTCCCTCTCTGTCCTTCCTTCCCTCCCTCCCTCTCTGTCCTTCCTTCCCTCCCTCCCTCTCTGTCCTTCCCTCCCTCCCTCTCTGTCCTTCCTTCCCTCCCTCTCTGTCCTTCCTTCCCTCCCTCTCTGTCCTTCCTTCCCTCCCTCCCTCTCTGTCCTTCCTTCCCTCCCTCCCTCTCTGTCCTTCCTTCCTTCCCTCCCTCTCTGTCCTTCCTTCCCTCCCTCCCTCTCTGTCCTTCCTTCCCTCCCTCCCTCTCTGTCCTTCCTTCCCTCCCTCCCTCTCTGTCCTTCCTTCCTTCCCTCCCTCTCTGTCCTTCCTTCCTTCCCTCCCTCTCTGTCCTTCCTTCCCTCCCTCTCTGTCCTTCCTTCCCTCCCTCCCTCTCTGTCCTTCCTTCCCTCCCTCCCTCTCTGTCCTTCCTTCCCTCCCTCCCTCTCTGTCCTTCCTTCCCTCCCTCCCTCTCTGTCCTTCCCTCCCTCCCTCTCTGTCCTTCCTTCCCTCCCTCTCTGTCCTTCCTTCCTTCCCTCCCTCTCTGTCCTTCCTTCCTTCCCTCCCTCTCTGTCCTTCCTTCCCTCCCTCCCTCTCTGTCCTTCCTTCCCTCCCTCCCTCTCTGTCCTTCCTTCCCTCCCTCTCTGTCCTTCCTTCCCTCCCTCCCTCTCTGTCCTTCCTTCCCTCCCTCTCTGTCTGTCCTTCCTTCCTTCCCTCCCTCTCTGTCCTTCCTTCCCTCCCTCTCTGTCCTTCCTTCCCTCCCTCTCTGTCTGTCCTTCCTTCCTTCCCTCCCTCTCTGTCCTTCCTTCCCTCCCTCTCTGTCCTTCCTTCCCTCCCTCTCTGTCCTTCCTTCCCTCCCTCTCTGTCCTTCCTTCCTTCCCTCCCTCTCTGTCCTTCCTTCCTTCCCTCCCTCTCTGTCCTTCCTTCCTTCCCTCCCTCTCTGTCCTTCCTTCCCTCCCTCCCTCTCTGTCCTTCCTTCCCTCCCTCCCTCTCTGTCCTTCCTTCCCTCCCTCTCTGTCCTTCCTTCCCTCCCTCCCTCTCTGTCCTTCCTTCCCTCCCTCTCTGTCTGTCCTTCCTTCCTTCCCTCCCTCTCTGTCCTTCCTTCCCTCCCTCTCTGTCCTTCCTTCCCTCCCTCTCTGTCTGTCCTTCCTTCCTTCCCTCCCTCTCTGTCCTTCCCTCCCTCCCTCTCTGTCCTTCCTTCCCTCCCTCCCTGTCTGTCTGTCCTTTCTTCCCTCCCTCTCTGTCTGTCCTTCCTTCCCTCCCTCCCTCTCTGTCCTTCCTTCCCTCCCTCCCTGTCTGTCTGTCCTTTCTTCCCTCCCTCTCTGTCTGTCCTTCCTTCCCTCCCTCTCTCTCTGTCCTTCCTTCCTTCCCTCCCTCTCTGTCCTTCCTTCCCTCCCTCTCTGTCCTTCCCTCCCTCCCTCTCTGTCCTTTCTTCCCTCCCTCTCTGTCTGTCCTTCCTTCCCTCCCTCTCTCTCTGTCCTTCCTTCCTTCCCTCCCTCTCTGTCCTTCCTTCCCTCCCTCTCTGTCCTTCCTTCCCTCCCTCCCTGTCTGTCTGTCCTTTCTTCCCTCCCTCCCTGTCTGTCTGTCCTTTCTTCCCTCCCTCTCTGTCTGTCCTTCCTTCCCTCCCTCTCTGTCTGTCCTTCCTTCCCTCCCTCCCTCTCCGTCCTTCCTCCCTCCATTCTTTGGACGTGTTTTGAGGAGCACTTGGTATGAAAGTTCATCTCACTTGAAGGACTTTTTTGGAAACATTTAGTGGTTAAGAGCATCAAAGACATCCAACATGTTTTAGGGGAAAAAAAATCCTTCCTCCTCTTCAGGACTTAAGTAGTGGATATTGGTTGATGGGTCGATGTTACCTTTAGTCCCGACAGGAGATCCAAATCTTCATTAAAGTAATACTAAAGCTTTGTTTTTATTTATTTTTTAATAACAAACATGTCATACTTCCCTCCACTGTGCAGTTAGTTTTGCACAGAGTGGCCCCGATCCTCCTCTTCTGGGGTCCCCCAGAAGCTCCCCGCATCGTATAACCCCCTAGGAGAAGTGCTCTCCCGGGGGGAGGGGTTACCTTGGCAGGCGCGCTCCCGGGTCCAGCATTTGTTGTCCATAGATGCAGAATGCCGGACTCGGCCCCGCCCCCTCAGTGCCGCGTCATTGGATTTGATTGACAGCAGCGGGAGCCAATGGCTGCGCTGCTATAATCTATCTAATCAGAACTTGAGACAACGGGCAGAGAAGAAGAGAGCTTCTCTAGCGTGGGAATTACGGGGCTCAGGTGAGTAAAATGGGGGGGGGGGGATCAGTGACAGAAGTTTTTTCACCTTAATGCATAGGATGCACTGAGGGTTTACAACCCCTTTAAGCCTTAAAGTGATTCTAAAGGAAATAAAAACCCCAAAAATAACAAATATGTTATACTTACCGCCTCTGTAGTGTTTTTGCACAGAGCAGCCCTGATCCTCCTCTTCAAATGCAGCCTCACCAGCGCCCATCAATCAGGGCCGGACTGGCCTACCGGGATACCGGGAGATATCCCGGTAGGCCGTCTGAGTTGCGGCTGCAGTGCTCCCCTCTCTCCTGCTCCTGTGTGTCACCGAGCTGGCTGGGTCTGTGTTCGGCGGCCGCGCTGTAACACGGTCCCGCCCCCCTAGACCGGCTTGTGTGATAGTAGATAGAATCAGTGTTCCGCCTATCACACGAGCCGGTCTAGGGGGGCGGGACCATGTTACAGCGCGGCCGCCGAACACAGACCCAGCCAGCTCCATGACACACAAAGGAGCAGGAGAGAGGGATCCAGTTAGATTCCCGCCCGTACAGTCCGCCCTGTGTGCCTGGATAGGAGGATCGGCGGGGGGCCGCATATAGAAGAAATGAGCTTTCTATATTCCTCCATGCAGCCGCTGAATACTTGCAGGAGGGAGAGGAGGAGAATCAAGTATGCAGCGGCTGCATGGAGGAATATAGAAAGCTAATTTCCTCTATATGTGGCCCCCCGCCGATCCTCCTATCCAACTTCTTTTACTGCCCCCCCCCCAGTTCTCCTTGTGCTCCCTGGCTCCCCCCCATGCTCTCCTCCCCTCACCACACTCTCCAGCCCCCCCCCCTCACAGTTCTCTCCAGCCCTGTTTTTTCTGCCCCCCCTGCTCTCCAGCTCTCCCCATCCTACTCTAGCCACCATCCCAGTGCTCTTCACTCCCCCAGTGCTCTCCACCCATGTTCTTTCTCCCCCCCCCCCCAGTGCTCTTCAGCTCTCCCCATCACTCTCCAGCCCCCACCCCAGTGCTCTCGCCCCCCACAGTGCTCTCCAGCCCCCCATTCTCCGCACCCCTGTTTTCGGTCCCCCCCCGGTGCTCTCAAGCTCCACCCATCGCTCTCCAGCCCCCCCCGTGCTCTTTGCCCCCCATGCTCTCCACCCCTGTTTTTTTTTGGCTCCCCCTCCAGTGCTCTCAAGCTTCCCCCCCAGCACTCTCCGCTCCCCACCCCTGTACTCTCCACTCCCCCCTGCATTTTGCCCCCACCCATGTGCTCTCAAACCCCCGCCAGTGCTTTCCAGTCCCCCGTGCTTTCCACCCCTGTTCTTTCTGGCCCCCACTGGTGCTTTCAAGCTCCCCCCATTGCTCTCCACTCCCCCCTGCTCTTTGTACCCCCCCAGTGCTCTCCACCCCTGTTTTTCTGCCCCTCCCCCACTGGTGCTTTCAAGCTCCCCCCATTGCTCTCCACCCCTGTTTTTCTGCCCCTCCCCCAGTGCTCTTCGCCACCCCACACTCTTAGCCCCCACATTGCTCTCCACCTCTGTTCTTTTTGGACCCCCAGTGCTCTCAAGTCCCCCCCCCAGCGCTCTCCACTCCCCATCCCTGTGATCTCCACTCCCCCCTGCTCTTTGCCCCCACCCATGTGCTCTCCAACCCCGCCAGTACTCTCTGCTCCCCCTTCTTTCCAGCTCCCACCCAGTGCTCTCCACTTCCCCAGGACCAGAGGACAGGCTGACTGGGGCCGGAAAATGAGGATGGCTGAAGGTGAAGGTGGCCAGGGACCACTCCATCTCACAGCAAACAGATCCTCTGGAAGGAGCACTGTCCCCATCCAAAACGAGAACAGACCCTGCCTGCTGTTGGCCATCATGGATATCCTGCTGGCATGCAAGGTACCGTACCGAGCATCAACAACACACCTTCCCACAGACAGGGACTGCTGACTGGGCCATGGGGCACAGGAGGGGCTGCAATAATGGGCACAGTGAAGCTGCATTCCTGGGCACAGTGAGACTGCATTCACGGGCACAGTGAGACTGCATTCACTGGCACAGTGAGACTGCATTTGATGGGCACAGTGAGGCTGCATTGATGGGCACAGTGAGGCTGCATTGATGGGCACAGTGAGGCTGCATTGATGGGCACAGTGAGACTGCAATGATGGGCACAGTGAGGCTGCAATGATGGGCACAGTGAGGCTGCAATGGTGGGCACAGTGAGGCCGCATTCATGGGCACAGTGAGACTGCATTCACGGGCAGAGTAAAGCTGCATTTGATGAGCACAGTGAGGCTGCATTTGATGAGCACAGTGAGGCTGCATTTGATGGGCACAGTGAGGCTGCATTGATGGGCACAGTGAGGCTGCATTGATGGGCACAGTGAGGCTGCATTGATGGGCACAGTGAGGCTGCATTGATGGGCACAGTGAGGCTGCATTTGATTGGTACTGATGAGGCTGCATTTGATGGGCTCTGGTGAGGCTGCATTTGATGGGCACTGGTGAGGCTGCATTGAGCTCCTGTATCATGTCTGCAGTCTCTGACCATCTCCTGTATCATGTCTGCAGTCTCTGACCATCTCCTGTATCATGTCTGCAGTCTCTGAGGGAGTCTGCAGAGGAGTCAAGAGTGGGAGCACCGCCGGGATGGGGGTCATGGGAGAAGTCGGACAAGTGTGGACTGTGATCACTTACCACTTTTAACTGGAATTTGCTTTTATATATATATATATATATATGTATGTATATATATATAAATATAAAGCCCTATGTGATTTCATATCTGTCTTATCTATATATAATACACTCTTCAAATGTGCATTTTATGGTTTTCCCTTTCATGAACAAGAAATCAATGACGTTATGCTGTTGCGGTGGTATAATAATGCTGTGGGGCTGGTATGAAATTTTTTCCAGGGCTGGATGTTATTCCCAGTCCGGCCCTGCCATCAATGCAGCCTCACCAGCGTCTATCAATGCAGCCTCACCAGCGCCCATCAATGCAGCCTCACCAGCGCCCATCAATGCAACCTCACCAGCACCCATCAATGCAGCCTCACCAGCGCCCATCAATGCAACCTCACCAGCACCCATCAATGCAGCCTCACCAGCGCCCATCAATGCAACCTCACCAGCACCCATCAATGCAGCCTCACCAGCGCCCATCAATGCAGCCTCACCAGCGCCCATGAATGCAGCCTCACCAGCGCCCATCAAATGCAGCCTCACCAGCGCCCATCAATGCAGCCTCACCAGCGCCCATCAATGTATCCTCACCAGTGCCCATCAATGCAGCCTCACCAGCGCCCATCAATGCAGCCTCACCAGCGCCCATCAAATGCAGCCTCACCAGCGCCCATCAATGCAGCCTCACCAGCGCCCATCAATGTATCCTCACCAGTGCCCATCAATGCAGCCTCACCAGCGCCCATCAATGTATCCTCACCAGTGCCCATCAATGCAGCCTCACCAGCGCCCATCAATGTATCCTCACCAGCACCCATCAATGCAGCCTCACCAGCGCCCATCAATGTATCCTCACCAGTGCCCATCAATGCAGCCTCACCAGCGCCCATCAATGCAGCCTCACCAGCGCCCATCAATGCAGCCTCACCAGCGCCCATCAATGCAGCCTCACCAGTGCCCATCAATGAATGTTTGCTTGCTTCCATTCATTCGGCAGTCGGGACACAGACACAGTCCTCCGCCGTCGTTGCGTCTCTGACACTATGTGCCAACAGAGTGGCGGCTGCCTGCTGATGCTGAGACTTAGTTGCTTGCTGCAGAGAGAAGAGAGTAGGAACACCAGTGGCCGGGCGCCCCTAGGCAGCTGGCTAGTTTGCCTAGTGGTAGCACCGGCCCTGCACCCAAGGCAGCCGCCCCTTCTGCCCACCCCTTGTCCTGGCCCTGGCCTTTAGAACCACTTTAACCCTTTAAGTATATTCGGTTGTGATTTTATTAACATTGACTGCTCAATCCCTGAAGAAGGGGTGGCTCTCCCCCCCCAAAAAAAAACACTTTGGAGGGGAAGGGGGAGTGTTAGATGAATTAGCAGATTTAGACGGACTTATCTAACATAATAAAGCCGGACTCCAGATAACATTTTATAATCAGTTACAGTATCCCTTTTGGGATAAAAGTTTTACATAAATAAATAAAAGCTGATCATTGTAAGCACCCCCTGTCTGTGGTAAATGGTTGGTCTCAGCCCTCTAACTGACACTTTGTCTTGACAACTTTGTCTGGTAAAGGAAGTTGAAAAATATCAGACTTACTGGCAGGATCACCAGGAGGTGCCGCATCACCCCTCCCCCTCCCAGCTGGGGTGACAAGGGTTGTACACTGGATATTCTCCACCAAATGGGATGAAATACATAACACTGTTGTTGTTTCCCGGGGTCTATCATTAGCGCAATAACCGGAACGCGCCTTCTGCTGCAGATTTAATTGCTGGATTTGATTTTCGGCTATCCATGATGGGAAGGATGATGTTTTATCCTCGTCCCGTCACTCTCCAGCCGGTGAAATATTCACCGTCATCCGTAATTATGATATAGTCATCACCGCAATGCGTAGCGCTCACTGGCGGGGGATGGGGGGCTTACAGGAATTAGCTGTAGCAACGGTCCTAATACAATCACACAAAGTGACACGAAGCGTTTCCCCGCCGCCCGCAATCCCCCCCCCTCCATGAGTACTTTCCCCAAATCTTCTTTCCATAATATTTCCATCTCATTACGGAGCGAGGTGGACGGCTCGGAGTGGAGGATTATGGCATCTGCGCGTCTTTGTGGAGCGCCGAACATCCACCAGCCAGACGGACCTGACAGCGCCAGATAACCGCCGCCGACTTATGCTAAATCACCTTCTGATTAATTAGTACGCGTCTGATGGAAAAGTCCGCAAATGGAAGTTTCTGAAGTTTGAAGAGTCCAATTTTCTGGCTGACGTGTCCAGATCTGAAGAGGACCTGAAGTCGAAGGTGAAGGCACATTCCTTTAAAGTTCAACTCCAAAAAAAAAAACCACACCCGGTGTAATGATTGTCTGATGTAGTCTGCCGGCTCGCTGGGTCCTGTGCTGCCGCTCGCTGGGTCCTGTGCTGCCGCTCGCTGGGTCCTGTGCTGCCGTTCGCTGGGTCCTGTGCCGGCACTCGCTGGGTCCTGTGCTGCCGGCTCGCTGGGTCCTGTGCTGCCGGCTCGCTGGGTCCTGTGCCATCGCTCGCTGGGTCCTGTGCCGGCGCTCGCTGGGTCCTGTGCCGGCGCTCGCTGGGTCCTGTTCCGGCGCTCGCTGGGTCCTGTGCTGCCGCTCGCTGGGTCCTGTGCCGCCGCTCGCTGGGTCCTGTGCCGCCGCTCGCTGGGTCCTGTGCCACCGCTCGCTGGGTCCTGTGCCGTCGCTCGCTGGGTCCTGTGCCGTCGCTCGCTGGGTCCTGTGCCGCCGCTCGCTGGGTCCTGTGCCGCCGCTCGCTGGGTCCTGTGCCGCCGCTCGCTGGGTCCTGTGTCGCCGCTCGCTGGGTCCTGTGCCGCCGCTCGCTGGGTCCTGTGCCGGCGCTCGCTGGGTCCTGTGCCGCCGCTCGCTGGGTCCTGTGCCGTCGCTCGCTGGGTCCTGTGACGGCGCTCGCTGGGTCCTGTGCCGCCCCATTCTCCTCTGATGTCATCAGGGGGTCAGCTGTCTCCTCCTGGTTCATCCAGGGTGGTGTAGGCTGACGCTTCTCGGCCTTTTGGCTAAGATCAAGTGTAGTATCTGTTCTTATTAGTGATCCAGTGGGGGGCGCTGTGCTATCATCCTGATCTGACCAAGGTTGGTAGCGGTGGCTATGCAAACCTGCTGGAGTGATGGGGGCTTGGAAGGTTAGTATACCTCCCAACTTCTGAACTTTGGAATGAGGGACACTTGAGGGAGGAAGTAATTTGCGCCGCAGCAAAAATATGGGTGTGGCCACACTCTTAACAGTGGGAGGGGATTAAGGAGTGTGGTGGACAGGAATGGCAGAGGAGAAGGGTCTGCTGGGCAGTGTACGGGGGTCAGCAGGGCAGAGAAGAGGCATCACAAGGGCAGAGGATAGGGGGTCAGTAGGGCAGGGTACAGGGGTCAGCAGGTTGGAAGACAGGGGGTCAGTAGGGCGGGGCTACAGGGGTCAGAACAGAGGACAGGAGTCAGTAGGGTGGGGCTACAGGGGTCAGAACAGAGGACAGGAGTCAGTAGGGCGGGACTACAGGGGTCAGGACAGAGAACAGGAGTCAAGTAGGGCGGGGCTACAGGGGTCAGCAGGACAGAAGACCGTGGGTCAGTAGGGTAGCATACAGGGGCTAGGAGGGGGGGAGGTGTGATGTTCTGCAGGGCTGGGAGGGGAGGGGGGGTGACAGTTTCTTTTTTTTAATTCATTAAAGTGGATTTTTTCTAAATATTGCGTTTGCAAATCCCTGTGTAAATACCATGTGACATAACAAATAGCAACAATCACCATTTTATTCTCTAAGGTCTCTGCTAAAAATATATATATATAATGTTTGGGGGCTCTAAGTCATTTTCTAGCAAAACATACGGATTTCAACTTGTAAACAAAAATTGCCAGAAAAGACCCGGTCAGCAAAGGGTTAAAACGTTCTCCGACATGGAGATTATTTCTTTACATTTATATCTGAGGAAATCCTTTTCCTGACATTCCGTCTTCACTATCACACAATGACAGGTTCTCTTTATAACACTCGGAGGAATTACACTTCATTCCGCTTCCCCTCCGCTAACACTGTCTTCTCCATCAACAAACAGATTAGGAGAATGTCTCACTTGTGCCTGGATGATGAGTCTCCCCTGCAGCGGACGCACCCAGGAGCACTTTCTAAGCTCTCTTATTTCTCTGGTATTCTCGGATTCATGATTACATTAGCAATTCCTGAGGCTCCACCGAAATGTCTGATCCTCCCCCGATCCTTCAGGTTTTTCTCCTCCCCCTCTCCAGGGCGGATGCCCCCCCCCCCCTTCGCAGCTGGCGAGAGAAAACGATTTGTTGATTCATAGATTAGAAAATGGAATATTCAACTTTCCGAAATCTGATGGTTTTCTGAAGAAGAGCAGCTGTGAGGAGGAAATAAGTCTGGAGATATCATTATGCGGCGTCCTGCGTCGCGCTCTTTACATTCTCACTTCCACAATTTCAAACTGCTGAGATTTCTTCATTCCTTCACTTCGTTATTAAAGGGATCCGAGGATGTGATTGGTCAGCCAGGATCCGAGGATGTGACGGGTCAGCCGGATCCGAGGATGTGACGGGTCAGCCGGATCCGAGGATGTGACGGGTCAGCCGGGATCCGAGGATGAGACGGGTCAGCCGGGATCCGAGGATGAGACGGGTCAGCCGGGATCCGAGGATGAGACGGGTCAGCCGGGATCCGAGAAAGTGACGGGTCAGCCGGGATCCGAAGATGTGACGGGTCAGCCGGGTTCCGAAGATGTGACGGGTCAGCCGGGATCCGAGGATGTGATGGGTCAGCCGGGATCTGAGGATGTGACGGGTCAGCCGGGATCCGAAGATGTGACGGGTCAGCCGGGATCCGAAGATGTGACGGGTCAGCCGGGATCCGAAGATGTGACGGGTCAGCCGGGATCCGAGGATGTGATGGGTCAGCCGGGATCTCAGGATGTGACGGGTCAGCCAGGATCCGAGGATGTGACGGGTCAGCCGGGATCTGAGGATGTGACGGGTCAGCCGGGATCTGAGGATGTGACGGGTCAGCCGGGATCCGAAGATGTGACGGGTCAGCCGGGATCCGAAGATGTGACGGGTCAGCCGGGTTCCGAAGATGTGACGGGTCAGCCGGGATCCGAGGATGTGATGGGTCAGCCGGGATCTGAGGATGTGACGGGTCAGCCGGGATCCGAAGATGTGATTGGTCAGCCGGGATCCGAAGATGTGACGGGTCAGCCGGGATCCGAAGATGTGACGGGTCAGCCGGGATCCGAGGATGTGATGGGTCAGCCGGGATCTGAGGATGTGACGGGTCAGCCAGGATCCGAGGATGTGACGGGTCAGCCGGGATCTGAGGATGTGACGGGTCAGCCGGGATCTGAGGATGTGACGGGTCAGCCGGGATCCGAAGATGTGACGGGTCAGCCGGGATCCGAAGATGTGACGGGTCAGCCGGGATCCGAAGATGTGACGGGTCAGCCGGGATCCGAAGATGTGATGGGTCAGCCGGGATCCGAGGATGTGACGGGTCAGCCAGGATCCGAGGATGTGACGGGTCAGCCGGGATCTGAGGATGTGATGGGTCAGCCGGGATCCGAGGATGTGATTGGGTCAGCCGGATCCGAGAAAGTGACGGGTCAGCCGGGATCCGAGGATGTGACAGGTCAGCCGGGATCCGAGGATGTGACGGGTCAGCCGGGATCCGAGGATGTGACGGGTCAGCCGGGATCCGAAGATGTGATGGGTCAGCCAGGATCCGAAGATGTGACGGGTCACTCGAGATCCGAAGATGTGACGGGTCAGCCGGGATCTGAGGATGTGATGGGTCAGCCGGGATCCGAAGATGTGATGGGTCACTCGAGATCCGAAGATGTGACGGGTCAGCCGGGATCCAAAGATGTGACGGGTCAGGTGGGATCCGAGGATGTGACGGGTCAGCCGGGATCCGAAGATGTGATGGGTCAGTCGGGATCCGAAGATGTGATGGGTCACTCAAGATCCAAGGATGTGACGGGTCAGCCGGGATCCGAAGATGTGACGGGTCAGCTGGGATCCAAAGATGTGATGGGTCACTCGAGATCCGAGGATGTGACGGGTCAGCCGGGATCCGAAGATGTGACGGGTCACTCGAGATCCGAGGATGTGATTGGTCAGCCGGGATCCGAGGATGAGACGGGTCAGCCGGGATCCGAGGATGTGACGGGTCAGCCAGGATCCGAGGATGTGACGGGTCAGCCGGGATCCGAGGATGTGACGGGTCAGCCGGGATCCGAAGATGTGATGGGTCACTCGAGATCCGAAGATGTGAAGGGTCAGTCGGGATCCGAGGATGTGATGGGTCAGCCCGGATCCGAAGATGTGATGGGTCAGGCGGGATCGGAGGATGTGATGGGTCACTCGAGATCCGAAGATGTGACGGGTCAGCCGGGATCCGAGGATGTGATGGGTCAGGCCGGATCCGAAGATGTGATGGGTCACTTGAGATCCGAAGAAGTGACGGGTCAGCCGGGATCCGAAGATGTGATTGGTCAGCCGGGATCCGAAGATGTGACGGGTCAGCCGGGATCCGAAGATGTGACGGGTCAGCCGGGTTCCGAAGATGTGACGGGTCAGCCGGGATCCGAGGATGTGATGGGTCAGCCGGGATCTGAGGATGTGACGGGTCAGCCGGGATCCGAAGATGTGATTGGTCAGCCGGGATCCGAAGATGTGACGGGTCAGCCGGGATCCGAAGATGTGACGGGTCAGCCGGGATCCGAGGATGTGATGGGTCAGCCGGGATCTGAGGATGTGACGGGTCAGCCGGGATCCGAGGATGTGACGGGTCAGCCGGGATCTGAGGATGTGACGGGTCAGCCGGGATCTGAGGATGTGACGGGTCAGCCGGGATCCGAAGATGTGACGGGTCAGCCGGGATCCGAAGATGTGACGGGTCAGCCGGGATCCGAAGATGTGACGGGTCAGCCGGGATCCGAAGATGTGATGGGTCAGCCGGGATCCGAGGATGTGACGGGTCAGCCAGGATCCGAGGATGTGACGGGTCAGCCGGGATCTGAGGATGTGATGGGTCAGCCGGGATCCGAGGATGTGATTGGGTCAGCCGGATCCGAGAAAGTGACGGGTCAGCCGGGATCCGAGGATGTGACAGGTCAGCCGGGATCCGAGGATGTGACGGGTCAGCCGGGATCCGAGGATGTGACGGGTCAGCCGGGATCCGAAGATGTGATGGGTCAGCCAGGATCCGAAGATGTGACGGGTCACTCGAGATCCGAAGATGTGACGGGTCAGCCGGGATCTGAGGATGTGATGGGTCAGCCGGGATCCGAAGATGTGATGGGTCACTCGAGATCCGAAGATGTGACGGGTCAGCCGGGATCCAAAGATGTGACGGGTCAGGTGGGATCCGAGGATGTGACGGGTCAGCCGGGATCCGAAGATGTGATGGGTCAGTCGGGATCCGAAGATGTGATGGGTCACTCAAGATCCAAGGATGTGACGGGTCAGCCGGGATCCGAAGATGTGACGGGTCAGCTGGGATCCAAAGATGTGATGGGTCACTCGAGATCCGAGGATGTGACGGGTCAGCCGGGATCCGAAGATGTGACGGGTCACTCGAGATCCGAGGATGTGATTGGTCAGCCGGGATCCGAGGATGAGACGGGTCAGCCGGGATCCGAGGATGTGACGGGTCAGCCAGGATCCGAGGATGTGACGGGTCAGCCGGGATCCGAGGATGTGACGGGTCAGCCGGGATCCGAAGATGTGATGGGTCACTCGAGATCCGAAGATGTGAAGGGTCAGTCGGGATCCGAGGATGTGATGGGTCAGCCCGGATCCGAAGATGTGATGGGTCAGGCGGGATCGGAGGATGTGATGGGTCACTCGAGATCCGAAGATGTGACGGGTCAGCCGGGATCCGAGGATGTGATGGGTCAGGCCGGATCCGAAGATGTGATGGGTCACTCGAGATCCGAAGATGTGACGGGTCAGCCGGGATCCGAAGATGTGATGGGTCACTCAAGATCCGAGGATGTGACGGGTCAGCCGGGGTCCGAAGATTTGACGGGTCAGCCGGGATCCGGAGATGTGACAGGTCAGCCGGGATCCGAAGATGTGATGGGTCAGGCGGGATCCGAAGATGTGACGGGTCACTCGAGATCTGAGGATGTGACGGGTCAGCCGGGATCCGAGGATGTGACGGGTCACTCGAGATCCGAGGATGTGATGGGTCAGCCGGGATCCGAAGATGTGACGGGTCACTCGAGATCCGAGGATGTGACGGGTCAGCCGGGATCCGAAGATGTGACGGGTCAGCCGGGATCCGAAGATGTGATGGGTCACTCGAGATCCGAGGATGTGACGGGTCAGCCGGGATCCGAAGATGTGATGGGTCACTCGAGATCCGAGGATGTGATGGGTCACTCGAGATCCGAGGATGTGACGGGTCAGCCGGGATCCGAAGATGTGACGGGTCAGCCGGGATCCGAAGATGTGATGGGTCAGGCGGGATCCGAAGATGTGACGGGTCAGCCGGGATCCGAAGATGTGATGGGTCAGGCGGGATCCGAAGATGTGACGGGTCAGCCGGGATCCGAGGATGTGATGGGTCAGCCGGGATCCGAAGATGTGATGGGTCAGGTGGGATCCGAGGATGTGACGAGTCACTCAAGATCCGAGGATGTGACGGGTCAGCCGGGATCTGAAGATGTGATGGGTCAGGCGGGATCCGAGGATGTGACGGGTCAGCCGGGATCTGAAGATGTGATGGGTCAGGCGGGATCCGAGGATGTGACGGGTCAGCCGGGATCTGAAGATGTGATGGGTCAGGCGGGATCCGAGGATGTGATGGGTCACTCGAGATCCGAAGATGTGACGGGTCACTCGAGATCCGAGGATGTGACGGGTCAGCCGGGATCCGAGGATGTGACGGGTCAGCCGGGATCCGAGGATGTAATGGGTCAGCCGGGATCCGAAGATGTGATGGGTCAGGCGGGATCTGAGGATGTGACGGGTCAGCCAGGATCCGAAGATGTGATGGGTCACTCGAGATCCGAAGATGTGACGGGTCAGCCGGGATCCGAGGATGTGATGGGTCAGCCGGGATCCGAAGATGTGATGGGTCACTCGAGATCCGAAGATGTGACGGGTCAGCCGGGATCCGAGGATGTGACGGGTCAGCCGGGATCCGAGGATGTGACGGGTCAGCCAGGATCCGAGGATGTGATGGGTCAGGCGGGATCCGAGGATGTGATGGGTCAGCCGGGACTCGAGGATGTGATGGGTCAGCCGGGATCCGAGGATGTGACGGGTCAGCCGGGATCCGAGGATGTGACGGGTCAGCCGGGATCCGAGGATGTGACGGGTCAGCCGGGATCCGAGGATGTGACGGGTCAGCCGGGATCCGAGGATGTGACGGGTCAGCCAGGATCCGAGGATGTGATGGGTCAGGCGGGATCCGAGGATGTGATGGGTCAGCCGGGACTCGAGGATGTGATGGGTCAGCCGGGATCCGAGGATGTGACGGGTCAGCCGGGATCCGAGGATGTGACGGGTCAGCCGGGATCCGAGGATGTGACGGGTCAGCCGGGATCCGAGGATGTGACGGGTCAGCCGGGATCCGAGGATGTAATGGGTCAGCCGGGATCCGAAGATGTGATGGGTCAGGTGGGATCTGAGGATGTGACGGGTCAGCCAGGATCCGAAGATGTGATGGGTCACTCGAGATCCGAAGATGTGACGGGTCAGCCGGGATCCGAGGATGTGATGGGTCAGCCGGGATCCGAAGATGTGATGGGTCACTCGAGATCTGAGGATGTGACGGGTCAGCCGGGGTCCGAAGATGTGACGGGTCAGCCGGGATCCGGAGATGTGACAGGTCAGCCGGGATCCGAAGATGTGATGGGTCAGGCGGGATCCGAAGATGTGACGGGTCACTCGAGATCTGAGGATGTGACGGGTCAGCCGGGATCCGAGGATGTGACGGGTCACTCGAGATCCAAGGATGTGATGGGTCAGCCGGGATCCGAAGATGTGACGGGTCACTCGAGATCCGAGGATGTGACGGGTCAGCCGGGATCCGAAGATGTGACGGGTCAGCCGGGATCCGAAGATGTGATGGGTCACTCGAGATCCGAGGATGTGATGGGTCACTCGAGATCCGAGGATGTGACGGGTCAGCCGGGATCCGAAGATGTGACGGGTCAGCCGGGATCCGAAGATGTGATGGGTCAGGCGGGATCCCAAGATGTGACGGGTCAGCCGGGATCCGAGGATGTGATGGGTCAGCCGGGATCCGAAGATGTGATGGGTCACTCGAGATCCGAAGATGTGACGGGTCAGCCGGGATCCGAGGATGTGACGGGTCAGCCGGGATCCGAGGATGTGACGGGTCAGCCAGGATCCGAGGATGTGATGGGTCAGGCGGGATCCGAGGATGTGATGGGTCAGCCGGGACTCGAGGATGTGATGGGTCAGCCGGGATCCGAGGATGTGACGGGTCAGCCGGGATCCGAGGATGTGACGGGTCAGCCGGGATCCGAGGATGTGACGGGTCAGCCGGGATCCGAGGATGTGACGGGTCAGCCGGGATCCGAGGATGTAATGGGTCAGCCGGGATCCGAAGATGTGATGGGTCAGGCGGGATCTGAGGATGTGACGGGTCAGCTGGGATCCGAAGATGTGATGGGTCAGCCAGGATCCGAAGATGTGATGGGTCACTCGAGATCCGAAGATGTGACGGGTCAGCCGGGATCCGAGGATGTGATGGGTCAGCCGGGATCCGAAGATGTGATGGGTCACTCGAGATTCGAAGATGTGACGGGTCAGCCGGGATCCGAAGATGTGATGGGTCACTCAAGATCTGAGGATGTGACGGGTCAGCCGGGGTCCGAAGATGTGACGGGTCAGCCGGGATCCGGAGATGTGACAGGTCAGCCGGGATCCGAAGATGTGATGGGTCAGGCGGGATCCGAAGATGTGACGGGTCACTCGAGATCCGAGGATGTGACGGGTCAGCCGGGATCCGAAGATGTGACGGGTCACTCGAGATCCGAGGATGTGACGGGTCAGCCGGGATCCGAAGATGTGACGGGTCAGCCGGGATCCGAAGATGTGATGGGTCACTCGAGATCCGAGGATGTGATGGGTCACTCGAGATCCGAGGATGTGACGGGTCAGCCGGGATCCGAAGATGTGACGGGTCAGCCGGGATCCGAAGATGTGATGGGTCAGGCGGGATCCCAAGATGTGACGGGTCAGCCGGGATCCGAGGATGTGATGGGTCAGCCGGGATCCGAAGATGTGATGGGTCACTCGAGATCCGAAGATGTGACGGGTCAGCCGGGATCCGAAGATGTGACGGGTCAGCCGGGATCCGAAGATGTGATGGGTCAGGTGGTATCCGAGGATGTGACGGGTCAGCCGGGATCCGAAGATGTGATGGGTCACTCAAGATCCGAGGATGTGACGGGTCAGCCGGGATCCGAAGATGTGATGGGTCACTCAAGATCCGAGGATGTGACGGGTCAGCCGGGATCCGAAGATGTGACGGGTCAGCCGGGATCCGAAGATGTGATGGGTCAGGCGGGATCCGAAGATGTGACAGGTCACTCGAGATCCGAGGATGTGACGGGTCACTCGAGATCCGAGGATGTGACGGGTCAGCCGGGATCCGAGGATGTGACGGGTCACTCGAGATCCGAGGATGTGACGGGTCACTCGAGATCCGAGGATGTGACGGGTCACTCGAGATCCGAGGATGTGACGGGTCAGCCGGGATCTGAGGATGTGACGGGTCAGCCGGGATCCGAGGATGTGACGGGTCAGCCGGGATCTAAAGATGTGACGGGTCAGCCGGGATCCGAAGATGTGATGGGTCAGGCGGGATCCGAAGATGTGACGGGTCAGCCGGGATCCGAGGATGTGATGGGTCAGCCGGGATCCGAAGATGTGATGGGTCACTCGAGATCCGAAGATGTGACGGGTCAGCCGGGATCCGAAGATGTGACGGGTCAGCCGGGATCCGAAGATGTGACGGGTCAGCCGGGATCCGAAGATGTGATGGGTCACTCAAGATCCGAGGATGTGACGGGTCAGCCGGGATCCGAAGATGTGACGGGTCAGCCGGGATCCGAAGATGTGATGGGTCAGGCGGGATCCGAAGATGTGACGGGTCACTCGAGATCCGAGGATGTGACTGGTCACTCGAGATCCGAGGATGTGACGGGTCAGCCGGGATCCGAGGATGTGACGGGTCACTCGAGATCCGAGGATGTGACGGGTCACTCGAGATCCAAGGATGTGACGGGTCACTCGAGATCCGAGGATGTGACGGGTCAGCCGGGATCTGAGGATGTGACGGGTCAGCCGGGATCCGAGGATGTGACGGGTCAGCCAGGATCTAAAGATGTGACGGGTCAGCCGGGATCCGAAGATGTGATGGGTCACTCGAGATCCGAGGATGTGACGGGTCAGGCGGGATCCGAGGATGTGAATGGTCAGGCGGGATCCGAAGATGTGACGGGTCAGCCGGGATCCGAGGATGTGATGGGTCAGCCGGGATCCGAGGATGTGACGGGTCAGCCGGGATCTGAGGATGTGACGGGTCAGCCGGGATCTGAAGATGTGACAGGTCAGATGGGATCCGAGGATGTGACGGGTCAGCCGGGATCCGAGGATGTGACGGGTCAGCCAGGATCCGAAGATGTGACGGGTCAGCCAGGATCCTTGGGCGGTTATTTACCGGATGATTGCACTTGTACGTACATAATAACCCCACATTAACCCCACCCCTGTCATCGACAAATTACAATAACCCCTCCCCAACCATCAACAAATTATAATAGCTCCACCCCAACCAATAAAAAGTTATAATAACCACTTCCAAACCATCAAAAAATTATAATGACCCCACCCATCAATAGATTATAATAACCCCTCCCCAATCATCAATAGATTATAATAACCCCTCCCCAATCATCAATAGATTATAATAACCCCTCCCCAATCATCAATAGATTATAATAACCCCTCCCCAATCATCAATAGATTATAATAACCCCTCCCCAATCATCAATAGATTATAATAACCCCTCCCCAATCATCAATAGATTATAATAACCCCTCCCCAATCATCAATAGATTATAATAACCCCTCCCCAATCATCAATAGATTATAATAACCCCTCTGCAATCATCAACAAATTGAAATAGCTCCACCCCAGTCATAAATAAATGATAATAACCTCACCACAATAATCCACGGCTGCAGTGGAGACAATGCATTTTGCCCTGTCTTGCGGTGAAGGTGCAGTGGGAGGTGCGGTGGGAATTGCGGTGAAGGTACGGTGAAGGTGCGGTGAAGGTGTAATGAAGGTGCGGTGGGAGGTGCGGTGAAGGTGCGGTGAAGGTGTAATGAAGGTGCGGTGGGAAGTGCGGTGAAGGTGCGGTGGGAGGTGTGCTGAAGGTACAGTGAAGGTGTAATGAAGGTGCGGTGGGAGGTGCGGTGAAGGTGTAATGAAGGTGCGGTGGGAAGTGCGGTGAAGGTGCGGTGGAAGGTGCGGTGGGAGGTACAGTGGGAGGTTTGGTGAAGGTACAGTGAAGGTGTAATGAAGGTGCGGTGGGAGGTACGGTGAAGGTGCGGTGAAGGTGTAATGAATGTGCGGTGGGAAGTACGGTGAAGGTGCGGTGGGAGGTACGGTGAAGGTGCGGTGGGAGGTGCGGTGGGAGGTACGGTGAAGGTGCGGTGGGAGGTGTGGTGAAGGTACAGTGAAGGTGTAATGAAGGTGCGGTGGGAGGTGCGGTGGGAGGTACGGTGAAGGTGCGGTGAAGGTGTAATGAAGGTGCGGTGGGAAGTGCGGTGAAGGTGCGGTGGGAGGTACGGTGAAGGTGCGGTGAAGGTGTAATGAAGGTGCGATGGGAAGTGCGGTGAAGGTGCGGTGGGAGGTGTGCTGAAGGTACAGTGAAGGTGTAATGAAGGTGCGGTGGGAGGTGCGGTGAAGGTGTAATGAAGGTGCGGTGGGAAGTGCGGTGAAGGTGCGGTGGAAGGTGCGGTGGGAGGTACGGTGGGAGGTTTGGTGAAGGTACAGTGAAGGTGTAATGAAGGTGCGGTGGGAGGTACGGTGAAGGTGCGGTGAAGGTGTAATGAATGTGCGGTGGGAAGTACGGTGAAGGTGCGGTGGGAGGTACGGTGAAGGTGCGGTGGGAGGTACGGTGAAGGTGCGGTGGGAGGTGTGGTGAAGGTACAGTGAAGGTGTAATGAAGGTGCGGTGGGAGGTACGGTGAAGGTGCGGTGAAGGTGTAATGAAGGTGCGGTGGGAAGTACGGTGAAGGTGCGGTGGGAGGTGTGGTGAAGGTACAGTGAAGGTGTAATGAAGGTGCGGTGGGAAGTGCGGTGGGAGGTGCGGTGGGAAGTACGGTGAAGGTGCGGTGGGAGGTGTGGTGAAGGTACAGTGAAGGTGTAATGAAGGTGCGGTGAAAGTGCGGTGGGAGGTGCGGTGGGAGGTACGGTGAAGGTGCGGTGGGAGGTGCGGTGGGAGGTACGGTGAAGGTGCGGTGGGAGGTACGGTGAAGGTGCGGTGGGAGGTGCGGTGGGAGGTGCGGTGGGAGGTACGGTGAAGGTGCGGTGGGAGGTGCGTTGAATGGTGTAGTGAAGGTGCGGTGAGAGGTGGGACAGAGCTGGAATAGCCACCCAATGTAGCAGGTGTGAATGGATTCTCAATAGGTGATTTTGTTTCAGAAGTTATTTTAGTGTTGGGGTCGGGTCGGCGACTTGACATCGGCAATCTGTAGATTTTTTCTAAGGTGCAGCTTTGCAGCCTCAAGTTGAAGAGAGTTAAGGCTGTGAATGGTGGGTGCCCGTAGTGACATCACCTTGAATGTGTCTAATCTCGGCTAAACAGGGTTGTGTCTGGTTAGTACTTGGATCGGAGACCGCCTGGGAATACTAATTTCTGTAAGTTTTTGTGGGCTTTTTTTGGCCAAGGTACCAGCTTGGCAGCCCCAAGTTCAAGAAGGTTGAGGTGTCCTAAGGTGGGCACCTATGGCCACATCACCCTGAACGTGCCCAATCTCGTCTGACCTTGGAGGCTAAGCGAGGTCGGGTCTGGTTAGTACTTTGAAGGGAAACTTTCTGGGGATTCCAGTTGCTGTAGGCATTTTGCTTTTCGTTGGCCTATTTTTTTTCCCTTTCCTCCAAGGTGCCATCTTGGTATTCCCGAGCTGAAGAGGGTTGAGAGCGCCAATGGAGATTGCCTAAGGCCACATCACCCTGAATGTGCCCGATCTCGTCTGATTTCGGAGGCTGAGCAGGGTGGCGCCGGGTTAGTACCTGGATAGGAGACCACCTGGGAATACCAGGTGCTGAAGGCTTTTGTGTTTTTGGAGTTGGCATATTTTTTTTCTCGTTTCCCAAGGTGCCACCTTGGCATTGCCAAGCTCAAGAGGGTTGAGAGCGCCTATAGCAATTACCTACGGCCACATCACCCTGAAAGTGCCCGATCTTGTGTGATCTTGGAAGGTAAGCAGGGTTGGGCCTGGTTCTTGCCGGGATGGGAATACCAGGTGCTGTAGGCTTTTACTGGAATTTTTTCAAGAAGAGAGTTGAGGGCTGAAATGGTGGGCTCCAATGACCACCTCACCTAAGCACTCCTGATCTCGGAGGCTAAGCGAGGAGGAGCCGGTACAACAGGTCAAGACTGGAGAGAAGATCAGAGTTCACATTTAAATGGGGCTTACATGAATATGGAAGGGGGTGGGGAACTGATAGGAAGAATCATCTCTAAATACAGAAGATGTCACCTTGCTTGTCTGGACTCGGCTGTATTGCTCAGACAGGGAGTAGATGGGACATTTGTAGGTGGACGCAGAGTTCAGGCTGAGTTCAGGTGTGTAGGGTGAAGCAGCTCTATATGACGACCTCCCCCCTCCCCCCCTCCGGGCTCCCTGTTCTCTCCTATTCTCTGTAATCCCCACCAGGCGGGAGGATTGTAGATTCACACCGGAGCGTCTCCTACATTAGAATGACGATTGTTCCACTCGTGTCCCGCGGAGCGGCTGTCATTATGTAAAAATATGTCTCCCCGTTGATGGATGCAATTTATTTTCCTGAGATCAACAGGACCGCCATAAAAACGCGTAGATGTGGGGCAGACGCCGGCAAGTTTCATTTTGTTCCTTGCCTCCAGAGGAATGTCATTAGCGGGTAGGAGGTCCTCGTCAGCGCCGCACAATCCCGATGTTCACGCCGCGGATTGTACAATAGACCCCGGGAAAGAATATCCCCCGCCGCATTTATGACAATCGCCCCGGCTGAAATATCGCCGCGTCAGAAATGATTCCAATTAATAACTCAGTGGGACCGAGCTTCATCTACAAATTATTTACATAATGCAAAGCGCCGGAGTGATCGGGGGGGGGGGGGGGCACAACATATTTCACTCCCCGAATGTTTTCTTTTTTTTTTGTAATAAAATGAGATGAGAGCGGTGAAGAGAAGATGAAGAAGAGAAATATTGTGTTGTGGAATCGTCCTTCCTAGCGGGATCTCCGGCATTACCGCCCCCCAACTTCTCCGTCTCGGGAAAACGCAGAAAAATGTTACATTAAACTTTATTTAGTATCTTTATTGCTCCACAATGAACACGGATCGCCGGCCATAAAATATTACAGGAGACTCTCCTTCTCCATTTTTAGTTTTGCTTTTATTTGAACGTTTGACTTTTCTGTGATAGGATATAATTGAGTCATTATGGAGCTCCGGAAATCCTTCATTCACCCGAAATGTCCAAAAATAAAAAAGGTCACAAATTTTGATTCTGAAGGTAAAATAATTTGTGAGGGGAAGAACAGGTTATGAGGAAGACATTTTTTTCCGCACTTTAATGGCCATTTTATACAACAAGATCCCCTCCGTCCCGCAGCCCCGAAATATTCCTGTTTACCAACTGAAGATTTTTATGATGAAATTACTGAATTAATTAATATTTGTAAGAGAGAAGAGAACTCATCCAATACAATGAACTGAGGCAATTTTTGAAGATTTTACAGCCAGTTCATTGTTGAAAAATCGATTTTTCTGATGCCAACATGGCAGCGTACTAGTCATAGAGCTCCACCTCTTGACCACTCCCTCAGGACCAGTCAATAGCGTACATAAAGGACTAGTTAGCCGCCCCCCATTCTTCTTTTTCTCCTCCACGCACCAATGAATAGTAAGCAGTATTATGTCCCCACCTCTGCCTCAGTGCGGTAGCCGCCTGGGTTCAGCCTCTCCCAGTGCGAAGTCCCAACGCTCGGGCTGCTAAATGCCCGGGAGTCCCTTCTGTGGGTCTTGATGGGGCCCTGCAATGTTTCCTCATTAGGAACAAAATCTCCCATCATGTAAGTGTCTGTGGGATGAGGCTTCGGGGGGGGGGGGGGGCAGCTAGTTCATTTATTATCCATTTTTTATTTGGTTCCTTGCGCCATACAGGGCTGCCCCATCCCTTTTATTCTTTCTGTCTCCTCATATGTGTTCTCCCTTACCTGGGTCTGTTTCTCTTTTGAGTGCCTCCCATGTCTCTATTCTTGTCAGTGTTCTGTTCCACTTTTGTTTGTCCATGTGGGGGGGGGGATCTAGACCGCGCTGCCTGGGGCGTCCCGGGCCTCCCTATAGGGAAAGAATGGCTGCCCAGTGCTGCTTTACTTTGGTCAGAGCACCCTTGATCACATCATCAGGCAGTGGCGGTCAGTGGGAGTTCTGACCGCCATCTTGCTTATGGGCAAAAGCTCCCTCTTGCCAGCAAGAGCTCTCTTGGCGCCCCCTACTGCTTTTTAACAGGTAGGACTATTAATATATATATATATATATATATTAATTTATTTATCTCTGGTTTAAAAAAAAAAGTTTGTTCCAACAGAGCAGTGTTCGGTTTGGGTCATTACCTACGAGGCAATATCTATTGCAAGAACTTTAAGCAGAAGGTTGTCCGAGATTCAAGCTCTTGGATCTTCAAAGAGAAAAAAATATACACACAGTATCGCAATTTACCAATTGCGATCATAACGAATGACCTGAAAAAAAAAACAAAAAACAAACAAATCTTTGGGCAGTGCACATGTCTACTAGACAAGCATAAAAGGGATTAACAATGATAGCAAAAAAATTCAACATACAAAGTGATTACCAGTAAGGACTCAGCCTAAGATGACATTTGGCATCCAGATCAGAATAAACAGTAGCAAGGTCACCTCAGATGCAGCAGTGAGCAGTAGTAAAGTTTAATCTTCTGAGTGTTGGAACTATACTTCCAGAGCTCATTTATGGCGGCAATGCTAGTCCTAAACCACCTGTGTATGCACTGTTCAAAAGAAAAGGAGGATGGTAGCGGAGGGGGCGGAGGAACAAAGGGGGCTTGCAGAATAATTATTATGGGAGGGGCAGTCCTTTGAGATGTTCTTCTTCTGGCTATTGTTGGGGCCCTTTAGAAGTGCCGGTGCACTTAACAATAGTCCCAGTTAAGGAGGTTCTCCAAACCTCCAAAAAAAACCTAAAAAAAAAAAACCTGCAAGACAAAGGCATAATGAGCTAGTATGCATTGCATACTAGCTCATTATGAAATACTTATCTTAGATTGATGCCCTGGATCTGTGCCGGCACACCGTTGACAGGGCCTACATCTCTCCCATAGTCCCTTCCGGGTTCGCGGGCTCCGGAGCTACGATTGGCCAGAGCCGCGATTATAAAATGGCACGGGCCCTAAAGAAACAGCACAAGCAGGCCGTTCCTTCAGTGGGCATGCACTGATGACGTCGGCGCCAACATATACAGTAAATATCTCCTAAACGGTGCAGGTTAAGGAAATTTTTACAGTACCTACAGGTAAGCCTTATTATAGACCCAGCTGTAGGTACAACTAAAGAGGAAGACTTTACCGCTTTAACCAGCATGCAGGATAGATACAGTATAGGTATGATATAGTTTCAGCACAGGTGCAAGAAAGATGTGGTTCAGATGCGATAAAGGTTGGGTATAATGCGGTATAGGGTTGGTATAGGTGCAGTCTAGGTTTGGACTAAGTGCGGTATAGCATGCAGTATGGGTGCGGTATGGATTGGGTACACTTGGTGTCCTGCTCTCAGAAGCTCAGTCTCAGCAAAGCACGAATAGCCCTCTCACCAGTCTCCGGCATGCTAAGGTGACCTTTCGCTGTAGAAGGGGGGTCCTTTGGTCTCTCCCTGAAAGCCTTCGGTAATAAGCACTGGGAAGCAGAAGGTGATTGAATGCTCCAGTCTCCCTGCGGCAGCGGTGAATGTCTGTAATGTGGGCGGTGCTACGCTGCCTCCAGGTGTCCTCTCTCCCAGTCTACGGCTTGGATCTCCGCTGGTCTGCAAATTTCCAGACAGAGGTTCTCTCTCTCACTCTCTAACTTCCTCGGTGCTAAGAGGAAAAGCTTTCCCAGGAAGTTTAATAAAAATTATTGGGATCAGTAGTGTAAGGAGTCCATTCCCCCCATTATATAGCTGCCATCTCAAACTACATCTCCCAGGATTCTCAGCAATCTGCATAGAAGTCTATGGGCTTGCTTGGCTTTAGTTCGCCCCCTGCTGGCCTGGAAAAGGATGGGCAACATAACATCAGAATTAATAACTAGCACTAAACAGGAGGGGAGGACAGAGGGTGATACCAAAATCACACTGATAAACAAGTTGTAGTGGCCCAAAATTGCCACTAGGTGACGGCATATGATAAAACAAAAATATTCAGATGCAGTTCAATACAACATAGAAATAAATACAATAAAGTGGAGCAGAACGGTGACTAAAATAAAAATGTGCAGCATTTCAGTGAACACTCATGAATATGATGACCTCATCATACAACAGAATAGTGTAGAGGGTTTTCCATATATATATATCTATAGATATCTATATATATCTATAGATATATATAGATATATCTATAGATATATCTATATATATCTATAGATATATATATATCCTGGCCCGTGTGTATTTCTTTGCTCAGTGAGCAAGTTACTTTGGTTTTTATTTTAGTGTATTTCTTAAAATAATTCTTCAATGCATATTTGGAGGGGCACCTTATAGAAACAAGGGCCACAAAGGTGACAGCTATCCAATAGCAGTAGGTGGTCACCTTCAGCTGGACTTGTTCTGTATTGTTGAAGATGTTTCGTAGCTCCTCCAAGTCACTTCTTCAAGTCTATTGAGGGTCAGGAAGAGACCCCGACATTTATATCCATACAGGGAGCCCCAACACCTTCATCCAATTATCATGGAATGTGTAGATGTTGATTGCCAAGAACAGGATGGCTCAACATCATCTACAAGAACCCATTCTGTCCTTGGACAATCTTGACTAATGTTGAAGAGATGTCAGAGCTTCTCCAAGCCACTTCTACAGGTCTAATGAGCCCTAACACCTCCATCCAACCACCATGGAATGTGTCAAGGCAGATGTTGATTGTCTAAGAAGAGAAGAAGAGGACGGGAGGTGTGACAGTTGTGGAAGCCCCTGTTCTAGTTACATAATCCCATCCTTGGTGTCAAGGAGTCTGCGCTGGTGTTAATCCTTCATATTACATGGCTGAAGGTGTGAATTGTTATCAGATCGCTGGGGTAGAGATGTTAAAACAGCATCATATGTGGAAGACACGTGGTGATGAAAGTCCCCACCCCTGCTATGGGATGGTTGTTCCACTTTGACATAGAACAGGGGGGTTCCACAATTTTCACACCTCCCATCCCGTTCTTGGACAGTCAAATTGCATGGTAATTGGATGAAGGTGTTGGTTTGGATATAAATGTTGGGGTATTCTTCTGACACTCATTAGACCTGAAGAAGAGGCTTGGATAGTTACAAAGCATCTCCAATGTTACAGAATATTCCTGATCTCCTGTTGTTCATCCCATTCTTGATCTCCTGTAGTTCATCCCATTCCTAATCTCCTGTAGTTTGTTGTTCATCTCATTCCTGAGCTCCTGTAGTTCATCCTAATTCTGAGCTCCTGTCGTTCATCCCATTCCTAATCTCCTGTAGTTTGTAGTTCATCCCATTCTTGAGCTCCTGTAGTTCATCCTAATCCTCAGCTCCTGTAGTTCATCCCATTCCTCAGCTCCCGTAGTTCATCCCATTCCTCAGCTCCTGTAGTTTACCCTATTCCTGATATCATGTAGTTCACCCCATTCCTGATGTCCTGTCATTCATCCCTTTCCTAATCAACTGTAGTTTGTGGTTCATCTCATTCCTGAGCTCCTGTCGTTCATTCCATTCCTTAGCGTCTATAGTTCACCCCATTCCTGATCTCCTGTAGTTCATCCCATGCTTGCGCTCCTATAGATCATCCCATTCCTCAGCTCCCGTAATTTACCCTATTGCTTATCTCCTGTCGTTCATCCCATTCCTAATCTCCTGTAGTTTGTTGTTCATCTAATTTCAGAGCTCCTGTAGTTCATCTCATTCCTGAGATCCTGCAGTTTATCTAATTCCTGAGCTCCTTTAGTTCCTCCCAATCTCGAGATCCTGTAGGTCACCCCATTCTTGAACTTCTCCCATTCCTAAAGTCCTGTAGTTCATCTCATTCCTAATCTCTTTAAGTTTGTAGTTCATCTCATTCCTGATCTCTTGTAGTTCATCTCATTCCTGATCTCTTGTAGTTCATCTCATTCCTGATCTCCTGTAGTTCATCTCCTTTCTGATCATCTGTAGTTCATCTTATTCCTGAGCTCTTTTAGTTTGTAGTTCATCCCATTCCTGATCTCCTGTAGTTCATCCTATTCCAGATCTCTTGTAGTTCATCCCATTCCTGATCTCCTGTAGTTCATCCCATTCCTGATCTCTTGTAGTTCATCCCATTCCTGATCTCCTGTAGTTCATCCCATTCCTGATCTCTTGTAGTTCATCCCATTCCTGATCTCTTGTAGTTCATCCCATTCCTGATCTCTTGTAGTTCATCCCATTCCTGATCTCCTGTAGGTCATCCCATTCCTGATCTCTTGTAGTTCATCCCATTCGTGATCTCTTGTAGTTCATCCCATTCCTGATCTCTTGTAGTTCATCTCATTCCTGATCTCCTGTAGTTCATCCCATTCCTGATCTCTTGTAGTTCATCTCATTCCTGATCTCCTGTAGTTCATCTCCTTTCTGATCATCTGTAGTTCATCTTATTCCTGAGCTCTTTTAGTTTGTAGTTCATCCCATTCCTGATCTCCTGTAGTTCATCCTATTCCAGATCTCTTGTAGTTCATCCCATTCCTGATCTCTTGTAGTTCATCCCATTCCTGATCTCTTGTAGTTCATCCCATTCCTGATCTCCTGTAGTTCATCCCATTCCTGATCTCCTGTAGTTCATCCCATTCCTGATCTCTTGTAGTTCATCCCATTCCTGATCTCTTGTAGTTCATCCCATTCCTGATCTCCTGTAGGTCATCCCATTCCTGATCTCTTGTAGTTCATCCCATTCGTGATCTCTTGTAGTTCATCCCATTCCTGATCTCTTGTAGTTCATCCCATTCCTGATCTCTTGTAGTTCATCTCATTCCTGATCTCCTGTAGTTCATCCCATTCCTGATCTCTTGTAGTTCATCTCATTCCTGATCTCCTGTAGTTCATCTCCTTTCTGATCATCTGTAGTTCATCTTATTCCTGAGCTCTTTTAGTTTGTAGTTCATCCCATTCCTGATCTCCTGTAGTTCATCCTATTCCAGATCTCTTGTAGTTCATCCCATTCCTGATCTCTTGTAGTTCATCCCATTCCTGATCTCTTGTAGTTCATCCCATTCCTGATCTCTTGTAGTTCATCCCATTCCTGATCTCCTGTAGGTCATCCCATTCCTGATCTCTTGTAGTTCATCCCATTCGTGATCTCTTGTAGTTCATCCCATTCCTGATCTCTTGTAGTTCATCCCATTCCTGATCTCTTGTAGTTCATCCCATTCCTGATCTCCTGTAGGTCATCCCATTCCTGATCTCTTGTAGTTCATCCCATTCGTGATCTCTTGTAGTTCATCTCATTCCTGATCTCTTGTAGTTCATCCCATTCCTGATCTCCTGTAGGTCATCCCATTCCTGATCTCTTGTAGTTCATCCCATTCGTGATCTCTTGTAGTTCATCCCATTCCTGATCTCTTGTAGTTCATCCCATTCGTGATCTCTTGTAGTTCATCCCATTCCTGATCTCTTGTAGTTCATCCCATTCGTGATCTCTTGTAGTTCATCCCATTCCTGATCTCTTGTAGTTCATCCCATTCCTGATCTCTTGTAGTTCATCCCATTCCTGATCTCCTGTAGTTCATCCCATTCCTGATCTCTTGTAGTTCATCCCATTCCTGATCTCTTGTAGTTCATCCCATTCCTGATCTCTTGTAGTTCATCCCATTCTTGAACTCCTCCTGTTCCTGAGATCCTGTAGTTCATCCCATTCCTTAGCTTTGCCAGGTCATTTCTGATAGGAGTATTTTTTTAACAATGAAATAAATATAATGTAAGAAAAGCTGGAGAGGAAAACAATGGTGAATTAGGAATATTCTGCCCAGAAGAATGGATTGCTGGTGTTGAGCACCAGTGGATGGAAGTTGCTCGCCTCTAATGATGACTATACTTTGGCTGTAGGCCTTTTCTATGGCTACATTTCTACTGGGATTAGTTGCTGCATGACAGGTCCACTTTAAGTGTTCTTCCTTGTGTTCTGGCCCACGTAGTGTTGGAGTAACATAATAAGGGTGTGACATTTCCCTAATCTACAAAACAAAACATTCTCCATATTCTCCTTTTCGCAGCCGGTTTATTATCTTCCTCCAATAATTGCCACATTTGGCAAATAGCGGCTCAGGTTCTCTCCCTGCCGCCATATATCACCGGCACATATGGAAAAAGTGGTTTCGCAATGGTGACAGCTTCATCCCTCTCCCAGTGAATAGACAGATTAGAGACGTCTTCCTAATGGTGGTATTTGTTATTCTACGGACAGAGCCATGCATCCTAATGGGATCCAAAGCCAGGGCTGCCAGATAAAACAAAAAACAATTGTGAGCCAATTCCCCAATAATTACTAGAAGCGTGACATTGCGCTGACCTTCGCAGGTCGATCATTAGGGAGTGCGCCTTCCCAAAGAGCTG
Source organism: Lithobates septentrionalis (assembly GCA_037952835.1). NCBI lineage: Eukaryota > Metazoa > Chordata > Amphibia > Anura > Ranidae > Lithobates > Lithobates septentrionalis. The sequence goes on along the minus strand of JBBDGP010004082.1, from coordinate 396,533 downwards.
ATGAAGAAAATAACACAATTTAATAATATATGAAGTCTTACAACGTTGTCCACCTGGGTTCGGGCTATTGGAAGGACATTAATTTCCACTTTATCTGAAGGACTTCGAAAACCTTCTGGAACCTCTTACTGATTAAAGAAATACAGATACCACTTCCTGCTGGATAAAGGTTTTCACTCTATCATTCACTGTAACGGAACTCCCTGCATTGTTATTGGTTGCCAGAATACGGGTGACTTTTGGCTTTATTCTAAAAGGTTTAGCAGCAGAATATTCTCCTTGGTCATGATATCTCTCTCACGCATGCAGCCATGAGAAATTTTGGGGCCCCTTACCAAGTTTTAGTCCTGAACCCCCTGACCACAGTCATTCCCCAGGGCTGCCCACTGGCCATGCCACCAAATCCACCCACTGCCCTTCTCACTGAGTCCCATGCCATGTCCTCCTCCTTCTCCACCTTATGTACTCCTCCTCCAGTCTCATCTCCCACATCCCATGTCCTTCTCTTCCAGTCTCATTTTCCCATCCAATGTCCTCTTCCTCCTCTACCCTATGTCCTCTTCCTCCTCCATCCCATGTCCTTCTCCTCCTCCAGTCCCATCTCCACAGGAGGGGAGCAGTGGGACAGGTAGGGGGCAGTGGAGCAGGTGGGGGGCAGCAAGACAAGAGGGGCACAGTGTGACAGAAGGGGCAGTGGGACAGCACTAGTCCTCCCAGCTCCCACCTGTCCTGCAGCTCCCTGCACACACCTGGGATTCTGCCCGGGGCAGCTGTCCCACGTTAATGTTGCCCCTGGTTGAGGCCTGAGCTTCTCGGGACGCCAGGGCCCCCTACAGGTTTATAGGGGCTGTCTCCCCCTGATAGCAGCCCTGCTCTCACGTGCCAGAAATACATTGATTGGTCTTCCCCAGAAAATAATTCTGACTGACCTGGAAGATGAAAGAATTATAAGGTGACCCCCGTTGCTGCAACATCAAGTGAAATCATAATACAGACAAGAGAGGATATAAGCGCCCCCAACACTTATACTCCTAAAGGATACAAACTAACTTTTCTGAGATCCAACGTGTTACATAGTACCACTCAATGACATCCCCAGCAGAAAAGGAAGACAACAGGGATACTCCCACCATGGTATAGTTAGGTAATATCCAGGCTACCTAATGTTCAAGAGATCAGCTTAATGCTGATACCAACCTCAAGATCACTTCAAAGTGGATGTGGCTGGAAAGTGAATTAAGTTGTAAAATTTGAGCAACTTGTTGGATCTCTGTTTTGCTTTGTATCTATTTGGATCTCCAAATTACGTCCCTCCAGCTGCTGCGGAACTAGACATCCCATGAGGCATTGTAAAACTCTGACATTCACAGACATGACTAGGCATGATGGGAATTGTAGTTCCTAAACAATGGGAGGGCCATAGTTTGGAGACCCCTGCACTAGACAGTTACTTAACTTGTTTTTTTCCTGGTGATGGGGTCTTCTTCCAGACTGTTTCTTGCTTCTTAAAGTTGTGCAAAACAACTATTTCCTCTGTTCAGCACATAGCTGTGTTCAAGTCCTTTTCTCTCCCACTGCTTCCTGTAACATCACTTTTTGTCCTGAGCTCATGAACCAGTCCAACAAGTTAATTGGCATATTAATAGGGGAAGCCAAGTTTCTACTAAGAGTTATGGTATAAAAATCAGTAAGAAAGCAATAGCATCACAATCTCAGAGGAGGTACTTTGTATCCTTTTTGGGAGGAATTGTTGGAGATAAGGAGCGCTGACATCCTTTTGTAAGTTTGACTTTGAGGATTGCTTTAGCACTCTTTCACCAGGGAATTGACAATTTGGCTATAGATCTCATGAGGGACTTTATATAAGAGCAAAGCACAGTGCCGGAACAAAGTCATCCAGTGCTCAGGGTGGAGAAAGAGAAAATCCTCCCTCCCAATACCCCCCACAACCTACTGCCCCTCGGGTGGAAAAGGGAGCCAATAGCAGTGCATGCCATAAAGGTTTGTAATGTTGTGGCAGGCAATGAAGTAGTACCAGTGTTTGTGATACGCTACAGCCAAATGAAAAGATTGATGCACAAGTATTGGGCTAACAATGGGGAAGGACAAAAAATTTCCCTAAGTTGGTGGTGTCACTGAAGAAAACGAATGCAGCCGCCACATTCAGGAACTGATAAACTGCCATTTGTGACATTGTTGTTTATACTTTAATCAAGAAGATCTTAGAGGACTGACAATCAGGCAGGGTCAGCCAATTAGCAGCTTTGCTCAGACAGTCTCATGACGTCACTTCTCTCAACAAAGGCCATGTAGCCAAAAGACCAGCCATCTGCACATCACTGGTACAGCATCAAAGGGCCCACACATCACTGTTATGCCAACAAAGGGCCCACACATCGAGGGGCTCTCACATTACTGGTATGAAATCGAGGGGTCCTAAAATCACTGGCATAGCATCAAAGGGCCTGCACATCACTTGTATGGCATAAAACGGCCCTTACATCACTGTTATGGCATCAAAAGGCTCATATGTCATCAAAGAGCCTGCACATTACTGGTATAGCATAAAAGGACCCCCACATCACTGGTATAACATAAAAGGACCCCCAAATCACTGGTATGGTATGTCATAAAAGGACCCCGACATCACTGGTATGGCATCCAAGGGTCCATATGGCACTGGTTTGGCATCAAAGAGCCTGCACATCATTGGTATGGCATAAAAGGACACCCACATCGCTGGTATAGCATAAAAGGACCCCCATATCACTGGTATGGTATGGCATAAAAGGACCTTGACATCACTGGTATGGCATCCAAGGGTCCATATGTAACTGGTATGGTATCATTGGCTTGTACATCACTTGTATGGCATCAAATAAATCCCACACCACTGGTATAACATCAAAGGGTCCAAATGTCACTGGTATGGTATCAAAGGGCCACACATCACTAGTATGACATCAAAGTGCCTGTACATTACTGGTATGACATCCAAGGGCCCTCATATCACTGGTATGACATGAAAGGGCCCGCACGTCACTGGTATGAGGTCAAATGGTCCATATGTCATTGATATGGCGGCCACATTTTTCATTGTCTCCTTACTGGTTTCCTAAATCACGCATCCTAATTTTTGAAGAAAACCTGTGTTTATTTGTCAGTCTGAGCTCACATCCATAGAATGGCTCCATGGCAGAGCAAAGCCTTTAATCCTCAAATTGCATTGATTGCAATATCTCCGGATTAAACTCTTTTTTCAGCTCTGCTAAAGACCCCGGAGAACCCGTCCCTGCTGCATGTTTTATCTTCAATTCATGTGTTACTGCAGGGGGGTGGGGGGGGGGGGTCGCATCATAGATCACTTCCTGCACACAGAATTGATCAATATATGTCCATTTACACCCGACCTCCGGCCTTCCCTTCAGTCTTGCACAGTTGTACCGGCTCCTCTCCTGTAATGGCTTCCTCTGACTCAGCAGAGCTTCCATCGGCAGGTTTCCTCCGGCAAGCTTCCTTATGTCCAGCTTCCTTCAGGCCCCAAGCCATAGCACCTGCTGTGGCCTAGTAGCACTCACATCTTTGGAACACACACACATGCCCCCTCCCGGGGGGGGAAGTCCCAAGGGCGAGAGCGCTGATCCGATCCTATCAAGTATTTATATTCTCCCCAGCCCCACCCTCTGAGCCAGCCTCCAAGGGATTGGCTTAGGACAGATGACTATTCACAATCCAGTGACTGATCCTCCTACGCTCATTGTGGAACATTCTACTAGAGGCAGGCAGAAGCAATCAGCCAGAAGATTTATGGATAAACCTGATCAGACCTAAAAAGTAAATTGCAGCTCAGTACAGCAAAGCCATATAATAAATGTAGCCAGCCCAGGACAGGGGAGCGATACAATGTAATTCCCGGCTCTCATTTTTGCACTGCAGCACAGCATGTCCTTCTTCTCCCTCCCCCAGTCTGAGCTCTGCTGTACAGGGACTGCAAGAAACTGATACTAAAACAGATTCAGGTCCTGAGACTGAGCTGCAGGAAAATGTGTCTTTGATATCCATCTAGAGTTCAGCTTGAAGTATTTCTGTCCCCCCCCCCCCCCACCGCCCCGGTATGTTATGTGTGTTAAATGCTCCTGATGGTAATGGGGGCGCTCTTAGTGGAATAAAGACATCTCGCCTTTAAAGTTAAATCTGTCCTGATAATAAGCAGATTGTCTTTGAAGGCGTCATCTGGCTGATAGGCTCCATGGAGGGATGAAAGCCTCGGAGACGGAATATTCCGACACAGATGTGCTGCATTAGGCAAATTTTTAGGGCGCATTACCGCCTGTGATACCTGCGTCTACGCCGACCTTAAAGACGCTGCAAATGTTCAAAGACATCGGCGGGCCTCCAGACGCTTTATCCTCGGTTTCATCTCTTCTCGGCGGATTCCTGGGGTTTCCTCTGTGACTTTTGTGGTGAGGGACGTAGAAGAGAAGATCAATGAAACGTTCTGGGTAGAGGACCGCGCGACGCGCAGGTTACAGGAGCCGGGAAAAAAAAACCACGCAAGGATAAGGAATGATCATTATATATTATTTAGAAAAGATAGAAGTCTGACAAACGAAAGACAAAAATCCTGTGAAGACAGCAAGGAAAATATATAACCCATTAGCCAATGACCAGACCTTTCCAGACCAGACGTGACCTCATCCAATGGTAGTGCCGCCCCGCAGGAGACGCTGGTTCTAATGGGTCCTCTGCTCTTACCTTGACTCTGTTTATGTCCTCAGCCCCACTGACACCTCCGGTTACACCACAGATGTGGATTAGCAATTTCTCAATACATTAAGGTCACCCTGGAATTAGACTCAAGACGTTAAAGCAAACAGTAGAATGTATTATCAATTGAAGGTCAATCAAGGCAGAGCCTAAGAGTGGAAAATATGTCAGCATAAACAAAACACTGGGGGTTTCTTCTGGTAATTAGGGTACCAAAAAAAAGACTTAACCCAACCAGTATAAACTGTAATGCCGCGTACACACGATCGGAAATTCCGCCAGCAAAAGTCCGATGAGAGCTTTTGGTCTGAAAATGCTCCATCGGACTTTTGCTGGCGGACTTCCAGAGAGCAGGTTCTCTATTTTTCGGTCGGAAAAAGTTCCGATCGGAAATTCCGATCGTCTGTGGCAATTCCGACACGCAAAATTCCTACGCCTGCTCGAAAACAATTCGACGCATGCTCGGAAGCATTGAACTTCGTTTTCTCGGCTCGTCGTAGTGTTGTACATCACCGAGTTCTTGACGGTCGAAAGTTCAGTGAACTTTTGTGTGACCCGTGTGTATGCAAGACAAGCTTGAGCGGAATTCCGTCGGAAAAACCATCAAAGATTTTTCCGATGAAAATTCCACTCGTGTGTACGTGTGTCATGAAATGAGGAGCAACAAGAATAGGTATCAATTCTAGAGGTTGGTTGCTTGTGGGCTCTTGCAATGAGGGAGCTAAGCTCAGGGCTCTTGTTAAGAATATAATTGTAATGACAACTACCCTCAACAGCGAGTAAACTGGGTGGAGTCCTCAATGTTAGTCCTCTGCCGGCTACGTTGGAGCCCTTGAAGATGGTGTTTGAATATGTGCCTTACGGGGTAAACGAGAAAGGAGAGGTGCAAGACCTATGGCACTACGCATCCTAGGGTATGGGGTGTAGGACTCTGACAAAACCTCTAACAGTACGGACTGTTCCTCAAATCAGTTCTCATCTCTTAGTTTATCTGTTCGCAGCTGAAGGATTGTTCTATCACCACTTGGTACGACTGAAGCATACAAATATGTAAATCAACTGTACAGTAAAGTGTTAAAAGATTGTCGTTTAGGCTCCTAACAGTGGCGTGTGGTGCTCAAAATTTTTTGGGGGGGCGCAAACAAACTGAAAAATTCTGGAAAAAAAACCCCATCAATTGCTGCCACTGTGCCATCAAATGCAGCCATTGTGCCCATCAATTGCCGCCACTGTACCATCAAACGCAGCCACTGTGCCCATCAATTGCCACCACTGTGCCATCAACACAGCCACTGTGCCCATCAAATGCAGCCATTGTGCCCATCAATTGCCACCACTGTGCCATCAACACAGCCACTGTGCCCATCAATTGCTGCCACTGTGCCATCAAACGCAGCCACTGTGCCATCAAACGCAGCCACTCTGTGCCATCAAACGCAGCCACTGTGCCCATCAATTGCCGTCACTGTGCTATCAAATGCAGCCACTGTGCCCAACAATTGCCGCCACTGTACCATCAAACGCAGCCACTGTGCCAATCAATTGCCACCACTGCACCATCAAACGCAACCACTGTGCCCATCAATTGCCGCCACTGTACTATCAAACACAGCCACTGTGCCATCAATACAGCCACTGTGCCCATCAATTGCCGCCACTGTGCCATCAAACGCAGCCACTATGCCATATCAAATACTCCCAATGTGTCATCAAATGCCTCCAGTGTGCCATATCAAATGCTGCCAGTGTGCCGCCCGCAGTCTACACTTACCCGGTCTTGGTGGGACAGCTCCTCGATGCTCCGCAATGTCTTCTCTCGTCCTCTCTTCCCGCCCTCTGCTATGATTGGACACCTGGGCGTCCAATCACAGCGCCTGTCGTTTCAGCCAATCGGGTGACGGGTAACAGATCCGAGCACCTGATTGGCGGAGAGGCGGTTTAGTGTCAGGAAAGCGAATATTCATTTGCTTTTCTAACACAGTTGAGTGACCTGCGAGCGCCCAGCATGGCTGAGTGACCTGTGAGCGGCCAGCATGGCTGAGTGACCTGTAAGCGCCCAGCACAGCGCTCGCAGGTCACCTTTTTTGACGCCTATTAGAGCCTATGGCTCTAATCAGGTGCTTCAAAAACACCCCCCCCCCCCCGCTGCTGTAATTCAGGCGCCCGCCCGAAAAGGGGCTGGGTGCCGGAATAGGGGGCGGCAGCAGCGTCCATAGATAGATTAATGAAATGCATAAATCTATCTATTTGTGGTAGAGGGGGTGGTAAGAGAGAGGGGGTGGTGCCCGTGCGCTTTGCGCTTCTATGGATGCACCTCCACTGGCTCCTAACATTATACTGAATGGGATGCTATTGGGGTCCATTGCCTCAGGACCTGAGAAGGTTAGAAAAGGTTACTGGACAGACTACTGTAGGTGCTGGTCAGTCCAGGCCATGTTGGAGGCCTCCTGGAGAATGCCTCTGTTATGGGTTGCTATAGGGGTCCACTGCCATAAGACCTGAGCAAGGTATGAGACAGACTACTGTTGGTGCTAGTCAGGCCAGGCCGGGGCCCCAAGGAGGCCTTCTGGGGAATGCCTCTGTCATGGGCTGCTATTGGGTCCATTGCTGCAAGACCTGATGAAGGTTTAGGACAGACTACTGTTGGTGCTGGTCAGTCCAGGCCAGGTTGGGGGCCTCCTGGAGAATGCCTTATGCGTTGCAATAGGGGTCCACTGCCATAAGACCTGAGATAAGTATGGGAAAGAATACTGTTGGGGCTGGTCAGACCAGGCTGGGGCCTCCTGGAGACCTTCTGAGGAATGCCTCTGTCATGTGCTTCTATTGGGTCCATTGCCATAAGACCTGAGGAAGATATGGCACAGATTACTGTTGGTGCTGGTCAGTTCCAAGCTAGTCAGGGGCCTCCTTAAGAATGCCTCTGTCATGGGCTGCTATTTGAGCCCAGTGCCATAAGATATGAGCAAGGTATTGGACGGACTAATGTTAGTTCTGGTCAGGCCAGACTGGGGTCTCCCAGGAAATGCCTCTGTCATGATGCCCAGTGGAGGATCCCATGCCCTTAGTACCTCAGTAAGTCCAGGGGGCCAATGTTAGGTAGGAATTAGGAAGGATGTCAAGTAGGAAGGATTTAAAGAGCAAGGGGGCTCCCCACCACACATCTAAGATCATGGAGGGCATTGCATCTCATCGCAGCTACACAACAACTCTTTGTCTTTAGCCCTACTGTCAGTTTAATAGCCCCGTTCCATAGTTTACCTTTTAAAGAGGGTTCACTTTACTAGTCTCGTGATTTGGTTTTCCGGCTGCTGCAGACTGGCAGTTGATAGGAGCACACACAGATGGGCAGGCCGACTCTTTGGGTTCAATTTAAAGAAACACTCCAATAAACTGGTGTGGAAAGTTACAGTCTGGTAGAGCTGTAAGGTGGCGCTCCGTCACTCGGCCAGCTCTGGAATTCACTTGATACCCAATAACAGAGACTCGGCAATTATGTCCTCAGTCTGGTGATTAAACCAGTCCTGGCTATTGATTTCTATTAACTGGCAAGAGGGAGAAGAATGGAGCTCTGAATTATAGGTCAGGTAAGGGAGGAAAAAATCGAATAAAGTAAAAATCAAGAGAAGTTACATTTAGTGACAGAAGATTGGGCGGATTGATGGAGGAGGAAGGCTTCATGGCTTCACTTTAAGCTTTCCAGTACGGCACATCACCGCCATCGCTCTGCCGCTCTCCGAATCCGGCTAATTGTCTTCATCTCACAGTCACAGGATGAAATCAGAAAGTCACTTATCAAAACTCCACATTCCATAATAAATGTCAACTGACGAGGAATATCCCCGTCTGCCTTGTATGTGAGATGCAATGTCTGGAAGAAAAAGCACCACTTAATAGAAGATTTGGGTTTGGTGCCAAGAGATGAGGCTGATCACAGGAAAAGAGAAGTGTCCTAGGAAAGGAGCAGAGCCCCAGGAAATGAGAAGTGTCCTAGGAAAGGAGCACTGCCCCAGGAAATGAGAAGTGTCCTAGGAAAGGAGCACTGCCCCAGGAAATGAGAAGTGTCCTAAGAAAGGAGCACTGCCCCAGGAAATGAGAAGTGTCCTAAGAAAGGAGCACTGCCCCAGGAAATGAGAAGTGTCCTAGGAAAGGAGCACTGCCCCAGGAAATGAGAAGTGTCCTAGGAAAGGAGCAGAGCCCCAGGAAATGAGAAGTGTCCTAGGAAAGGAGCACTGTCCCAGGAAATGAGAAGTGTCCTAGGAAAGGAGCACTGCCCCAGGAAATGAGAAGTGTCCTAGGAAAGGAGCACTGCCCCAGGAAATGAGAAGTGTCCTAGGAAAGGAGCACTGCCCCAGGAAATGAGAAGTGTCCTAGGAAAGGAGCACTGCCCCAGGAAATGAGAAGTGTCCTAGGAAAGGAGCACTTCCCCAGGAAATGAGAAGTGTCCTAGGAAAGGAGCACTGCCCCAGGAAATGAGAAGTGTCCTAGGAAAGGAGCACTGTCCCAGGAAATGAGAAGTGTCCTAGGAAAGGAGCAGAGCCCCATGAAATGAAAAGTGTCCTAGGAAATGAAGGCTGTCCCAGAAAATGAAGGCTGTCCCAGGAAATGAGATCTGTCCCAGGAAATGAAGGCTGTCCCAGGAAATAACTGTCCCAGGAAATGAGCTCTGTACCAGGAACTAGGAGTGGAAGGCCACATAATGTCCAGTGCCACTGATGTGCTCAAAGTGCAGATGGCATCTGGTAGCACAAGGGGACTCAACAAAGATATAATGGTGGTCAGCACCAAAATGGGACAGCTGACTATTCTCATATCATGTATAGGACCAGCGCTGGATTGTTCAAAGGCAAGACAGGTTGGGGACCAAAGGTGGCAAAGTCCAGAGAGGAGGGTAAGACTGTCTCTTGTGTTATCAAAATCTACAATTACATGACAGTGCAGTAAATGTGGCCTGGGAAGGTTATAATTAGAATCTGAGCCACTAGTAGAGCACACCAACCATCATGAGGTGGCCAAGGCTATTGTGTCTGATGTCTGTGGTTCCCGAGGGATCTTCTACTGAAGTCCACACTGAAACTGTCACTTTCAGGACTGTCTGTGGCTCTCACAGGTTTTGCCCTCTCACCTCTGTGTTCCTGCTCTATCCTCTAATGCAGTGGTTCTCAACTCCAGTCCTCAGGACCCCCCAACAGGCCAGATTTTAAGTATTACCTTGGGGAGATGCAGACTAGAATACGGCAATCACCGAGCAGCAAATGATATCACCTGTGATGTATTTCAGTTATCTTGCAAACCTGGCCTGTTAGTGGGTCCTGAGGACAGGAGTTGAGAACCACTTCTCTAATGGGTGGAGGCTAGGGATGAGCAGAAGAACATGCCAACATGCAAAAAGTTAGTTTGAAAACGTGAACACCGTTGAAGTCTATAGGACACGAACGTGAAAAAACAAAAGTGTTCATTTTAAAGGCTTATATGCAAGTTTTTGTCATAAAAAGTGTTTGGGGATCCGGGTCCTGCCCCAGGGGACATGGATCAATGAAAAAATGTTTTTAAAAAATTGCTGTTTTTTCGGGAGCAGTGATTTTAATAATGCTTAAAGTGAAACAATAAAAATGAAATATTAATGAAAATGAATCAAAGTAAGAAAAACTTTTGATTCATTTTCATTAAAACTTTATTGTGCATACCTGACACCCAGACGATCATTCTGGTTTGTCCTGCCTAATTAAGAACACCACTTTTAGCGCCACATTTTGTTATTCTATTCGCTCACAATTGGTCTGATTGTTATGTTGGCTGCTTCTGATACCCTAGTTGGCGCAGTATTTCTTTATATACCCAAAAATGAAATATTCCTTTAAATATTGTGCCTGGGGGGTGTCTATAGTATGCCTGTAAAGTGGCGCAGTTTTCCCGTGTTTATAACAATACCACAGCAAAATGAAATTTCTAAAGGAAAAAAGTAATTTAAAACTGTTTGCGGCTGTAATGAATTGTCAGGTCCTGGCAAGATAGATAAAAATCATTGAGAAAACGGCATGGGGTCCCCCCCAGCCCATTACTAGGCTCTTTGGGTCTGGTATGGATATCCTATGGTATGGATATTAAGGGGAACCCTGCACCCAAATTTTAAAAAAAATGGCGTGGGGGGGGGGGGGGCCCAGGCATTATATTCTCTGAACAGAAGTATATATACTATACAGCCTGCCCAATACTAAACTCTGCAGAAAATTGGGCCTTAGGTGTTGGTGGTACCAGAACACTGTAAGCCCTCACAGTTACTCTTGGTGGGCTCTGGAACGGGCCCTGCTGTGAAATATTATATCAAGAATTGTAATTACATTCCCCTGTTGAACAGGGTCAGAAAAATTGGTCCTTTGGTGGTGGTGGTGTTGCCACAACACTGTAAGCCCTCACAGTTAGTTGGTGTGGGCCTTTTTTGACACATGCGCAGCAGATCGCACCATTGCTGTTTGCAACCTATGTCTGAAGTGGATCAAGCTTGGCCAGAACAGCAGCCGCTTGGGCACCACATGCTTGACCAGACATATGACGACCTCCCATGCAGTCTTTTTCCCGTATACTATATTTGAGATTTAATATCTCTCAGATATTATTTAGGTTAAATGAGAGTTATTTGACCATGAGTGAAAGCTTTAACACAATAACAACATTTATTGGTGAGTAGTTGAAAGTCTATCTAATACACAACCATCTATCTATAGTCTACACTAGGGTTGTCCCGATACCGATACTAGTATCGGTATCGGCACCGATACCGAGCATTTGCCCAAGTACTTGTACTCGGGCAAATGCTCCCGATGCTTCCGCCGATACTATGACAGTCAGCGGTGATCGGCGTGTGGGGGAGTTACTAGCTTCCCCCCTGCGGCTTTCAGTGACATACAGCGGTGATCAGTGCTTGTAACTTCCCCACGCGATCACCGCTGACTGTCACTGCATCCTCCTCCATGCCCCCTCTGTTCCTCTGTCCCCCTCTCCTCTGTCTCCCTCCGTTCCGTTCCTCTGTCCCCCTCTCCTTATCTGTCCCCCTCCGTTCCGTTCCTCCGTTCCTCTGCCTCTCCGCTGTCCCCTCCGTTCCGTTCCTCTGTCCCCCTCTCCTTATCTGTCCCCCTCCGTTCCGTTCCTCCGTTCCTCCGTCCCCCTCTCCTTCTCTGTCCCCCTCCGTTCCGTTCCTTTGCCTCTCCGCTGTCCCCTCCGGTCCGCCGTCCCCCTCCTCCTTCCTTTGTGTATGGACAGAGTCAGCTGACTCTGTCCATTCACATAACTGAAACATTGTAATCTCCTGTGATTACAATGTGTCAGTTTATGAATGGAGAGGAGCCGCTGTCTTCTCTCCATTCATTCTCAGTGCAGCTGAGGCTGCAGAGAAAGGGACTGGGGAATCTCTATCCTCGGTCTCTTTCTCTGTCTCAAGGGGGAGATATCAGGGGTATGTTAAGACCCCTGATATCTCACCAAAGCCCCCCAACAGGGCTGATTTAAAAAAAAAAAAAAAAAAACATATTGCAAAAATGAATAAAAAAATTATTATTGTAAAAAATAAAAATTGTAAATAAAAAAAAAAAACCACACAGACACCGTTCACCCCTCCCCCCCCCCCCCCGAAAAAAAAGAAAGCATTGTTAAAAAAAAAACTGTCACGTGACATAAAAAAAAGTATTGGTAATCGGTATCGGCAAGTACTTGAAAAAAAGTGTCGGTACTTGTACTCGGTCCTAAAAAAGTGGTATCGGGACAACCCTAGTCTACACCAAGGAAGAAAATATTAGGTTAAAATAAGAGAATTACATGAAGGAACACAGAGTATATTCCTTAAAGCATTAATCTACAAACATATTTAGTTACAAGTAAAATGCTGACCTTTCCCATAATTACCCTTTGCACCAAGGTTCCGTTCTGATGGCTGCTCTCCCATAAAAGTGTGTGTTTCCCTCCCATCTAGTCTGTGTATATCATTACAGGCTGATGCCTCATTGGTTGGCATAGCGTGGCTCTGATTGGTGAGCTTCCCTATTCCTGGTTAAGGACTGGCTACATCTCCAATCCCTATACTTTGCATAAGTCAGCCCCCTTTAATGCAAATCCTTGTGACTATTCTGAGCAGGAAATTAACTTGAATTTTCCCGGGAAGTTAAGTATTGATTACGGGTTGGCCTCCCTTCATTGCATATCCCAGCATGAGATCCTTTGAAGTGAGTATGTGTAAAACAATGAGGTTTGGATCCCATTGTTTGTATACACAAGCCTAGGCACCGACTTGTCTGGTCTACCAGAGATTTCTGTGAAGATAATATGTTCCACCCTACATAGATACAAGCTAAATGAAATATTTTTATAATTACAATATTTTACAGCTATTAATGGAGATTTCACATAAACTCATAAGGTAACAAGTCCGTTGGCAACAGCACTTGAAAGATCCACATAAAAAAAAAAGGTGGACTTCTCCTTGCTCCTCATCTGAGATCTCCAACCCCACTATACCTCCAGTCCTCTCAAAAACCTGCACTATGAGGAATGAAGGTATAGCAATAGGTGTCCCAAGTACTTGCAGACAATCTGCTATCAGTACACCCCCATCTGATTTTAGCAGGCAAATTTCCCTACCCCAGTTGCTAAACCTAAAAAAGGAATTTGGTCCCAGCCATCCACATGCTCAGCGTCTGAATACTTGCTTGGCCAAATTGCTAGCACTGCAACTGCTGCCTTTTCAGCTGGTAGACTCTGCCCCTTTCGTGAATTTGTGGAATGTGCTGTACCTCCAAAACGCCATTTCTTTTCACGGAAGGCCATTCTGGCTCTCTACCGGCATGTGGAAGGCAATGTTTTGGTCTCGATGGACAGGGCGGTCAGCAGTAAGGTGTATATTACCACTGACTCATGGTCTAGCAGGCATGGGCAGGGACGTTACCTTTCCTTCACGGCGCACTGGGTTACTCTGCTGGCAGCTGGGAAGGATGCAGGACAGGGTTCAGTATTATTGGAGCTTGTTCCACCACCACGCCTCCAAAATGCTAGTGGTGATTCTGCTACACCTCTCTCCTCCACCCCCTTCCTCTATGGCTTCTTCTGACGATTTGTCCTCTGAACCAGCGGTGCTCCGTACGCATTTAAGGGGCTACGCAAGCGCTCAGGCAAAAAGATGCCATGCGGTGCTTGAGTTGGTTTGCTTAGGGGGCAGGAGCCCCACTGGGGCAGAGATTCAGTCGGCTCTGCAGGGGCAGGCTCAGAGGTTGTTGACGTAACGACAGCTTCAGCCAGGAATGGTTGTATGTGACAATGGCACCAACCTTCTCTCCGCCCTCTGGCAGGGACACTTGACCCATGTCCCATGTTTGGCACATGTCCTGAATTTGATGGTGCAGCGGTTCTTGAGCAGGTACCCAGGCTTACAGGATCTCCTGAGGCAGTCCAGAAAAGTCTGTGGTCATTTCTGCCGGTCATACAATGCCAGTGCTCGGCTGGCTGACATTCAAAGGGAATGCAACCTGCCCACCAACCGCCCCATTTGTGACATGCCCACCAGGTGGAACTCAACGTTGGCAATGCTGCAAACTTATGCTGCATGACCTCCCTGATTCTGCAAAGCCTGCGAAAGGACCCTAGGATTTGTAGTATCAAGGAGAGGGATCATTACTGGCTGGCAACCCTTCTTGATCCAAGTTACAAGGGTAAGGTTGCAGAAATCATCCTGCCTTTGCAGATGGAGCAGATGATGAAACATCTTCAGGAGGCCTTGAAGAAAGGTTTGTGCAATGCGTTTCCAGACCCTGAGAGATTACAATTTCCTAGTGCTGGAAATTCAGTGCTGCTGGAGGGTTTGTAACGGATCATAGAGTGCACCTGTCCACAGACTCCGTTGATATGCTCACATTCATAAAAATTAATCAGTCTTTGATCAGCAGCTATGAAGCACCTGATGCTGATGTAACTGATTTTTCTATGGATGTGGGATCCCTTGAAGACTGCCTATGCTGAGTGAGTATCCTATTCCTCCTCAATCTTAAAGATGCTAGCTTCCAACATTTCTTTTGGTTTAGGGCACCACCACCCAAGGCCCAATTTTTCTGCCCCTGTTTAACAGCGGCATGTAATTACAATTTTTGATATAGTATTTCACAGCAGGGCCCGTTCCTGCGCTCACCAAGAGTATCTGTGAGGGCTTACATTGTTGTGGCACCACCACCACCACCACTGCCTAAGGCCCAATTTTTCTGTCCCTGTTTAACAGGTGCATGTGATTACAATTTTTGATATAACATTTCAATGCCGGGCCCATTCCTGCGCCCAACAAGAGTATCTGTGAGGGCTTACAGTGTTGTGGCACCAACACCACCACCCAAGTCCAAATTTTTCTGCCTCTGTTTAACAGGGGCATGTAATTACAATGTTTGATATAGTATTTCACAGCAGGGCCCATTCCTGCACCCAACAAGAGTATCTGTGAGGGGTTACAGTGTTCTGCCACCACCAGCACCTAAGGCCCAATTTTCTGCAGAGTATATAGGGCAGGCCGTATAGTCTGTTCAGGGTATATAGTGCCTTGGGCCCCCACGCCATTTTAAAAAAAAATTGGGTGCGGGGTTCCCCTTAATATCCATAACAGACCCAAAGGGCCTGGTAATAGGCTGGGGGGGGGGGCCATGCCGTTTTTCTCACTGATTTTCATCTATATTGCCAAGATCCGACAATTCATTACATCTGCAAGCAGTTTTCAATGACTTTTTTTCCTTTAGAAATGTCATTTTGTGCAGGGACTGTTCTAAACACGGGAAACACGCGCCACTTTACAGGCATACTATAGACACCCCCCCAGGTACAATATTTAAAGGAATATTTCATTTTTATTATTTCACTTTAAGCATTATTAAAATCACTGCTCCCGAAAAAACGTCCGTTTTTAAAACTTCTTTTTGCATTGTCCCCTGGGGCAGGACCCGGGTCCCCAAACCCTTTTTATGACAATAACTTGCATATAAGCCTTTAAAATTAGCACTTTTGTTTTTTCATGTTCTTGTCCCATAGACTTTAACGGTGTTCGTGTGTTCGAACAAACTTTTTGTTGCATGTTCGCATGTTCTGGTGCGAACCGAACCTTGGTGGTGGTGGGGGGGGGGGGTGTTAGGCTCATCCCTAGTAGCAAGGTGTACCTAA
Organism: Lithobates septentrionalis; assembly: GCA_037952835.1. Taxonomy (NCBI): domain Eukaryota; kingdom Metazoa; phylum Chordata; class Amphibia; order Anura; family Ranidae; genus Lithobates; species Lithobates septentrionalis. Next base: position 380,591 of record JBBDGP010004082.1, on the reverse strand, counting down.
TAAAGTGGCCGGTGAATGTATGGTGGACACATGGTGCAGTCTACACCGGAACAATGGTAGCTTGGTGGCAAAGTAAAATGATATTATATTAAAGTAAAGTATACTGCAATTGTCGCCCTAGTCATTCTTTTGTTTAAGGTGATGTTGAAGCCTCTTCCCATCCGTACCGCCGACACTTCCGCTACATTGTTTGATGAGAAAAGTAGCGTCTCATTTACGTGGCGGATCTTCCCTATGAAGATCTAAGAGCTTTATTTTCTATCTGATATATTTTGACACTTTTGTCCTCGTCTCGATCAGCTCAAATTACAACAGAGGAAATCGCAGAGGAAAAAAAAAAATAAAGTGCGTTATTATGTAAATAAGGATCCTCCATCTGCATATCATTGTCTGATTACTTAAGAGAACGCTTGCCTTGCACTGATTGCAGGTGTCACCCGTCTATACATGACCGGCATTCCAAGACAACCTTCACATTCTGTAAATTGTCCTTCTATTTCTGTGTGAGGAAGAAATCAGCAATGGAACTTCTTCCACCTAGTCTGTATATATACAGAGGGGGAAAAATGCTGATTGTCTCCCCTGCAGATTGTGTAAGTTTTGCCCCCTTACATAGAAATGAAGGGTCTATAATTTTTATCATAGGTGTATTTTATATGATAGAGACAGAATATCAACCAAAAATCCAGAAAAAAAAAATCACACAATACAAATGTTATAAATGGAGTTGCAGTTCAGTGAGTAAAATAATTATTTGATCCTCAAGCAAAACATGACTTAGTAGTTGGTGGAGAAACCCTTGTTGGCGATCACAGAGGTCAGACGTTTCTTGTAGGTGGTGATCAGGTTTGTACACATCTCAGGAGGGATTTTGGTCCACTCTTCTCTACAGATCTTCTCTAAATCCTTATTGTGACATCTGCTCTCCACCATTTATAAACTACAACCCTCACTGATGCATGACCAACCCCCATCTTGCACCAGGAGGTGGGCCACGGACCTAGGAAAGGATCTCTCTTTGGCTGACTGTCAAAAGTCATTCCACTTCACGCATAAATCTTCCACCTCTTGTTACACACAAGAGAAGAACTTTAAACTCTTATATCTAGGTGGTACAAGGACCCTCAATCACTCCATAGAATCTTCCCCTCTGCCCCCACTTCATGTTGGAGATGCGGCGACACAGAGGGAAGTTATCTCCTCATGTGGTGGGAGTGCAGAGCCACGACATTTGTAGGACTTAAGCCCAGTTTACTGATCACACCTTATATCCCCAAACCCCCCCCCCCCCCCTCCAAACCCTTCACAAATGACTTGACCAGGTTTTGGAGTAAATGGTCTTGACGGCCTTTTTTTTAACAAATTATAAAATTAAATAAATAACATCTTCATAAATAACCATTAAACTTTAATATACTTTTTTAGTATCATAGAGGGAAACAACATACCACTGGTCACTGCGAACAACTTCTTTTAAACTTTAGGTCTCCATTCGGAAACCCCTGACTCAGAGGCGGTACCCAACCTTCGCAATGACCTACCCTTTTCCTTTTTAACCCTTCCAGGTTAACCCCTTGTAACCTGAAAGTACCATAAACAACCCCAATCCTTTCATGGATGGGTACCAGAAACAAACCCCATCCTGTCATGGATGGGTACCAGAAACAACCCCCATTCTTTCATGGATGGGTACCAGAAACAACCCCCATCCTGTGGATGGGTACCAGAAACAACCTCCATCCCATGGATGGGTACCAGAAACAACCCCCATCCTTTCATGGATGGGTACCAGAAACAACCCCCATCCCATGGATGGGTACCAGAAACAACCCCCATCCTTTCATGGATCGGTACCAGAAACAACCCCCATTCTTTCATGGATAGGTACCAGAAACAACCCCCATCCCATGGATGGGTACCAGAAACAACCCCCATCCTTTCATGGATGGGTACCAGAAACAACCCCCATCCCATGGATGGGTACCAGAAACAACCCCCATCCTTTCATGGATGGGTACCAGAAACAATCCCCATCCTTTCATGGATGGGTACCAGAAACAATCCCCATCCTTTCATTGATGGGTACCAGAAATAACCCCCATCCCATGGATGGGTACCAGAAACAACCCCCATCCTTTAATGGATGGGTACCAGAAACAACCCCCATCCTTTCATGGATGGGTACCAGAAACAATCCCCATCCTTTCATGGATGGGTACCAGAAACAACCCCCATCCCATGGATGGGTACCAGAAACAACCCCCATCCTTTCATGGATGGGTACCAGACACAAACCCCATCCCATGGATGGGTACCAGAAACAACCCCCATCCCATGGCTAGGTACAACATGTTCCATACATGTAACCTCTATCTTCTCCTTCTCCAGCGACCCAACACTGCCAGTCATCTTGGCCTGTCCCTTACCCCCTTTTTAACAAACTCAGGGTGGGTGTGGGTGGGAATCGCTTCCTCCTCCGCTCTGCAACTGACGTCACTTCCCCCTCTCCCTTCCTCTCTCAAGCTCGAGCACCGCCCTCACCCAGCCCCCCCCTATTCTAAAAAGGGGAACACCCCTCTTAAAACGGCAACTGTGCTGCCCAGCACTGTCATGCCGTCCCTGCGCCCATTTCTCTCCTGTCCTTAGCTCCGGGACTCTCTTTCAACCCCTCTGGTCCCAGGTTTTCGCCATCTACAGTCGCCTTTACGAACGACACCCACACCAGAGGTAGCTCTATTATCTACGCTCCCGGGCTCCATACCCTCGCAAAAACGTACTCTACTACAATTTTTCCTATTGGCAGCCCCTTTTTTGGAAAACCACTACCACCCCGCCCCTGTCCTCCTCAGTTTCAGTGGTCATTTCAACGACATTATGCACATGGAAGAGATGGTAACCTTAAACAATGATACCTTCGATAAATGTAAAACTCTCTGGCTCATTTGGATCGAATACTCTACTAGGGCGTACACACGGTCGGACTTTGTTCGGAAATTCCGACAACAAAATCCTAGGATTTTTTCCGACGGATGTTGGCTCAAACTTGTTTTGTCTACACACGGTCGCACAAAGTTGTCGGAAAATCCGATCGCTCTAAAACGCGGTGACGTAAAACACGTACCTCGGGACTATAAACGGGGCAGTGGCCAATAGCTTTCATCTCTTTATTTATTCTGAGCATGCGTGGCACTTTGTCCGTCGAATTTGTGTACACACGATCGGAATTTTATCTCCTGCTCTCCAACTTTGTGTGTCGGAAAATCCGATGGAAAATGTCCGATGGAGCCCACACACGGTCGGAATTTCCGACAACACGCTCTGATCGGACATTTTCCATTGGAAAATCCGACCGTGTGTACGGGGCATAACTCTGATGCCCTGAAAACCCTATTGACCCCCCCTCAACTGAACTAAATATATCGTGTGCCCCTGACCCTTCGGCATATTGCACCAAGATCTGCTCACCCCCTCCCAGCCCCCCTTCCACTTCCCAACTTTTCCCCTCCCAACTTTCCGATTTCTACCCCCCTCTATGTTCTTAATTTCTTCTCCCCTCAACTCTATATTGTAATGACTTGGAGGTTTTCATTTTTATTCTCCATCAGATGATCTGTGATACATGGCGGGCTAAACCGACCCCTACTTACCAACGATTATATATATATATATATTATCGGTTTACAATCAAAAGTATACCAAATAAGCAGCCTGTGTTGTACTCCTCCCTGTACTGAACATCCATCTGTAATGTATATTATATCGTTTAACTCTGTCAAACACAATAAAAATATATTTGACTCTAAATCCTTAGTGTGATACTTTGAACTGATAATATTAACATCTACTCTGAGTCTCACAGTCTAAAGTAGTCATTGCTGGTTATGGGTATAGAGGCCCTAAATATGGATCCGGGGCCTAGATTCCCAGAGTCTGTGTGTTTCCGGGAGACAATCCCAAATTCAAAGCAACACCACTCCAAGGGTCCCCCCGGAACACACCTCCCAAAGAGTAGTGTTCCCATAGAAGCCAGGGGGCCCATAGCCAGTAGGCAAGAGGCCACCCTGCAGTCCCCTCCAAAAGCCCCCTGACCTGGTTGGGTCTGTCACAGAGCCCGCCTCATTTATTATCTGAAGGTTGTCCAACATCTTCTACCCCCCCCCCCCCCAACCTGACTGTCCCTGGCCCCACCCCTTTCATTAGGATTTCCAATCAGTCAATCAAGGAGGCTCAGCATCACTCCTCCAGACTGACACCCACCCATCAAGCCATTTTGATATTTGCATAACTCCTCCCACTGCTTGCATCATGACTGAGAGCTCCTGAGAGGAGTACTGAGGCCGGGGGGGCTGTGATGTTTTCAGGAAGCTATGTACAGCCCCCTGCCGGGCTCCTCCCACCAGCCATGATCTGCCTGCAATCTGTGCATGTTGAAGATACACCACTGACCCCAGCAGACTGGATGTGGTCCGTGGCCATAGTTTGGAGACCCCTGCTCTAAAGCTCCACATCCCCACACAGCTTATGCCATAGCTGTTAAAAAAAGCTGGGAATACCCTCACGGTAACATTAGAGTCTATGGAGTGTCAATGGGGGGTCTATGGAGGGTCTATGGATAGTCTATGGAGGGTCTATAGAGAGTCTATGGAGGGTCTATGGATAGTCTATGGAGGGTCTATAGAGAGTCTATGGAGGGTCTATGGAAGGATTATGGAGGGTCTATGGATAGTCTATGGAGGGTCTATAGAGAGTCTATGGAGGGTCTATAGAGAGTCTATGGAGGGTCTATGGAAGGATTATGGAGGGTTTATGAAGAGTCTTTGGATGGTCTATGTAAAGATTATGGAGGGTCTATGGAAGGATTATGGAGGGTCTATGGAGAGTCTATGGAGGGTCTATAGAAGGATTATGGAGGGTTTATGGAGAGTCTATGGAGGGTCTATAGAAGGATTATGGAGGGTCTATGGAAAGTCTATGGAGGGTCTATGGAGGGCCTATAGAAGGATTATGGAAGGTCTATGGAGAGTCTATGGAGGGTCTATAGAGAGTCTATTGAGGGTCTATAGAAGCATTATGGAAGGTCTACGGAGGGTCTATGGAAGGTCTACGGAGGGTCTATGGAGGGTCTATGGAGGGTCTATGAAGGGTCTATAAATAGCTTTAAATTTTTTTTTTTCAAGGCAATATCACCAAACTAAGTCTTCTTTGTCCTAATATAGAAGGTTGGCTGAAGGCAAACTCTGTCAGATCTCATAGCAGCGCTGTGGACAGTGGGGAGGCTCGTCCCTGATGTCACACATTATGGGAGGAGAAGTGGGCGTGGTGACAAGTTTCCAGTGCCCTGCTCTCTTTATCAAGAGGCTTAATAAAGGGGACAGAGCCCCAGAAATGCATAGCCACGCCCACTTCTCCTCCTGTAGTGTTTGAGTTTATTATCAAAGTAAAACTGGCACAAAGTAGTTAAAAGTGTATTATATCTTTTTTTATTAACCCCTTCCTGCCTAGGGGTAAAACAAATGTTAATGCCTAAGCACAATTTTGCAACTTTGACATGTGTTAGTAAAACCGTACATATCATCACAACTACTGTGTGTATCCAGGTGGATTATACCGCGTTCTTTTCAGAACAAATTGGAACATGATCTGCCTGCATTGCATAGAAAAGCACAGAGACCTGGTGATGACATCACTAAAACTAAAATATGGTATGTTATGAAAATGGAGGGTTCTTTTTTAGTTTCATGGGGGGGAGGGGACTAGGGAAAGCAACATATAGGAGGATGATTGTACATTGCTAGGAAGATAAGCAGCACCCACCCTGGATACAGTCTTGACCCTCGTCTCACTATCCGGCCCATACAGCCATGCTGACCCACCCATAATACAATATGAGGCGTTGGCCGTACCGGTGAATTGCTGGTGGTGTTGCTGGGAATACTGCCGGATCCTGGAGGGGATATTATGAGGTTTTATAGGGAAGTACAGCGGCTCTGATCACCGTGTGACCCATCTGGACCTTATTTTATACAAATCGGACCAATAATCAAATTAATATGAGTACATAAGAGTTTTGTATGTTGTTTCCAGTATCTGGCCGGATATTCCATTTCCTTTTATCCACCTGCCAAGCTCGGTGTTCCTATAATGTGATAAAGTATTCTAGTCCCCCCCCAAAAAAAAAACACACCCCATCCCCCGCACAGACAGTTTTGTCTCCACGCTGAGAAGCTTCTCGGAAAAAGTTCCTTTTTTTTAAAATATATTGGAGAAAAACATGTCAGAATTCCCCAAACAATGATAAATGCGCCGAAACCCTCCGACGTTCCTCCGTCCCTACAAGCCGGTGAGTGACGGTGATTTATGAGTCCGCTGATTCCTCCTGAAGCTGGTGGTTTTCAAAGAATAAAGAAAGGTCACCGTAACTTGCTGCTCTACATGGCTTATCACTCTCCCCCGGGCCGTATAATTCTCCGGGAACCGTTCATCGTCAAGATTATGGAACTATCCAACATCCCACCGACTTCTGTGTACAGACAGTACCCAATAAAAACTCTTTATGAAGTGCTAAGTATCGCCAACATCCTGCAATAAAAATTCGGAGACAAGGCAGGCCATGGCGTGATCCAGGTCTGTCACAGATCTGTCAGGGTCGAGTTCCTTCAGAATACACATTTAATCCTGCAATAGGCTCGACCCTGCTTAGCCTCCGAAATCAGATGAGATCGCGCATATTCCAGGTGATGTGGCCGTAGGCGCCCACTATTCCAGCCATCAAGCTGGCACCTTGGCCAGAAAAGCCAATGAAGACTAAAAAGTCTTCAGCACCTGGTATTCCCAGGCGGTCTCCCTTCCAAGAACTTACCAGTCCCAACCCTGCTTAGGCTCCGAGACTAGACAAGATCGGGTGCATTCAGGGAGATGTGGCCACAGGCGCTCACTGTTGAAGACCCCAGCCTTCTTGAACTACAAGCTAATATTTTGGCCAAAAAAGCCAGCAAAAAAACAAAAAGCCTTCAAAACCTGCTAATCTCAAGCGGTCTCCCATCCAAGTACTAACCAGGCCCAGCACTGCTTAGCCTCCAAGATCATTCGAGTTCTGGCACATTCAGGGTGATGTGGCCGTAGGCGCGTACCATTGGAGCCCCCAACCTTCTTGAACTTGGGACCTAAAAGCTAGCTCTTTGGCCAAAAAATCCGACAAAAAACAAAAAGCCTACAAAACCTAGTATTCCCAGGTGATCTCCCATTCAAGTACTAACCATGCCCGACCCTGCTTAGCCTCTGAGATCAGTAGAGATTGAAGGCATTCATGGTGATGTGGCCATAGGCGCCCACCATTGGGGCCCTCAACCTACTTGAACTTAGGGCTGCCAAGCTGGCACCTTGGCCAAAAAAGCCAACAGCACCTGGTATTCCCCAGTGGTCTGCCATCCAAGTACTATGCAGGCCCAACTCTGCCTAACCTCCACGATCTGACGAGATTGGGTGCATTCAGTGTGATGGGGCCGTAGGCACCCACCTTTGGGGCCCTTGACCTTCTTGAACTTGGGGCTTCCCAAGCCGGCACCATGGCCAAACAACAAAAAGCCTACAGCACCTGGTATTCCCCAGTGGTCTGCCATCCAAGTACTATGCAGACCTAACTCTGCCTAACCTCCATGATCAGACAAGATCGGGTGCATTCAGTATGATGGGGCCGTAGTCACCCACCTTTAGAGCCCTTGACCTTCTTGAACTTGGGGCTTCCCAAGCCGGCACCTTGGCCAAAAAAGCCAACAAAAAACAAAAAGCCTACAGCACCTGTAGGCGCCCACCAAAGAAGCCCTCAACCCTCTTCAATTTGGCGCTGCAAAGCTGGCACCCTGGGAAAAAATTAAAAAAAAACACAGAAAGCCTACAGGTTCTGGCGGTCTCCCATCCAAGGCCAAAGGCAAATTGTTTCCTTCGTAGACCTCCACAGACTGGGAATTTTTGGACCCTTAGCGTGTTCTCACTAGGGATGAGTTACTGGTCCTGTCCAAACCCTGATGAACAGAATTTCAGCTGTTTGGAGGACGGCCTAACTAAATGAGCGTTCAGCTGTGCCAAACCTCTGCCAACAGTGGAAAGTGAAACTTTTAGCAAAGGTGTTACTACTTAAAGATACAGCTTCCTGCTCTAGGCTCCTGGTTGTTTTGAAGCCAGCGGCTGACAGCATTTTAACAGTGACTTGTCCCCACCCGGCCAGTTATCTGTTAACTGGGAAACAAACAAAATTCAGTCCCAGCTCACAGCTCATCCCTAAATGTGAGGGACATAGGCTGTGGCATGGCTTACCCTCTCTATGTTGACCATTGTAAGCAGGAGAAACATACCATGTGTAAATAGAGGTGGATGTGCCATGTATAAGCCGGGGCAGACGTACCATGTGTGCGCAGAGGTAGATGTTCCATGTGTAAGCAGGGGCGGATGTACAATGTGTAAGCAGGGGCAGATGTACCATGTGTAAGCAGGGGCGGATGTACCATGTGTAAGGAGGGGCAGACGTATCATGTATAAGCAGGGACGCATGTACCATGTGCAACCAAGGGTGGACATACCATGTGTAAGCAGGGGGTAGATATGCCATCCACAAGCAGGAATGGATGTACCATTTGTAAGCAGGGGCGGACGTACTATGTGTAAGCAGGGGCGGACGTACTATGTGTAAGCAGGGGCAGATGTACTATGTGTAAGCAGGGGAGGACGTACCATTTGTAAGCAGGGGTGGATGTACCATGTGTAAGCAGGGGTGGACGTACCATGTGTAAGCAGGGGCGAATGTACCATGTGTAAGCAGGGGCGGATGTACCATGTGTAAGCAGGGGCGGATGTACCATGTGTAAGCAGGGGAGGACGTACCATGTGTAAGCAGGGGCAAATGTACCATGTGTAAGCAGGGGCGGATGTACCATGTGTAAGCACGGGTGGACGTACCATGTGTAAGCAGGGGTGGGCATGCTATGTGTAAGCAGGGGTGGGCATGCCATGTGTAAGCAGGGGCAGAAGTAGCATGTGTAAGCAGGGGCAGAAGTAGCATGTGTAAGCAGGGGCGGAAGTAGCATGTGTAAGCAGGGACGGGTGTACCATGTTTAAGCAGGGGCAGACGTACCATGTGTTAGCAGGGACGGAAGTAGCATGTGTAAGCAGGGGTGGAAGTTGCATGGGTAAACAGGGGCGGATGTACCATGTACCATGTGCAAGCAGGGGTGGGCGTGCTATGTGTAAGCAGGGGCGGGCATGCTATGTGTAAGCAGGGGCGGGCGTGCCATGTGTAAGCAGGGGCGGACGTGCCATGCGTAAGCAGGGGCGGACGTGCCATGTGTAAGCAGGGGCGGAGGTGCCATGTGTAAGCAGGGGCAGGCGTGCCATGTGTAAGCAGGGACGGATGTGCCATGTGTAAGCAGGGGCGGACAGGCCATGTGTAAGCAGGGGCGGAAGTAGCATGTGTAAGCAGGGACGGATGTACCATGTGTAAGCAGGGACGGACGTACCATGTGTAAGCAGCGATGGACGTACCATGTTTAAGCAGGGGCAGACATGCCATGTGTAAGCAGGGGAGAACGTACCATGTGTAAGCATGGGCGGGTGTGACATGTGTAAGCAGGGGTGGGCATGCTGTGTGTAAGCAGGGGCGGGCATGCCATGTTTAAGCAGGGGCGGAAGTAGCATGTGTAAGCAGGGGCGGAAGTAGCATGTGTAAGCAGGGACGGGCATACCATGTGTAAGCAGGGATGGACGTACCATGTGTAAGCAGGGGCAGACGTGCCATGTATAAGCAGGGGCGGAAGTACCATGTGTAAGCAGGGGTGGACGGACATATCATGTGTAAGCAGGGGCGGGCGTAAAATGTGTAAGCAGGGCGGACATATGTGTAAGCAGGGGCAGATGTACCATTAGTAAGCAGGGGCGGGAGTATCGTGTGTAAGCAGGGGCGGATGAGCATATCATGTGTAAGCAGGGGCGGGCGTACCATGTGGTGTAAGCAGGGGCGGACATATCACGTGTGCATGTTGCAGAAATAGAAATAAAGAAATTGGGAAAAAAAGGAACACATATCCCGAATATTATCATTACAGGAAATACAAGAATACAATATTCCTTCGCTATAGTTGCTCCCTCTACCAGGAATTTCATTTTGAAGACCTACTCCGCAGTTCCCGCCAATGCCAATCTCTAAGGCACTGTATGGAGATTTATCGTCTCTCTGACTTTAGTTCCAATCACTACGATTCGCTCGGCATTCCCCATTACCCCATTAATGGATATTGCCCTGAGAAGCTCCATTGAATTATCACTTGGGGTTTGGAATGTCCTCGTTAGGCTCGCTGGGAAGATTTACATGCTGTGTGTGCAATAAATGGAGGAAGATCAACCGTGCAATTTTCCTTTATTGTTTGCTTTATAATTTCTATATCTCCATATCCCATGCCGGGAATCTAATTACCTTCCATGAGTTCCAAAAATGGATAATTTTCCTAATGTTTCCTCATCTTCTACGGCTCCGGAGTGTATCCAGGGAACTCCAGGCAGATATAAAACACACAAATCAATACAGTTCTTTAATCCTTATTATATCATTAAATCTTTTTCGTTTTTCAAATGCAAGAAAGTGTAAGTATCTGGATGTAACCTGGTATCCCTGTACAGCAGAGCTCAGAGTAGGGCAGGGAGAAGCAGCACAAGGAGACAATCAGTTGTCTGTGCTCATGTGCAAACAAGGGACATGCTGATAGGAGAAGAGTGCAGAGAGATCAGCTCATCAGTCTGCTGCTTCTCCTTTCGCTATCCAATCACAGGCTCAGGGAGGGGCTAGACCTGTAAGGGTTACTGAACTGCAGCAGAGAAAAATCAGGTCTCCTGTGCCCACTCCTTCACCCGCCAGGCCACTTGCCAGCCCTGCACTTACCCCATCCAGGTCGCGGATTGGCACTGTGCCCTGAGCCCACCCTTTTTGAAGCAAATTAAAGCCTCAGGCTCTAATCATGTGCTTAAAAAAAAAGCCAGTTGAAATCCATGTGTCCGGTGCCCTGCATGTAGATTAGGGCACGGGTGCATAGATTAGGGGGGTGACTGCCACTGGTTTGGATGGTTCGGATTGAATCCAAACTTGGAAGGTGTTCAGTGGGAACTGCCCAGCTGGATGTCCCATAATGCTTTGCAAAAGCCATCTCTGGCCAAAGATCTGCACCTGACCCATTATAGTCCCCCTTACATCGGAGTTCCCCCTTACATCAGGGTCCCCATTATAGTTCCCCTTACATCGGAGTTCCCCCTTACATCAGGGTCCCCATTATAGTTCCCCTTACATCGGAGTTCCCCCTTACATCAGGGTCCCCATTATAGTTCCCCTTACATCGGACTTCCCCCTTACATCAGGGTCCCCATTATAGTTCCCCTTAGATCGGAGTTCCCCCTTACATGAGGTTCCCCATTATAGTTCCCCTTACATCGGAGTTCCCCCTTACATCAGGGTCCCTTTTCCATCTGCACCCTTCCTTACACCAGTGTCCCTCTTACAATGCCTGGATGAGAGTTGGAGGGGATGAAGCATACACCATAGGCAGCTTCTGCTGACCTAAATCATCAATCTGTGTATGTTGAAGATACACCACTGACCCCAGCTGAGGGCAAGATAAAATCTTTAAGCAGACTGGATGTGGTCCGTGGCCATAGTTTGGAGACCCTGCTCTAAAGCGCCACATCCCCCCACAGCTTATGCCATGGCTGTTAACAAAAGCTGGGAATACCCTCACGGTAACATTAGGGTCTATGGAATGTCAATGGGGGGGGGGGGGGGGGGGTCTATGAAGGGCCTATGGAGGGTCTGTGGAGTGTCTATGGAGGGTCTATGGAGGGTCTATAGAGAGTCTATGAAGGGTCTATGGAGGGATTATGGAGGGTCTATGGAGAGTCAGAGGGTCTATAGAGGGATTATGGAGGGTCTATAGAGAGTCTATGAAGGGTCTATGGAAGGATTATGGAGGGTCTATGGAGAGTCTATGGATGGTCTATGTAGGGCCTGTGGAGGGTCTGTGGAGTGTCTATGGAAGGTCTATAGAGAGTCTACGGAGGGTCTATGGAAGGATTATGGAGGGTCTATGGAGAGTTGGAGGGTCTATATAAGTATTATGGAGAGTCAATGGAAGGTCTATGGAGGATCTATGGAGTGTCTATGGAGGATCTATGGAGTGTCTGTGGAAGGTCTATGGAGGGCCTGTGGAAGATCTATGGATGGTCTATGTAGGGCCTGTGGAGGGTCTGTGGAAGGTCTATGGAGGGTCAATGGATGGTCTATGGAGGGTCTATGGAGAGTCAGAGGGTCTATGGAAGGATTATGGAGGGTCTATGGAGGGTCTATGGAAGGTCTATGGATGGTCTAAGTAGGGCCTGTGGAGGGTCTAGGGAGGGTCTATGGAGGGTGTATGGAAGGTCTATAGAGATGGTATGCAGTAGGGGGCGCTAGAGACCTGAAGAGATGTATGTATTTGCCAATAGGTACACACACTAGCTAAATCAACCGCAGTGAATTAAATAGTGCTAATTGTGCTAAACTAAATTATATCAAATACAAATTGCAGTAATAAATAATAAATCAACAAAATTCTTAGTGCAAGTGAAAAAGTTAAAATCGTGATGTATGATAGTCCCAATCCATTGCAAAAAACCGAGCAAAACAGTTGAAACCAACATCAAAGCAGACACATGGGTCTTCAAAAATGCAACAATTCTTGCATTGATATATAGATTCCGTCACCCAAGAGGAAAAAACACCTGAAGGTAATAGATATCTGCTTACCAGATACCAATGACTTCTTTAACTAAAAAGAAAGTCATTAGTGCTTGTACAGGATTGTGCCTGTTCACATGAAGGCTGGAAGGCTGGATGGTACTTTAGGCATTGAACCCTCCCGTCCCATTCATTCAGGATAGGAAATGTGAAAAACAAAAGGGAATCTTCATAGCGTAAAACCGTTTAATGTATAAAATTGGAGAACAATAAAATAGCCAATTGGCCTCTTACATTGATCGGTGCCTACCCGGCACTGGGACTGCTCACATGTCAGGGTGAGTGGAGTCAGGAACCCTTCACATCACATCGCACATGCGGCGTGCGTTCCACCCCGTGCGTCTAGCTAACCAGCTAATCCGGAAGTAGGTGGGACGATTCTGGACATGTGACCACGTACCGCTCCGACGTACGTTTCGTTTGTGAACGTCTTCAGGGAAGCGTACATTGGTCACTAAGCATTAGTTTATATAGGGAATGAGGGCGGGTAAATTGGTGAACCTACTCCGCCTTTGTGTCAATAAAGTTTATTTGTTGAACACTGTGCACAAACCAGCCAGGGAAAAAAACTCCCCCTGGTGGTTATGTGTCATAGTGCTCCAGGTAAAAAGAAAAAATTCCTTAGTATTACATACCATATCTGTAGATCAATAAAATGGCAGAAAAAATAGGAGATGGTGTATTAAATATAAACAATTACTTTAGTAAGGTTAATTAACCTAATTCATTAGAAAAGACTAAAATTAGTCCCGTCATTCAGAGCAGTCTCAGTCTCGGTTTCACAATAGCTAATAAATGATAAGCACATTTAAACTATCTCCATTAAAACCACAATACTAAATTGTTTTGATTTGTTGAAAATCTTATACTATACCTATAATGTAAAAATGAAAAATGATAGAAAATGATAACCACATCACCAGTAACATCAAGACTCAAAAACTGCATACTGTTAACATTGTGATTAATCATTTGTTAAAAAACAATTAAGGTCTATGTCTATGTTCATCCCATACGGTTGCATACTTTGTAGCTTGTATAGCCAATATGTTTCATTTTTGGACACTGTCCTTTTCATATGGGTGCCCCTCCAGTCCCTTGTTACTTTATCAATCCCATAAAACGTGCATAGTGATGGGTCACTATTATGGTACATTTTGAAGTGTCTAGAGACACTATGGTTGGGGTAGCCATTTTTTATGTTAGCAAGATGTTCACTAATTCTTACTTTGAGTTGACGTGTGGTTCTGCCCACGTACTGTAAGGAACATGGACATTCCAATACATAAGTCACGTGGTCAGAATCACACGTAATCAGTGGTTTAATATCAAACTGTTGTTGGGTGACCACAGAATTAAATTGGGATTTCTTTTTCTTGGAGCCCGGTTTCCTTGTTATTTTGCATGCATTGCACCTAGTGCAGTAGTGGAATCCAGATCCATACAGAAACGTGGATGGTTTCCTGGGTGGGTCCGGTACATTGGGGGCTAGTCGATTCCTGAGAGTAGGGGCCCTACGGTATATAAATTTTGGTTTCTTTGGTAAAGAGGACTGTAAATCTTTATCTTTTAGCAGAATTGGCCAGAATTTCTTAAAAATACCCTCCACTGTTCTATATTGTCGATGGAAGCCTGACAAAAATGCGCATTCATCTTTGTATTCTTTTTTTGGTTTAGGAACCAGCAAAGTTTGTCTGTCCATATTTGACACCTGAACTACCAGTTTCTCCAAAACTTGGGCTGGGTAGCCCTTTTCCAGGAATCTGGCAGTAAGGGTGTCTGCTTGTGAAAAAAAGTCATCGTCATTTTTACAATTGCGCCGTATGCGCATGTACTGCCCTTTGGGTACAGCTCCAATCCATTGCGGGTGGTGGCAACTGTGTGTAGGGACATAGGCGTTACAGTCGGTTTCCTTAAAAAATGTTTTTGTACTTATAGTGGAACCCTGTTTGAAAAGTGTTAAATCCAAATAGTTTACTGTTGTTGGGTGAAGATCTGCTGTGAATCTAAGATTGTATTCATTATGATTCATACCATCCATAAATTCACCAAAACTTTCCTTAGTTCCCTCCCACAAAATAATAACATCATCTATGTACCTTTTGTACAACAGAAGTGATTTAGGTCTGTTACTAAAAATGGTTTCTGACTCCCATTTATTCAATGTGATATTCGGAAGAGAGTCTATGGAGGGTATATGGAAGGATTATGGAGGGTCTATGGAGAGTTGGAGGGTCTATGGAAGGATTATGGAGAGTCAAAGGAAGGTCTATGGAAGGTCTATGGAGGGTCTATGGAGGGCCTGTGGAAGGTCTATGGAAGGTCAATGGATGGTCTATGGAGGGCCTGTGGAAGGTCTATGGAAGGTCAATGGAGGGCCTGTGGAAGGTCTATGGAAGGTCAATGGATGGTCTATGGAGGGCCTATAGAGGGTCTATGAAGTGCATTCAATTTTGTATTTTTTTGCAAGACAATATTACCTAACAAAGTCTTCTTTGTCCTAATATAGAAGGTTGGCTGAAGGCAAACTCTGTCAGATCTCATAGCAGCGCTGTGGACAGTGGGGAGGCTCGTCCCTGATGTCACACACTATGGGAGGAGAAGTGGGCGTGGTGACAAGTTTCCAGTGCCCTGCTCTCTTTATCAAGAGGCTTGATAAAGGGGACAGAGCCCCAGAAATGCATAGCCACGCCCACTTCTCCTCCTGTAGTGTTTGATTTTTATTATCAAAGGAAAACTGGCACAAACTAGTAAAAGTGCATAAAAATATATGGAGTAGGAGAATAAACAAATAAACTCAAAAGTCCATATTTTGCTGGTAATGAAATGCAACGAAATTGTCCAACATATTAATGAGGAAGTGTTAATCCCATATAGGTAATGAAGACTCAATCATACAGTCCATATGTTGCCTGATGTAGTAGACACAAGAGGGCCCAAGGCAAAATATCCTTATAATAAAGCTACTCCAACTCAGAGGGGGCCAAAGCAGGTATCCTTGCAACATAAAGACTCAAGAGAATGTAAGGTAGAATACTCTTACCAACTTCGGTGGACTCACAGGCTGTGGGCGGTGAGTCATACGAGCTTGCACTGTCCCATGGTAGGTGACAGTAGGGAAGTGGATGATACACCTGGAGACGTCCTCCTTGGATAGGAAGCCTGGAGCTTGTCCTGTAGGTCTGATGCCGAGTAGGTGTCTTAGGAATAGCCTGGATCCGACCACTTTAGGATGCTCACTGCCCACACTCTGTGTCCATCTCTGTGACCAAACAGATGGACACAGAGTGTGGGCAGTGAGCATCCTAAAGTGGTCGGATCCAGGCTATTCCTAAGACACCTACTCGGCATCAGACCTACAGGACAAGCTCCAGGCTTCCTATCCAAGGAGGACGTCTCCAGGTGTATCATCCACTTCCCTACTGTCACCTACCATGGGACAGTGCAAGCTCGTATGACTCACCGCCCACAGCCTGTGAGTCCACCGAAGTTGGTAAGAGTATTCTACCTTACATTCTCTTGAGTCTTTATGTTGCAAGGATACCTGCTTTGGCCCCCTCTGAGTTGGAGTAGCTTTATTATAAGGATATTTTGCCTTGGGCCCTCTTGTGTCTACTACATCAGGCAACATATGGACTGTATGATTGAGTCTTCATTACCTATATGGGATTAACACTTCCTCATTAATATGTTGGACAATTTCGTTGCATTTCATTACCAGCAAAATATGGACTTTTGAGTTTATTTGTTTATTCTCCTACTCCATATATTTTTATGCACATTTGCACATTTCTTTTGCACATTTGCACTTCTTATAGAGTATTGTACTCTGTTAATACTTCAGAGTTATTATCACACTATTTGTGTATACAGTTATCTGGTTTTGGACCAAGCCGAGGTCATAGGCCATTTGTAAATTTGAGCCTTACCTCCCCTTGTTTCTAAAAACCCTTTATTCATTTATTCACTTTAGCGCTACACTTTTTTCTTATATTGTTTATATGATTCTAGTCGTCTGTTAGTGTTGGCAGCTGTTTTCACACACTAGTTAGGCGCGGTATTATATTTATTTATTTAGTCAAACTAGTAAAAAGTGTATTATAATTTTTTTAAATTAACCCCTTCCTGCCTAAGGGTAAAACAAATGTTAATGCCTAAGCATAATTTTGCAACTTTGACATGTGTTAGTAAAACCGTACATCTCATCAGAACTAATGTGTGTATCCAGGTGGATTATATCGCGTTCTTTGGGCTTTCATTTGGTGGTAAATGGTATGGATATCTCCTGATTTTTTTTATTATCAAAGGAAAACTGACCCAAAATAGTAAAAAAAATATATATTTTTTTAAATCTAGCTGTATATTTCTTGCTACTGCTTTGTATACAATGTATTTTTTTCTCCTGCAGTATACAATGTGTCTTTTTCTCCACTATCTATGTACAGTATCTCACAAAAGTAAGTACACCCCTCAGTGACATTTGTGTAAATCTTTTCTTCTATCTTTTCATGTGACAACACTGAAGAAATGACACTTGTCTACAATGTAAAGTAGTGAGTGTACAGCTTGTATAACAGTGTAAATTTGCTGTCCCCTCAAAATAACTCAACACACAGCCATTAATGTCTAAACCGCTGGCAACAAAAGTCAGCACACCCCTAAGTGAAAATGTCCAAATTGGGCCCAAAGTGTCAATATTTTGTGTGGCCACCATTATTTTCCAGCACTGCCTTAACCCTCTTGGGCATGGAGGTCACCAGAGCTTCACAGGTTGTCACTGGAGTCCTCTTCCCCTCCTCCATGATGACATCACAGAGCTGGTGGATGTTAGAGACCTTGCGCTCCTCCCCCTTCTGTATGAGGATGTCCCACAGATGATCAATAGGGTTTAGGTCTGGAGACATGCTTGGCCAGTCCATCACCTTTACCCTCAGCTTCTTTAGCAAGGCAGTGGTGGTCTTGGAGGTGTGTTTGGGGTGGTTATCATGTTGGAATATTGCCCTGCGGTCCAGTCTCTGAAGGGAGGGGATCATGCTCTGCTTCAGTATGTCACAGTACATGTTGGCATTCATGGTCCCCTCAATGATCTGTAGCCCCCCAGTGCCGGCAGCCCTCATGCAGCCCCAGACCATGACACTCCCACCACCATGCTTGACTGTAGACAAGACACACTTGTCTTTGTCCTCCTCACCTGGTTGCCCCCACACACGCTTGTCACCATCTGAACCAAATACGTTTATCTTGGTCTCATCAGACCACAGGACATGGTTCCAGTAATCCATCTCCTTAGTCTGCTTGTCTTCAGCAAACTGTTTGCGGACTTTCTTGTACATCATCTTTAGAAGAGGCTTCCTTCTGGGATGACAGCCATGCAGACCAATTTGATGCAGTGTGCGGCGTATGGTCTGAGCACTGACAGGCTGACCCCCCCACCCCTACAACCTCTGCAGCAATGCTGGCAGCACTCATACGTCTATTTCCCAAAGACAACCTCTGGATATGACGCTGATCACGTGACCTCAACTTCTTTGGTGGACCATGGTGAGGCCTGTTCTGAGGGGAACCTGTCCTGTTATACCGCTGTATGGTCTTGGCCACCGTGCTGCAGATCAGTTTCAGGGTCTTGGCAATCTTCTTATAGCCTAGGCCATCTTTATGTAGAGCAACAATTCTTTTTTTCAGATCCTCAGAGAGTTCTTTGCCATGAGGTGCCATGTTGTACTTCCAGTGACCAGTATGAGAGAGTGAGAGCGATAACACCAAATTTAACACACCTGCTCCCCATTCACACCTGAGACCTTGTAACACTAACGAGTCACATGACACAGGGGAGGGAAAATGGCCAATTGGCCCCAATTTGGACGGGGGGCTGAATGGGGTTAATAGTCAAACTGCACCACAAGCCTGCCTGGACACATTGCATCTCTCCGCCAACAATGTATCCTGTCCTCACTCTCTGACCCTCATCTCCTCTATCAGGTCTTCAGTCTCTGACACTCCTCTCCAGCATTACATATACTGAACATTATGTGTGGCCCCCGGGTGATGTCAGGGGCCACATTGAAGGCCCCCTTTAGCTCATAAGTTGACCACCACTGGTGTAAGGAATAAATTCTCTGTGTATTTAGATCGGCGATTCGCTCGGTGTTGGGACCTTCGAATATCTACCACAAGGTCAGTGATGAGATTCTTCGTGGTAAACCGGCGTATAGCGAAGCATCGAGCGTCTTCCGATATGCCCGAGGGGGGCGCTGCCAACAGATGGAGAATATGACTTTCATTACTTCCATTCTTAATTTCATTTTAAATGAGTTTCAGTCATTCATAATTATAAGTCGTATATCTCCGGGATCGGAGGATGGGGCCGCACACTGGAGGACTTCACACGGGATTCAGATCTCATTTCTCTATATCTTTATGGACTATTTGTGATGAACTCTTTAAACCTCCTTTACATGTTCAGATCCCTCCATGAGATCGATGGACGATCCGTATATTATGACACACCGGACTGGATCTGTGGAGCCCGAACGTTTCTTGTAGTAGGGATCGAGAAGAGACACCCGGAATCTTCCCAAATAACTCCTCTGTAGGTTCAGCACATCTGAGGTTTTCATTACAATACTCCCATGAGTATTACATCAACCACTTGCTGACCGATCGATGTACTGTATGTATTAACCCCTTCAATACCGGGGGCACCACCCCCCCCCCCCCCCACTTCCTGCCCAGGTCAATCTTCAGCTTTCAACGTTGTTGCATTTTGAATGAAAAGTGCGCAGTCATGTGACACTGGACCCAGGTGACATTGTTAGCATTTTTTGGGGACAGATTGAGCATTTTCTTCTGCTGGTATTTTTTTTAGCTAAATAAACAAAAAAAGAACAAAGGTTTTGGGAAAAAAAAGAGTTTTTCTTCATTTCTGTTTTAAAATTTTGCAACTAAATAATCTTTCTTCATAAATTTCAGGTAAAATCTATTCTGCTCCATTTCTTTGATGAAAATCCCCCAAATCAGTGAATATTATTTAGTCTGTAGGGAAGTTATAGAGACCACAGACTATGGGATATATATCTGATCAATCGATCAATCCTGATGTACTGACGGCCCATCTCATTTCTTGAGGCCCAAAAATGCCAGGACAGTACAAATACCCCCCCAAATCATCCCCCCCAAATCACCCCCCAGTACAAATACCTCCCCAAATCACCCCCCAGTACAAATACCTCCCCAAATCACCCCACAGTACAAATACCCCCCAAATCACCCCCCAGTACAAATACCTCCCCAAATCACCCCCTAGTACAAATACCCCCCAAATCACCCCCCCCAGTACAAATACCCCCCAAATCACCCCCCAGTCCAAATACCTCCCCAAATCTCCCCCAGTAAAATACCCCCCAAATCACCCCCCAGTACAAATACCTCCCCAAATCACCCCCCAGTACAAATACCCCCCAAATCATCCCCCCCCTACAAATACCCCCCAAATCACACCCAGTACAAATACCTCCCCAAATCACCCCCTAGTACAAATACCCCCCAAATCACCCCCCAGTACAAATACCCCCCAAATCACCCCACTCAAGTACAAATACCCCCAAATCACCCAAAAAAAAACAACTCGTCAAAATCTCCAATGACCTCACTTCCGGTGACTCTCCAGCAGCAGTAATTGCAGATTTCGACCACTTGGCTGCTTTTACAGAACACAGGCTAAGGAGTAAAAAAAACTTTTGCCTCCTTGGAGGCGGCCATGTTGTTGGCTACTAACGAGCGGACAAACAATGTAGACTCATTATGTCGTATACCTTGGTGTTTACGCTGCCGGTGTTCTGTAAAAACAGCCAAGTCATCGAAATCTGCAATTACTGCTGCTGGAGAGTCACCAGAAGTGAGGTAATTGGAGATTTTGACGAGTTGGCTCTTTTGACAGAACGCCGGAAGTGACAAGGATATGATCACTTCTGGTTTCAGTGCTGTCATTTCCTGGCTGATACAGTCATTGAAGGAGCTAATCAAGCATAATCTGTACTTGATTAGCTGCTTTGGAAGGCATGGGAGATGTTGGAGTGCTAATAGACCTCTGATCTCTCCATAAACAGGGCCTGTCACCTGCCTAAAGCTATGACATAGGGGGCTTGTTCACCCTCTTGTGATAGCAATGAAGTTAAATGAAAACAGCTAATCAAATAAATAAAAATATTAAAAAATATTAAAGTCCCCCGACTCCCTGTGTATACACACAAATGCAAATGCGCACATAGGTCCGGCACGCATATGTAAACAGCGATTGCACCACACATGTGACCTATGAAAATCAAAGTGAAAGCAGAAATCAGTAGAAGATTCTGGATTGTAGGTGCAGAATTTGGCAGTATAAATATTTGTAAAACACTGGCCAATCGCAGGGAGCAGGGCCCTGAAGGCTGCTGGGAGACTATATATTCTCTGAGCATACTGAGCTCGGGGTCTTTTCCTGTAGTGAATTAGTCCAATCAGGAGGGCTTGCTGCCTTTCCTCCCCACCTCCATCATGAAGCCTCCCATGCCCACCTTCATCAATGAGCCTTCCCTCCCCCCACTTCCATCAATGAGCCTTCCCTCCCCACCTCCATCAATGAGCCTTCCCTCCCCACCTCCATCAATGAGCCTTCCCTCCTCACCTCCATCAATGAGCCTTCCCTCCTCACCTCCATCAATGAGCCTTCCCTCCCCACCTCCATCAATGAGCCTTCCCTCCCCCATCTCCATCAATGTGCCTTCCCTCCTCCACTTCCATCAATGAGCCTTCCCTCCCCACCTCCATCAATGAGCCTTCCCTCCTCACCTCCATCAATGAGCCTTCCCTCCTCACCTCCATCAATGAGCCTTCCCTCCCCACCTCCATCAATGAGCCTTCCCTCCCCACCTCCATCAATGAGCCTTCCCTCCTCCACTTCCATCAATGAGCCTTCCCTCCCCACCTCCATCAATGAGCCTTCCCTCCCCACCTCCATCAATGAGCCTTCCCTCCCCCCACCTCCATCAATGAGCCTTCCTCCTCATCTCCATCAATGAGCCTTCCCTCCTCCACCTCCATCAATGAGCCTTCCCTCCTCCACCTCCATCAATGAGCCTTCCCTCCCCCCACCTCCATCACTGATTCTTCCCTCCCCACCTCCATCAATGAGCCTTCCCTCCTCCACCTCCATCAATGAGCCTTCCCTCCTCCACCTCCATCAATGAGCCTTCCCTCCCCCCACCTCCATCACTGATTCTTCCCTCCCCACCTCCATCAATGAGCCTTCCCTCCCCCCACCTCCATCAATGAGCCTTTCCTCCCCACCTCCATCAATGAGCCTTCCCTCCCCACCTCCATCAATGAGCCTTCCCTCCTCCACTTCCATCAATGAGCCTTCCCTCCCCACCTCCATCAATGAGCCTTCCCTCCCCCACCTCCATCAATGAGCCTTCCTCCTCATCTCCATCAATGAGCCTTCCCTCCCCCACCTCCATCAATGAGCCTTCCCTCCCCACCTCCATCAATGAGCCTTCCCTCCCCACCTCCATCACTGATCCTTCCTCCTCATCTCCATCAATGAGCCTTCCCTCCTCACCTCCATCAATGAGCCTTCCCTCCCCTCACCTCCATCACTGATCCTTCCCTCCCCACCTCCATCAATGAGCCTTCCCTCCCCACCTCCATCAATAAGCCTTCCCTCCCCACCTCCATCAATGAGCCTTCCCTCCCCCCACCTCCATCAATGAGCCTTCCCTCCCCACCTCCATCAATGAGCCTTCCCTCCCCACCTCCATCACTGATCCTTCCCTCCCCACCTCCATCAATGAGCCTTCCCTCCTCCACTTCCATCAATGAGCCTTCCCTCCCCACCTCCATCAATGAGCCTTCCCTCCCCCCACCTCCATCAATGAGCCTTCCTCCTCATCTCCATCAATGAGCCTTCCCTCCCCCACCTCCATCAATGATCCTTCCTCCTCATCTCCATCAATGAGCCTTCCCTCCCCCACCTCCATCAATGAGCCTTCCCTCCCCACCTCCATCAATGAGCCTTCCCTCCCCACCTCCATCACTGATCCTTCCCTCCCCACCTCCATCAATGATCCTTCCCTCCTCATCTCCATCAATGAGCCTTCCCTGCACTGGTGGTCACTGGTTAGAAACACTGGTGGGCACTGGCTAGGAGCACTGGTGGTCACTGGTTAGAAATACTGGTGGGCACTGTTTAGAAGCACTGGTGGGCACTGGTTAGGAGCACTGGTGGGCACTGGTTAGAAGCACTGGTGGGCACTGGTTAGGAGCACTGGTGGGCAATGGTTAGGAGCACTGGTGGTCACTGGCTAGAAACACTGGTGGGCACTGGTTAGGAGCAATAGTTAAGAGCACTGGTGGGCACTGGTTAGAAACACTAGTGGGCACTAGTTAGGAGCCCTGGTGGTCACTGGTTAGAAACACGGGTGGGCACTGGTTAGGAGCACTGGTTAGCAGTACTGATCGGCACTGCTTAGGAGCACTGGTGGGCACTGGTTAGGAGCACTGGTGGGCACTGGTTAGGAGCACTGGTTAGCAGTACTGATGGGCAATGGTAGGTGGCACTGGTGAGCACTGGTTAGGAGCACTGGTGGGCACTGGTTAGGAGCACTGGTGGGCACTGGTTAGAAACACTGGTGGGCACTGGCTAGGAGCACTGGTAGTCAATGGTTAGGAGCACTGGTGGGCACTGGTTAGCAGCACTGGTGGTCACTGGTTAGAAACACTGGTGGGCACTGTTTAGAAGCACTGGTGGGCACTGGTTAGGAGCACTGGTGGGCACTGGTTAGAAGCACTGGTGGGCAATGGTTAGGAGCACTGGTGGGCACTGGCTAGAAACACTGGTGGGCACTGGTTAGGAGCAATAGTTAAGAGCACTGGTGGGCACTGGTTAGAAGCACTGGTGGTCACTGGTTAGAAACACTGGTGGGCACTGGTTAGGAACACTGGTTAGCAGTACTGATCGGCACTGGTTAGCAGCACTGGTGGGCACTGGTTAGGAGCACTGGTGGGCACTGGTTAGCAGCACTGATGGGCACTGGTTAGGAGCACTGGTGGGCACTGGTTAGAAGCACTGGTGGGCACTGGTTAGCAGTACTGATGGGAACTGGTTAGGAGCACTGGTGGGCACTGGTTAGGAGCACTGGTGGGCACTGGTTAGGAGCACTGCTGGGCACTGGTTAGGAGCACTGGTGGGCAATGGTTAGGAGCACTGGTGGGCACTGGTTAGAAACACGGGTGGGCACTGGTTAGGAGCACTGGTTAGCAGTACTGATCGGCACTGGTTAGCAGCACTGGTTGGCACTGGTTAGAAGCACTGGTGGGCACTGGTTATCAGCACTGGTGGGCACTGGTTAGGAGCACTGGTGGGCACTGGTTAGAAGCACTGGTGGGCACTGGTTAGCAGTACTGATGGGAACTGGTTAGGAGCACTGGTGGGCACTGGTTAGGAGCACTGCTGGGCACTGGTTAGGAGCACTGGTGGGCAATGGTTAGGAGCACTGGTGGGCACTGGTTAGAAACACGGGTGGGCACTGGTTAGGAGCACTGGTTAGCAGTACTGATCGGCACTGGTTAGCAGCACTGGTTGGCACTGGTTAGGAGCACTGGTGGGCACTGGTTAGCAGCACTGGTGGGCACTGGTTAGGAGCACTGGTGGGCACTGGTTAGAAGCACTGGTGGGCACTGGTTAGCAGTACTGATGGGAACTGGTTAGGAGCACTGGTGGGCACTGGTTAGGAGCACTGGTGGGCACTGGTTAGGAGCACTGCTGGGCACTGGTTAGGAGCACTGGTGGGCAATGGTTAGGAGCACTGGTGGGCACTGGTTAGAAACACTGGTGGGCACTGGTTAGGAGCAATAGTTAAGAGCACTGGTGGGCACTGGTGAGGAGCACTGGTGGGCACTGGTTAGGAGCACTGGTGGGCACTGGTTAGGAGCACTGGTGGGCACTGGTTAGCAGCACTGGTGGGCACTGGTTAGGAGCACTGGTGGGCACTGGTTAGGAGCACTGGTGGGCACTGGTTAGAAACACTGGTGGGCACTGGTTAGGAGCCCTGGTGGGCACTGGTTAGAAGCACTGATGGGCACTGGTTAGCAGTACTGGTGGGCACTGGTAGGTGGCACTGGTGGGCACTGGTTAGAAGCACGGGTGGGCACTGGTTAGGAGCACTGGTGGTCACTGGTTAGAAACACTGGTGGGCACTGGCTAGGAGCACTGGTGGTCACTGGTTAGGAGCACTGGTGGGCACTGGTTAGCAGCACTGGTGGGCACTGGTTAGGAGCACTGGTGGGCACTGGTTAGGAGCACTGGTGGGCACTGGTTAGAAACACTGGTGGGCACTGGCTAGGAGCACTGGTGGTCACTGGTTAGGAGCACTGGTGGGCACTGGTTAGCAGCACTGGTGGTCACTGGTTAGAAACACTGGTGGGCACTGTTTAGAAGCACTGGTGGGCACTGGTTAGGAGCACTGGTGGGCAATGGTTAGGAGCAATAGTTAAGAGCACTGGTGGGCACTGTTTAGAAGCACTGGTGGGCACTGGTTAGGAGCACTGGTGGGCACTGGTTAGCAGTACTGATGGGAACTGGTTAGGAGCACTGGTGGGCACTGGTTAGGAGCAATAGTTAAGAGCACTGGTGGGCACTGGTTAGAAGCACTGGTGGTCACTGGTTAGAAACACTGGTGGGCACTGGTTAGGAGCAATAGTTAAGAGCACTGGTGGGCACTGTTTAGAAGCACTGGTGGGCACTGGCTAGAAACACTGGTGGGCACTGGTTAGGAGCAATAGTTAAGAGCACTGGTGGGCACTGGTTAGAAGCACTGGTGGTCACTGGTTAGGAGCACTGGTGGGCACTGGTTAGCAGTACTGATGGGAACTGGTTAGGAGCACTGTTGGGCACTGGTTAGCAGCACTGGTGGGCACTGGTTAGCAGCACTGGTGGGCACTGGTTAGCAGCACTGGTGGGCACTGGTTAGGAGCACTGGTGGGCACTGGTTAGGAGCACTGGTGGGCACTGGTTAGCAGCACTGGTGGGCACTGGTTAGCAGCACTGGTGGGCACTGGTTGGGAGCACAAGAACAGGAGGACGTCTTTTGGTTATAGGGCGCCCTTCAAGTGGTTGATGAAATTATTCTTTTTCCTCTTCAGGCCGACTTGGATAACGTAAAGAGGAATTAAATCGCTCAATCAACAGGAATTATTTTTAACCTGCTACTAATATTAGTGAATGGATCGGAAGGGAGATTAGATTTACTTGTTTTCATTTTATTTTTTACATTTCTTCACATTCTTACTGGTTTCTGACCAAGGCCAAAATGATGTCATACATGAGGAAACCTCTTGTCTGTGTTTTTTTATGAATAAAATACACTATTAATACTACACTTAGTCGGCGCCCTCTGGTGTTTGCTTTTTCAGTCACAAGGTGAGAGGCTGCAGCACGGGGCTGATCCGTGTCATTGATTTGTGAACAAGAAACTGCACAGGCACCCGGATTTACATGATTGCGTCATCTGTGAGCTGGCATCTTAGTCCAGCAAGTAGACAGTGACCCTGGGTGATGCCTGAACAAAAATGGGGCTGTTATTCAGGAGAGAAAAGCAGGTCAAGGCATTGTCAGGGGAGTCCCTATGGACTCTGCGGGAGGAAATAAATACCTAGAAGGGCAACACCTACATATTACTGAAGAGGCTGCATGGAAGATTCATTATATTCCCAAAAGTATTGGGACACCTGCCTTTACACACACATGACCTTCAATGACATCCCAGTCTTAGTCCGGAGGGTTCAATATTGAGTTGGCTCCGCCCTTTGCAGCTATAACAGCTTCACCTCTTCTGGGAAGGTCGTCCACAAGGTTTAGGAGGGTGTCTATGGGAATGTTTGACCATTCTTCCAGAAGAGCATTTGTGAGGTCAGGCACTGATGTTGGACGAGAAGGCCTGGCTCGCAGTCTCCGCTCTAATTCATCCCAAAGGTGTTCTATCGGGTTGAGGTCAGGACTCTGTGCAGGCCAATCAAGTTCCTCCATCCCAAACTCGCTCATCCATGTCTTTATGGACCTTGCTTTGTGCACTGGTGGGCAGTCATGTTGGAACAGGAAAAGGCCGTCCCCAAACTCCTCCCACAAAGTTGGGAGCATGAAATTGTCCAAAATGTCTTGGTATGCCGACGCCTTAAGAGTACCCTTCACTGGAACTAAGGGGCCAAACCCAACCCCTGAAAAACAACCCCCACACCATAATCCCCCCTCCCCCCACACCATAATCCCCCCTCCCCCCACACCATAATCCCCCCTCCCCACACCATAATCCCCCCTCCCCCAAATGATTTGGACCAGAGCACAAAGCAAGGTCCATAAAGACACGGATGAGCGAGTTTGGGGTGGAGGAACTTGACTGACCTGCACAGAGTCCTGACCTCAACCCGATAGAACACCTTTGGGATGAATTAGAGCGGAGACTGGGAGCCAGGCCTTCTCATCCAACATCAGTGCCTGACCTCACAAATGCTCTTCTGGAAGAATGGTCAAACATTCCCATAGACACCCTCCTAAACCTTGTGGACGACCTTCCCAGAAGAGGTGAAGCTGTTATAGCTGCAAAGGGCGGAGCCAACTCAATATTGAACCCTACGGACTAAGACTGGGAGGTCATTAAAGGTCGTGTGTGTGTAAAGGCAGGCGTCCCAATACTTTTGGTGATATGGCACCTCATATCATATCTCATGACAGGTCCTCTTTAGTAGAGGGCGTATTGCGGAGATCTTCCAGTCGGGGTGAAAGTGACGAAAATGAGAATTCTCAGAAGTGAAATGTTCATTTTCCCGGAAATAAAGCCCCCCCTCCCCCCAGACGGGTGCGATGTTTATTCCCGGGGGAAAGCGATAAAACAACGATGGCGTGCTGAGTGTGCCGCCGGTGGACTCCGGGGAAGGCGATGATCCCGGCTCTCCCGCACTCCTGACGATGGCGCTCTCGTTACAGACAAATGGCGCGCCGCTCTGATAGAAAATGATGTTAATGGGTGCAAAAAAAAAAAAAAGGAAACAAAGAAAAGACGACCCTGAGCATCAATCAATACGCGGCTCGTCCGCTCTGCACGCTGAACGCAGGTACCGCGAGTGCGCCGCGCGCCGCCGGTTCAGCGGGATCAGGGCACCGCGCTGCCAGCCGCTAATTGTAATATCGGTTCAGACAATGACATTGACGGTGATCATGATCTATGATGTATCTGATGTCTATAATAGGTATTCCCTCCGAGCTTCATTACAGGGAAATGCAAATCCGGCGCTCTCCGCGGGCGCTTACCGTCCGACCGCACACAGACACAACCGCCGAGCGCACAGACACAACCGCCGAGCGCACAGACACAACCGCCAACCGCACAGACACAACCGCCAACCGCCAACCGCACAGACACAACCGCCAACCGCCAACCGCACAGACACAACCGCACAGACACAACCGCCGAGCGCACAGACACAACCGCCGAGCGCACAGACACAACCGCCGAGCGCACAGACACAACCGCCAACCGCACAGACACAACCGCACAGACACAACCGCCAACCGCACAGACACAACCGCCGAGCGCACAGACACAACCGCCGAGCGCACAGACACAACCGCCAACCGCACAGACACAACCGCACAGACACAACCGCCAACCGCACAGACACAACCGCCCGAGCGCACAGACACAACCGCCGAGCGCACAGACACAACCGCCAACCGCACAGACACAACCGCACAGACACAACCGCCAACCGCACAGACACAACCGCCGACCACACAGACACAACCGCCGACCGCACAGACCCAACCGCCGACCGCACAGACCCAACCGCACAGACACAACCGCCGACCACACAGACACAACCGCCAACCGCACAGACACAACCGCACAGACACAACCGCCAACCGCACAGACACAACCGCCGACCACACAGACACAACCGCCGACCGCACAGACACAACCGCCGACCGCACAGACACAACCGCACAGACACAACCGCCAACCGCACAGACACAACTGCACAGACACAACGGCCAACCGCACAGACACAACCGCCGACCGCACAGACACAACCGCCGACCGCACAGACACAACCGCACAGACACAACCGCCAACCGCACAGACACAACTGCACAGACACAACGGCCAACCGCACAGACACAACCGCACAGACACAACCGCCAACCGCACAGACACAACCGCCGACCGCACAGACACAACCGCCAACCGCACAGACACAACCGCCAACCGCACAGGCACAACCGCCGACCGCACAGACACAACCGCCGACCGCACAGACACAACCGCCGACCGCACAGACACAACCGCCAACCGCACAGACACAACCGCACAGACTCAACCGCCGACCGCACAGACACAACTGCCAACCACACAGGCACAACCGCACAGACTCAACCGCCGACCGCACAGACACAACCGCCAACCGCACAGACACAACCGCCAACTGCACAGACACAACCGCACAGACTCAACCGCCAACCGCACAGACACAACCGCCAACCGCACAGACACAACCGCCGACCGCACAGACACAACCGCCGACCGCACAGACACAACCGCACAGACTCAACCGCCAACCGCACAGACACAACCGCCGACCGCACAGACACAACCGCCGACCGCACAGACACAACCGCACAGACACAACCGCTGACCGCACAGACACAACCGCCGACCGCACAGACACAACCGCCGACCGCACAGACACAACCGCCGACCGCACAGACACAACCGCCGACCGCACAGACACAACCGGCAACCGCACAGACACAACCGCACAGACACAACCGCCGACCGCACAGACACAACCGCCGACCGCACAGACACAACCGCCGACCGCACAGACACAACCGCCAACCGCACAGACACAACCACCGACCGCACAGACACAACCGCCGACCGCACAGACTCAACCGCCAACCGCACAGACACAACCGCCAACCGCACAGACACAACCGCCGACCGCACAGACACAACCGCCAACCGCACAGACACAACCGCCGACCGCACAGACACAACCGCCAACCGCCAACCGCACAGACACAACCGCACAGACACAACCGCCGAGCGCACAGACACAACCGCCGAGCGCACAGACACAACCGCCGAGCGCACAGACACAACCGCCAACCGCACAGACACAACCGCACAGACACAACCGCCAACCGCACAGACACAACCGCACAGACACAACCGCCAACCGCACAGACACAACCGCCGAGCGCACAGACACAACCGCCGAGCGCACAGACACAACCGCCAACCGCACAGACACAACCGCACAGACACAACCGCCAACCGCACAGACACAACCGCCGAGCGCACAGACACAACCGCCGAGCGCACAGACACAACCGCCAACCGCACAGACACAACCGCACAGACACAACCGCCAACCGCACAGACACAACCGCCGACCACACAGACACAACCGCCGACCGCACAGACCCAACCGCCGACCGCACAGACCCAACCGCACAGACACAACCGCCGACCACACAGACACAACCGCCAACCGCACAGACACAACCGCACAGACACAACCGCCAACCGCACAGACACAACCGCCGACCACACAGACACAACCGCCGACCGCACAGACACAACCGCACAGACACAACCGCCAACCGCACAGACACAACTGCACAGACACAACGGCCAACCGCACAGACACAACCGCCGACCGCACAGACACAACCGCCGACCGCACAGACACAACCGCACAGACACAACCGCCAACCGCACAGACACAACTGCACAGACACAACGGCCAACCGCACAGACACAACCGCCGACCGCACAGACACAACCGCACAGACACAACCGCCAACCGCACAGACACAACTGCACAGACACAACGGCCAACCGCACAGACACAACCGCACAGACACAACCGCCAACCGCACAGACACAACCGCCGACCGCACAGACACAACCGCCAACCGCACAGACACAACCGCCAACCGCACAGGCACAACCGCCGACCGCACAGACACAACCGCCGACCGCACAGACACAACCGCCGACCGCACAGACACAACCGCCAACCGCACAGACACAACCGCACAGACTCAACCGCCGACCGCACAGACACAACTGCCAACCACACAGGCACAACCGCACAGACTCAACCGCCGACCGCACAGACACAACCGCCAACCGCACAGACACAACCGCCAACTGCACAGACACAACCGCACAGACTCAACCGCCAACCGCACAGACACAACCGCCAACCGCACAGACACAACCGCCGACCGCACAGACACAACCGCCGACCGCACAGACACAACCGCACAGACTCAACCGCCAACCGCACAGACACAACCGCCGACCGCACAGACACAACCGCCGACCGCACAGACACAACCGCACAGACACAACCGCTGACCGCACAGACACAACCGCCGACCGCACAGACACAACCGCCGACCGCACAGACACAACCGCCGACCGCACAGACACAACCGCCGACCGCACAGACACAACCGGCAACCGCACAGACACAACCGCACAGACACAACCGCCGACCGCACAGACACAACCGCCGACCGCACAGACACAACCGCCGACCGCACAGACACAACCGCCAACCGCACAGACACAACCACCGACCGCACAGACACAACCGCCGACCGCACAGACTCAACCGCCAACCGCACAGACACAACCGCCAACCGCACAGACACAACCGCCGACCGCACAGACACAACCGCCAACCGCACAGACACAACCGCCGACCGCACAGACACAACCGCCAACCGCCAACCGCACAGACACAACCGCACAGACACAACCGCCAAGCGCACAGACACAACCGCCGAGCGCACAGACACAACCGCCGAGCGCACAGACACAACCGCCAACCGCACAGACACAACCGCACAGACACAACCGCCAACCGCACAGACACAACCGCCGAGCGCACAGACACAACCGCCGAGCGCACAGACACAACCGCCAACCGCACAGACACAACCGCACAGACACAACCGCCAACCGCACAGACACAACCGCCGAGCGCACAGACACAACCGCCGAGCGCACAGACACAACCGCCAACCGCACAGACACAACCGCACAGACACAACCGCCAACCGCACAGACACAACCGCCGACCACACAGACACAACCGCCGACCGCACAGACCCAACCGCCGACCGCACAGACCCAACCGCACAGACACAACCGCCGACCACACAGACACAACCGCCAACCGCACAGACACAACCGCACAGACACAACCGCCAACCGCACAGACACAACCGCCGACCACACAGACACAACCGCCGACCGCACAGACACAACCGCCGACCGCACAGACACAACCGCACAGACACAACCGCCAACCGCACAGACACAACTGCACAGACACAACGGCCAACCGCACAGACACAACCGCCGACCGCACAGACACAACCGCCGACCGCACAGACACAACCGCACAGACACAACCGCCAACCGCACAGACACAACTGCACAGACACAACGGCCAACCGCACAGACACAACCGCACAGACACAACCGCCAACCGCACAGACACAACCGCCGACCGCACAGACACAACCGCCAACCGCACAGACACAACCGCCAACCGCACAGGCACAACCGCCGACCGCACAGACACAACCGCCGACCGCACAGACACAACCGCCGACCGCACAGACACAACCGCCAACCGCACAGACACAACCGCACAGACTCAACCGCCGACCGCACAGACACAACTGCCAACCACACAGGCACAACCGCACAGACTCAACCGCCGACCGCACAGACACAACCGCCAACCGCACAGACACAACCGCCAACTGCACAGACACAACCGCACAGACTCAACCGCCAACCGCACAGACACAACCGCCAACCGCACAGACACAACCGCCGACCGCACAGACACAACCGCCGACCGCACAGACACAACCGCACAGACTCAACCGCCAACCGCACAGACACAACCGCCGACCGCACAGACACAACCGCCGACCGCACAGACACAACCGCACAGACACAACCGCTGACCGCACAGACACAACCGCCGACCGCACAGACACAACCGCCGACCGCACAGACACAACCGCCGACCGCACAGACACAACCGCCGACCGCACAGACACAACCGGCAACCGCACAGACACAACCGCACAGACACAACCGCCGACCGCACAGACACAACCGCCGACCGCACAGACACAACCGCCGACCGCACAGACACAACCGCCAACCGCACAGACACAACCACCGACCGCACAGACACAACCGCCGACCGCACAGACTCAACCGCCAACCGCACAGACACAACCGCCAACCGCACAGACACAACCGCCGACCGCACAGACACAACCGCCAACCGCACAGACACAACCGCCGACCGCACAGACACAACCGCCGACCGCACAGACACAACCGCACAGACACAACCGCTGACCGCACAGACACAACCGCCGACCGCACAGACACAACCGCCGACCGCACAGACACAACCGCCGACCGCACAGACACAACCGCCGACCGCACAGACACAACCGGCAACCGCACAGACACAACCGCACAGACACAACCGCCGACCGCACAGACACAACCGCCGACCGCACAGACACAACCGCCGACCGCACAGACACAACCGCCGACCGCACAGACTCAACCGCCAACCGCACAGACACAACCGCCAACCGCACAGACACAACCGCCAACCGCACAGACACAACCGCCAACCGCACAGACACAACCGCCGACCGCACAGACACATTTATTAATGTAATTCGCTCCTTTGGGACCGCGGACGCCATTTCATCGAAAGGAAAACTATGTAACTTTTATACTTTTATCATAAATGTGACATTTTACTTCAATCTGTTCCTCCAAGGAAAGAAACCCCCTCTGTGTGCGCCCAATGGCATGGCAAGTATCAGACAGGGGCGGACCGCCCATTGTGGGCGCCTCCCCTATCAGCCGCCGCCGCCCTCCCTATCCATGCGCCCAGCCCCTTTCAGGACGCCGGCGCATGAATTCCCATGGCGGGGGCGGGCTGTTTTCTGAAGCATCTGATTAGAGCCATAGGCTCCAATAGGCTTCAAAATAGGGCGGGCTCGGGGCGCAGAGCAATGCGTCCGGAGCCCACCCAGTTGTGTTGCAACAGCGAATGAATATACGCTGTTGCAACAATAATCCTCCTCCCAGCCAATCGGGAAGCGGGTCTGATACCTGTCTGCCAATTGGTTGAAAGGACATGTGATCCCATTGGATGCCTAGGAGGAGGGGAGGAGACACACGGCAGAATCGAAGAGGAGAAGACACAGGAGCTGCTGCCCAGTCTGCCCGTCGTTGCCCAATTCCTGGCGCTGCCCAATCTGCCCACCGTTGCCCAATCCCCGCCCACTACAGGAAACTACAGGAGGGGGCGGAGACAAGACCAGTCACCCTACACAGGAGAAGAAAGCAGAGCTGTGGGAGGGGCCCAATAGGCTCCACCCACTACAGGAAACTACAGGAGGGGGCGGAGACAAGACCAGTCACACTGCACAAGGGGAGAGAGCAGAGCTATGGGAGGGTTCCAATAGGCTCCACCTACTACAGGAAACTACAGGAGGGGTGGAGACAAGACCAGTCACCCTGCACAAGGAGAGAGAGCAGCAGTGGGCGGGGTTTATCGCACAGATCTGTAAGAAATACACAAAGATCACCAGGGGGTGTATTTATACTGCATGTGACTGAATGTAAAGGGGCAAAATCGAATGTCCGCAGGCTATATTCTCTGCAATTCGAAATTGTGAATGTGGAATAATCCACACTATGGCCACTAGATGGAACTGAGGAGCATACTTATTTCCTATGATTGTCAGCGCCATCTAGAGGCCATAATGTGGTATGTTCCACATTCACACATTTGAATTGCAGGGAATAGAGTCTGAGAACATTCGATTTTGCCCCATTCATACAGAATACATTTACATGCAGCTATATGAATTTTTTTTATAAATCCACCTCTAAAACTAAGGCAAGGCTTCACCTGTCTCTGTCATTTAGAGGATGTTTGCTGATCCCGGAGTTCAGCTTTAATGCGTATGTGAAGCCAAAAACTATTTTCTGGGGTTCCTGCCTGTGGGAGTCATGCTTGTAACTATCAGCCTTGCAATGCCTCATGGGACTTGTAGTTTCACAACAGCTGGAGGGCCTCCAGTTTGAGACCCCTGTTAGACCCTCTGTTCACCCCTCTGTTTGTCCCAGGTGAATATTGTCACCAACACAGAGAAAAAAACAAAAAAACTAGGGGGTCAATAGGAAACCGTTTCCTGGTGACAACTGTCCATTGGTGAGATCTTAACTCCTGCCGTGTCTTTGTGACAGGAAGTGAAGGAGAATCTCACCGCCAGGCAGTGCTGGCACCCTAGGCGGAAAGTCCACACCGATCTCCCTTCCAATGTGTGGTGAACTACTCCAGCAGTAGAGGCAGGGCCGTCTTTAAGGCAGGGCAAAAGGGGCAGCTGCCCTGGGCCCTGTCATTGTTGTGGGGCCCAAAGCAGCTGCCTCATACTTGCTAACTACCCTGGTTTAAATTTTCTCATCCCTCGAGGTTTTAGTCCCATGCTGTGTCCCAATATCTCAGTGTGAAGTGCTGCTACTAATGCTGCCCAGCTCTGCCCTATTGTTGTGTGCATTCATATGTAAATAGCGGCATCCGGCGGCATTGATATGTATATCATGCCCCCCTGAGGTCATATCCACAGTAATCTCTAGTAACCAATCAACAAGCAGAAATCATGTGCTGTAACCTCTAGCAACTAATCAGTGAGCCGTAATGTATGATGTATAGAAGGGACGGACTGCACCTAAATGAGGAGGGTGCAGATCTGCTGGGAATGAAGATGGCCAAAAAGTTAGAGGGGTTTTTAAACTAGGCGATGGGGGGGGGAGGGTCCAGAGACAGTGATAGCCAGTAGGGATGAGCTTCGTGTTCGAGTCGAACCCATGTTCGACTCGAACATCGGCTGTTCGACCGTCCGTCGAATTGCGAACGATATGGGCCGTTCGCGCCAAATTCGTGTGGCGCGTCACGGCCCATAATTCACTGCGGCATCGCAGTGCATTGCTGGCTGATGATTGGCCAAGCATGCACTATGACCCGCATGCTTGGCCAATCACAGCGCCGTCAGTAGAGAGAGCTGTAATTGGCCAAAGCCAGGGTGGCTTTGGCCAATTATGGCTCAGGGGATTTAGTACACGCCCCACACTATATAAGGCCGCCTGCACGGCGGCCCTGTGTAGTGTGTGTTCCGGTGTGCTGAGAGATAGAGAGAGAGAGAGACAGTGTCATTTGATTTGAGTTAGATAGATTAGGCAGAACAGTCAGTCAGTTAGCTGCACTTACAGTGTATTGTGTATATATATGCATCCCAGGTGTTGCATATATATATATACACTGTATTCAGTTTAGCTAGATCCGTTCCTGTTATCTTCTATCTAGACTATTTAGTGCAGTGTGTCCTGCTCACAGTGTTCAGCTAGATCCGTTCCTGCTATTTACATTCAGTGCAGTGCGTCCTGCTCACAGTGTTCAGCTAGATCCGTTCCTGCTATTTACATTCAGTGCAGTGCGTCCTGCTCACAGTGTTCAGCTAGATCCGTTCCTGCTATTTACATTCAGTGCAGTGCGTCCTGCTCACAGTGTTCAGCTAGATCCGTTCCTGCTATTTACATTCAGTGCAGTGCGTCCTGCTCACAGTGTTCAGCTAGATCCGTTCCTGCTATTTACATTCAGTGCAGTGCGTCCTGCTCACAGTGTTCAGCTAGATCCGTTCCTGCTATTTACATTCAGTGCAGTGCGTCCTGCTCACAGTGTTCAGCTAGATCCGTTCCTGCTATTTACATTCAGTGCAGTGCGTCCTGCTCACAGTGTTCAGCTAGATCCGTTCCTGCTATTTACATTCAGTGCAGTGCGTCCTGCTCACAGTGTTCAGCTAGATCCGTTCCTGCTATTGACATTCAGTGCAGTGCGTCCTGCTCACAGTGTTCAGCTAGATCCGTTCCTGCTATTTACATTCAGTGCAGTGCGTCCTGCTCACAGTGTTCAGCTAGATCCGTTCCTGCTATTTACATTCAGTGCAGTGCGTCCTGCTCACAGTGTTCAGCTAGATCCGTTCCTGCTATTTACATTCAGTGCAGTGCGTCCTGCTCACAGTGTTCAGCTAGATCCGTTCCTGCTATTTACATTCAGTGCAGTGCGTCCTGCTCACAGTGTTCAGCTAGATCCGTTCCTGCTATTTACATTCAGTGCAGTGCGTCCTGCTCACAGTGTTCAGCTAGATCCGTTCCTGCTATTTACATTCAGTGCAGTGCGTCCTGCTCACAGTGTTCAGCTAGATCCGTTCCTGCTATTTACATTCAGTGCAGTGCGTCCTGCTCACAGTGTTCAGCTAGATCCGTTCCTGCTATTTACATTCAGTGCAGTGCGTCCTGCTCACAGTGTTCAGCTAGATCCGTTCCTGCTATTTACATTCAGTGCAGTGCGTCCTGCTCACAGTGTTCAGCTAGATCCGTTCCTGCTATTTACATTCAGTGCAGTGCGTCCTGCTCACAGTGTTCAGCTAGATCCGTTCCTGCTATTTACATTCAGTGCAGTGCGTCCTGCTCACAGTGTTCAGCTAGATCCGTTCCTGCTATTTACATTCAGTGCAGTGCGTCCTGCTCACAGTGTTCAGCTAGATCCGTTCCTGCTATTTACATTCAGTGCAGTGCGTCCTGCTCACAGTGTTCAGCTAGATCCGTTCCTGTTATCTTCCTACTGACAGGCAGGCTTGTCTGGTTACAGTATATAAAGCTACCTGAAGAAAATTACAGGTGTTCTATCCCAGCTTAGTGCAGCTACAGGCCATTAGTATGTCTGGAAGGCCAAGAAGGAGAGGCAGACAGTCACAAGCCAATAAGAGAGGGCAAGCAGGCTCTGTGTCTAGTGCTGGTCGTGGAGACGGTGCATCCTCATCAGCACGTGGCCATGGGACACGCTTGGCCTTTTTTTCGGCAGCTGGCCGTGTTGAGCCGCAACATGCGGAAGACTTGGTCGAGTGGATGACCAAGCCGTCCTCATCCTCCTCATCCTCTCTCACCCATGCCCAGGGTGCTTTGTCTGGCAAAGCAGCGGCCTCTTCCCTCAGCTCAATGTCATCAGTGACTCCTTCCCTAGCTCCACCATGTCCTCATGAGGATTCCCTCGAACTGTTTGACCACAGTGTTGGGTACATGCTCCAGGAGGATGCCCAGCGTTTGGAAGGCTCTGATGATGATACTGAGCTCGATGAAGGCAGTAACATGAGCACGGACAGAGGGGGTGCCCAAGAAGGACAGCAATCTGGCAGTCATGCTCCCCCTGCTGCAGCATACTGCCAGGTTTGCTCCAGTGATGAGGAGGGAGGGGATGATGAGGTCACTGACTCAACGTGGGTGCCTGATAGGAGAGAGGAGGAGGAGGAGGAGGAGGAGGCGGCACATCACCAACGAGGCAGGATGCCCTCCAGGGGCCAGCCTAAGGGCAGCACATTGACTGCATCACACCCCAAAGCTCCACATGTGCAGGGCGCTGCAGTCTCTGCGCGTTATTCAAAAAGTTCTTTGGTGTGGGCCTTTTTTGAGACGAGTGCATCAGATCGCACCGCTGCTATTTGCAACATATGTCTCAAGCGTATCTCGCGTGGCCAAAACATCTCCCGCTTGGGTACCACATGCTTGACCAGACATATGTTGACCTGCCATGCAGTTCGTTGGCAAGCGTATCTGAAAGACCCACACCAAAGAACAAAGAGGATCTCTCCTTGCTCCTCATCAGCTGAGATTTCCAACCCCACTAGACCTTCAGTCCTCTCTGAGACCTGCAGTGAGAGGAATGAAGGTGTAGAATTAGGTGTGTCACAGCCAAGTACTTGTGGGCAATCTGCTTTTGGTACACCGACGTCAGATTGTACCAGGCAAATTTCCCTGCCCCAGCTGCTGCACCGCCGAAAGAAGTTTGCTCCCAGCCATCCACATGCCCAGCGGTTGAATGCTAGCTTGGCAAAATTGCTAGCACTTCAACTGCTGCCTTTTCAGTTGGTAGACTCTGCCCCCTTCCGTGAGTTTGTGGAATGTGCGGTTCCTCAGTGGCAGGTACCCAAACGCCACTTTTTCTCACGGAAGGCGATTCCGGCTCTCTACCGGCATGTGGAAGGCAATGTCCATGCCTCGCTGGACAGGGCGGTCAGCGGTAAGGTGCATATTACCGCTGACTCATGGTCCAGCAGGCATGGACAGGGACGTTACTTAAGTTTCACGGCGCATTGGGTGACTCTGCTGGCAGCTGGGAAGGATGCAGGACAAGGTGCAGTAGTGTTGGAGGTTGTTCCGCCACCACGCCTCCAAAATGCTGATTGTGACACACCTCTCTCCTCCACCCCCTCCTCTTCTTCTTCCTCCATGGCCTCTTCCTCGGAACCAGCGGTGCTCCGTAGGCGTTCAAGGGGCTACGCAAGTACGCAGGCCAAAAGATGCCATGCGGTGCTTGAGCTGGTGTGCTTGGGGGACAGGAGCCACACTGGGGCAGAGGTTTTGTCAGCTCTGCAGGGGCAGGTTCAGAGGTGGTTGACGCCACGCCAACTTAAGGCAGGAATGGTGGTTTGCGACAATGGCACCAACCTCCTCTCTGCCCTCCGACAGGGACAACTGACCCATGTGCCCTGTTTGGCTCACGTCCTTAACTTGGTGGTGCAGCGGTTCTTGGGCAGGTACCCGGGCTTACAGGATGTCCTGAGGCAGGCCAGGAAAGTCTCTGTGCATTTCCGCCGGTCATATAATGCCAGTGCTCGGCTGACGGACCTCCAAAAGGAGTTTAACCTGCCCAAGAACCGCCTAATCTGTGACATGCCCACCAGGTGGAACTCGACGTTGGCCATGCTGCAGCGGCTGCACACGCAGCAGAGGGCCATCAATGAGTACCTGTGCGACTATGGCACCAGGACAGGGTCAGGGGACCTTGGTTTTTTTTCCCCACGCCAGTGGGCCATGATCAGGGATGCATGCACTGTCCTGTCACCATTCGAGGAGGCCACGAGGATGGTGAGCACTGACAGTGCATGCATCAGTGACACTGTCCCCCTTGTCCACCTGTTGGAGCACACGCTGCGTGGAATAATGGACAGGGCACTTGAGGCAGAACAGAGGCAGGAAGAGGAGGACTTCCTTAGCTCTCAAGGCCCCCTTTATCCAGACAGTGTTCCTGCGTGCCCGCCGATCACACAGGAAGAGGACGAGGAGGAGGAGGAGGAGGAGGAGGAAGATTGTGTCAGTATGGAGGTGGAGCCTGGCACTCAGCATCAGCAGTCTTTAAGGGATCAGTCCCAAGGAACACATGGACTTGTACGTGGCTGGGAGGAGGTGGCTGCGGACGTTGTTGTCCTTAGTGACCCAGAGGACTCCGGACCGAATGCCTCAGCAAACCTACGCTGCATGGCCTCCCTGATCCTGCAAAGCCTGCGTAAGGATCCTCGTATTCGTGGTATCAAGGAGAAGGACCAATACTGGCTGGCAACCCTCCTTGATCCACGTTACAAGGGTAAGGTTGCGGACCTTATCTTGCCATCGCAGAGGGAGCAGAGGATGAAACATCTTCGGGAGGCCTTGCAGAAAGGTCTGTGCAACGCGTTCCCAGAGACTGGGAGGTTACAAACTCCTGTTTCTGGACAACGTGTTGCTGAGGCTTCGGTCAGTCAAAGAAGGAGCGGTGGAGAAGGTGGCCGTCTGACCGATGCGTTCAGACAATTTTTTGGTCCGCAGCCCCAAGGTATGATCGGTTCCAGCAACCATCGCCAGCGTCTGTTTTACATGGTGCAGGAATACCTAGGGGCAAGATCAGACTTGGACACCTTTCCCACCGAAAATCCTCTGGGTTACTGGGTCTTGAGGATGGATCACTGGCCAGAGCTTGCACAGTA
Organism: Lithobates septentrionalis; assembly: GCA_037952835.1. NCBI lineage: Eukaryota > Metazoa > Chordata > Amphibia > Anura > Ranidae > Lithobates > Lithobates septentrionalis. The sequence goes on along the minus strand of JBBDGP010004082.1, from coordinate 339,762 downwards.
TGCAATTGAGCTACTGGCCTGTCCTGCATCCAGCGTTCTTTCGGAACGTACATTCAGTGCTGCTGGAGGCGTGGTAACCGATCACAGGGTGCGTCTGTCCACTGACTCGGTCGATCGGCTGACCTTCATAAAAATGAATCAGTCTTGGATCACCACCAGCTACCAAGCACCTGATGCTGATGTAACTGAATAATTTTTTTCAGATCCCTTCAAAGACTGCCTATGCTGATGCTGAGTGATTATCCCTGAGTAATTATCCTCTTCCTCCTCAATCATCACGCTGATAGCTTGTAAGAACATTTTTGGTTCTGGGCGCCACCACCAGTGCCTAAGGCACAATTTTTCAGCCCCTGTATAACAGGGGCGTGTAATTACAATTTTTGATGTAATACTTTGCAGCACGGCTCGTTCCTGCATTCCAACTAGAGTGTCTGTGAGGGGTTGCAGTGTTGTGGCACCAGCACCAGTGCCTAAGGCCCAATTTTTCTGCCCCTGTCTAACAGGGGCGTGTAATTACAATTTTTGATGCAATACTTTGCAGCAGTGCTCGTTCCTGCGTTCCAACTAGAGTGTCTGTGAGGGGTTGCAGTGTTGTGGCACCAGCACCAGTGCCTAAGGCCTAATTTTTCAGCTCCTGTTCAACAGGGGCATGTAATTACAATTCTTGATCTAATATTTCACAGCAGGGCCCTGTGAGGGCTTACAGTGTTTTGGCCACAGCAACACCTAAGGCCCAAATTTCTGCTGAGTATATAGGGCAGGACCCTACTTTCAAACATCTAACTTACAAACGACTCCTACTTGCAAACGGAAGGAGACAACAGGAAGTGAGATGAAATCTACCCATAGGAAGGGAAATTCTCTCATGTAAGAGTTAATATGGGAAAACAATTTCTCCTTTCCACTGATGCTTTCCAATCCTTGTTCCACAAAAAAACCCAAATTTTCAAAAAACATTTTTCATTGGGACAAAAAAGTGAGGTGAAATCTTCTGAAGAGGAGGAAAGACGCAAAACAAATGTCACAGGGGTGATAACCCTTCCCTATGTTTTCCAAAAAGCTTAGAAAAGATTTTTTGGCTGGAGCTAAACACATTAAAAATGTTCAAAATTACAAAGAGATTCTACTTAACAACAAACCTACAGTCCCTGTCTTGTTTGCACCGCCTGTATACTGCTGTTCAGAGTATATAGGGACCTTTCCTTATTTTAATTTGGGTGCGGGGTTCCCCTTAATATCCATACAAGACCCAAAGGGCCTGGTAATGGACTGGGGGGTAGCCATGCCGTTTGTCTCACTGATTTTCATCCATATTGCCAGGACCCGACATGACATTAAACCCGCAAGCAGTTTTAAATGAGATTTTTTCCTTTAAAAATGACATTTGGTGCAGGGACTGTTCTAAACATGGGAAACACGCGTCACTTTACAGGCATACTATAGACACCCCCCAGGTACGATATTTAAAGGAATATTTCACTTTTTTTTTTTACTTTAAGCATCATTAAAATCACTGCTCCCGAAAAAACGGCCGTTTTTAAAAGTTTTTTTTGCATTGATACATGTCCCCTGGGGTAGGACCCGGGTCCCCAAACCCTTTTTAGGACAATACCATGCAAATTAGCCTTTAAAATGAGCACTTTTGATTTCGAACGTTCGAGTCCCATAGACGTCAATGGGGTTCTAACGTTCGTGCGAACTTTCGGTCCGTTCGCGGGTTCTGGTGCGAACCGAACCGGGGGGTGTTCGGCTCATCCCTAATAGCCAGCGCGGAAGATATTCCAGAGGGTAGTATTGGGGGCATTAGTGGTAGGTTAACCAAAGCACAAAAACACAAGGTGAGTATAGTAGCAAGTCCTAGTTGCAATCTTGAAACACCCAATACGAGGACAATATGCGACCGGTCTAAACTATGTGGCATGTTCACCAATGCCAGGAGCATGGCGGACAAGATGGGTGAACTAGAGATACTGTTGTACAAGGAGGATTTGGATTTTGTGGGAATTTCAGAGACCTGGTTCAACAGCTCTCATGATTGGCTGGCAAACATTCAAGAGTATACCCTATACCGCAAGGATAGAGAGGGTAAAAAAGGGGGAGGGGTATGCCTATATATCAAGAATAATGTACAAGTGAATGTGAGAGATGACATCACTGAGGGGGCTAGGGAGGAGGTGGAATCTTTATGGGTAGAGCTCCAAAGGGATGAAGCTAAGGGGAAAATAATACTGGGAGTATGCTATAGGCCCCCTAACCTGAGGGAGGAAGTGGAGACGGATCTCCTATCACAAATTGGAGTAGCAGCAAGGATGGGAAGTGTTATCATAATGGGGGATTTTAATTATCCAGACATAGACTGGGCGGAGGGAACCGCGCATTCATTTAAGGCTCGCCAGTTCCTTAATGTCTTGCAGGACAATTTTATGGGTCAGATGGTAGACGCACCAACTAGAAATAAAACATTACTGGATCTACTGATTACCAACAATACAGACCTGATAACAGATGTGGAAATACGGGGCAATTTAGGTAACAACGATCACAGGTCAATTAGTTTCAGTATAAATCACACAAATAGGAGACATGAAGGGAACACAAAGACACTGAATTTCAAAAGAGCCAACTTCCCTAAACTACAAACCTTGCTAAAAGGCATAAATTGGGATAAAATATTAGGAACAAAGAATACAGAGGAGAGATGGGTTTGCTTTAAGAGCATATTAAATAAGGGCATTAGCCAATGTATCCCACTGGGTAATAAATTTAAAAGAGCGAACAAACATCCTGGATGGCTTAACTCCAATGTAAAAATGCATATAAAAGCAAAGGAGAAGGCCTTCAAAAAATACAAGGTTGAGGGATCGTCCTCAGCATTCAGAATTTATAAAGAATGCAATAAGAAATGTAAGGGTGCAATTAGGACGGCTAAGATAGAACATGAAAGACACATAGCGGAGGAGAGCAAAAAAAATCCCAAGAAATTCTTTAAGTATGTAAACAGTAAAAAAGGGAGGACAGACCATATTGGCCCCATAAAGAATGAGGAAGGACATCTGGTTACAAAGGATGGGGAGATGGCGAAGGTATTGAATTTATTCTTCTCCTCAGTCTTCACGAGTGAATCGGGGGGCTTCATTAACCAAAACTGCAGTGTTTATCCTCATGACACAACACAGGAAGCACCTACATGGTTAACAGAGGATGGAATTAAAATTAGACTTGAGAAACTTAACATTAATAAATCACCGGGACCAGATGGCTTGCATCCGAGGGTACTTAGGGAACTCAGTCAGGTGATTGCCAGACCGTTGTTCCTAATTTTTACAGACAGTCTATTGACTGGAATGGTACCAGCTGATTGGAGAAAAGCCAATGTAGCACCAATATTTAAAAAGGGCCCAAAAAACATCCCTGGGAATTACAGACCAGTTAGCCTAACATCAATAGTATGTAAACTCTTGGAGGGGATGATAAGGGACTATATACAAGATTTTAGTAATAAGAATGATATCATTAGCAGTAATCAGCATGGATTCATGAAGAATCGTTCTTGCCAAACCAATCTATTAACCTTCTATGAGGAGGTGAGTTGCCATCTAGATAAAGGAAGGCCCGTAGACGCGGTGTATCTGGATTTTGCAAAAGCATTTGACACAGTTCCCCATAAATGTTTACTGTACAAAATAAGGTCCGTTGGCATGGACCATAGGGTGAGTACATGGATTGAAAACTGGCTACAAGGGCGAGTTCAGAGGGTGGTGATAAATGGGGAGTACTCAGAATGGTCAGGGGTGGGTAGTGGGGTCCCCCAGGGTTCTGTGCTGGGACCAATCCTATTTAATTTGTTCATAAATGACCTGGAGGATGGGATAAACAGTTCCATCTCTGTATTTGCAGACGATACTAAGCTAAGCAGGGCAATAACTTCTCCGCAGGATGTGGAAATCTTGCAAAAAGACCTGAACAAATTAATGGGGTGGGTGACTACATGGCAAATGAGGTTCAATGTAGAAAAATGTAAAATAATGCATTTGGGTGTCAAAAATATGAATGCAATCTATACACTGGGGGGAGAACCTCTGGGGGAATCTAGGATGGAAAAGGACTTGGGGGTCCTAGTGGATGATAGGCTCAGCAACGGCATGCAATGCCAAGCTGCTGCTAATAAAGCAAACAGAATATTGGCATTAAAAAGGGAATCAACTCCAGAGATAAAACGATAATTCTGCCGCTCTACAAGACTCTGGTCCGGCCGCACCTGGAGTATGCTGTCCAGTTCTGGGCACCAGTCCTCAGGAAGGATGTACTGGAAATGGAGCGAGTACAAAGAAGGGCAACAAAGCTAATAAAGGGTCTGAAGGATCTTAGTTATGAGGAAAGGTTGCGAGCTCTGAACTTATTCTCTCTGGAGAAGAGACGCTTGAGAGGGGATATGATTTCAATTTACAAATACTGTACTGGTGACCCCACAATAGGGATAAAACTTTTTCGCAGAAGAGAGTTTAATAAGACTCGTGGCCACTCATTACAATTAGAAGAAAAGAGGTTTAACCTTAAACTACGTAGAGGGTTCTTTACTGTAAGAGCGGCAAGGATGTGGAATTCCCTTCACCAGGCGGTGGTCTCAGCGGGGAGCATTGATAGCTTCAAGAAACTATTAGATAATCACCTGAATGACCACAATATACAGGGATATGTAATGTAATACTGACACATAATCACACACATAGGTTGGACTTGATGGACTTGTGTCTTTTTTCAACCTCACCTACTATGTAACTATGTAACTATATGTAACCTCTAGCAACCAGTCAGTGAGCGGTAATGATACATTGTTACCTCTGGCAACCAAACGCAATAGCTGCCTGATCGGATTAAGTAAACTGATTTTGAGTCTAGGTGCTATTTATTGTATGTCTCAGAGCAGATGGAGAGTGAAACTGCATGGGGGGGCCCCAAGAAAAGTTTTGCCCAGGGTCCAATCAATATTAAAGACGGCCCTGAGTAGAGGCTGCAGGTCCTGACCCATTTGTCCTTCTCCTGATGAAGTGTCGCAGGTGACTGCTTCCTCTACCTGCCCCTCGGCCCCGCCCTGCTGACGGGACATAGACAACCCAGAAAAATCTAACGGGGTCCTAACCCTCCTCTACTTCATCCAACACTAAACAGTCATGTTCCAGCCTAACATAGACCATAAAGCCAACCGAAGAACCTTCATATACCTGTGGAAAATACATGACACCATATCGAAGGTGACCACTTTGTTGAGTTGGGTCGTAGTCAGGTGACAATTGGTTGGCTGGGGTGGTGGGCGGTGATACTTCTCAGAAGTGAGACTTTTGGTGACTCCACTTACTGCTTCAGAGTTCAATTCCTCCCCCTCCTCCAATCAGCAGGCTTGCAGACACGGTGTGCGTCCACATTCCAGCCAGAAGCCACACATCAGGAGTACGCACCATTTTTCTATGCCTGTAATTAATTCTTCTTTCTACTCTCTTTCCCTAGTGCCTGAAATATGTGACTGTCAGAACTGTTGCCTGTGAAACAGGACCACCGACACCATCAGCAGAAAAGAAGGACCTGTGATGTCACTGGAAGGTCCTGTGATGTCATTAGGAGGACCTTTAATGTCACTGGAATGACCTGTGATGTCACTGGAATGACCTGTGATGTCACTGGAAGGACCTGTGATGTCACTGGGAGGACCTGTGATGTCACTGGAATGACCTGTGATGTCACTGGAATGACCTGTGATGTCACTGGGAGGACCTGTGATATCACTGGGCAGGCCAAATGGACACTTGTAAAATAAAGGTCCTCCAGCTAGCCCCCTCCACAGGCAATACCCTCTAACTAATCTCTCTAGCTAAAAATTATTACAAAACTAAATTACAGTGAGGTCCATAAATATTGGGACATGGACACAATTCTAATCTTTTTGGCTCTATACACCACCACAATGGATTTGAAATGAAACGAACATGATGTGCCTTAACTGCAGACTTTCAGCTTTAATTTGAGGGTATTTACATCCAAATCAGGTGAACGGTGTAGAAATTACAACAGTTTGTATATGTGCCTCCCACTTTTTAAGGGACCAAAAGTTATGGGACAATTGGCTGCTTAGCTGTTCCATGGCCAGGTGTGTGTTATTCCCTCATTATCCCATTTACAAGGAGCAGTTAAAAGGTCCAGAGTTCATTTCAAGTGCGCTATTTGCATTTGGAATCTGTTGCTGTCAACTCTCAATATGAGATCCAAAGAGCTGTCACTATCAGTGAAGCAAGCCATCATTAGGCTGAAAAAAAACAAAACAAACCCATCAGAGAGATAGCAGAAACATTAGGTGTGGCCAAATAAACTGTTTGGAACATCCTTAAAAAGAAAGAACGCACCGGTGAGCTCAGCAACACCAAAAACCCGGAAGACCATGGAAAACAACTGTGGTGGATGACCGAAGAATTCTTTCCTGGTGAAGAAAACACCCTTCACAACAGTTGGCCAGATGAAGAACACTCTCCAGGAGGTAGGTGTATGTGTGTCAAAGTCAACAATCAAGAGAAGACTTCACCAAAGTTAATACAGAGGGTTCACCACAAGATGTAAACCATTGGTGAGCCTCAAAAACAGGAAGGCCAGATTAGAGTTTGCCAAACAACATCTAAATAAGCCTTCACAGTTCTGGAACAACATCCTATGGACAGATGAGACCAAGATCAACTTGTACCAGAGTGATGGGAAGAGAAGAGTATGGAGAAGGAAAGGAACTGCTCATGATCCAAAGCATACCACCCCATCAGTGAAGCATGGTGGTGGTAGTGTCATGGCGTGGGCATGTATGGCTGCCAATGGAACTGGTTCTCTTGTATTTATTGATGATGTGACTGCTGACAAAAGCAGCAGGATGAATTCTGAAGTGTTTCGGACAATATTATCTGCACATATTCAGTAAAATGCTTCAGAACTCATTGGACGGCGCTTCACAGTGCAGATGGACAATGACCCGAAGCATACTGCGAAAGCAACCAAAGAGTTTTTTAAGGGAAAGAAGTGGAATGTTATGCAATGACCAAGTCAATCACCTGACCTGAATCCGATTGAGCATGCATTTCACTTGCTGAAGACAAAACTGAAGGGAAAATGCCCCAAGAACAAGCAGGAACTGAAGACAGTTGTAGTAAAGGCCTGGCAGAGCATCACCAGGGATGAAACCCAGCGTCTGGTGACGTCTATGTGTTCCACACTTCAGGCTGTAATTGACTGCAAAGGATTTGCAACAAAGTATTAAAAAGTGAAAGTTTGATGGATGATTGTTAATCTGTCCCATTACTTTTGGTCCCTTAAAAAGTGGGAGGCACGTATACAAACTGTTGTAATTCCTACACCGTTCACCTGATTTGGATGTAAATACCCTTAAATTAAAGCTGAAAGTCTGCAGTTAAAGCAAATCTTGTTCATTTCAAATCCATTGTGGTGGTGTATAGAGCCAAAAAGATTAGAATTGTGTTGATGTCCCAATATTTATGGACCTGACTGTAAATGCCCCTTTTATTCCCCTAAATTGGTGGTCATGTGAGGCGCTGTGTCCCGGGTCTTCTATGTTCTTTACTGCAGAGTGGCCGACTCTTCTTCAGGTCTCTACACATCACTGTCTGGGTGACATGGCACCGCTGACCAGCAGTGGGGAGATGTCCCAACAAGGGAACTGGTCATCAGTGGACCCGAACGGCAGTGCTGAACCCCCAGTCAGCCCCTTTTACTCTCCTGAATTGGTGGTCATGTGAGGCGCTGAGTCCAGGTTCTTTACTGCAAAGTGGCCGGTCCTTCTTTGCATGTCTCCATCACTGTCTGGGTGAGATGGCACCACTGTCCAAGAGTGGGATGATGCCCTAAGATTGGAACTGGTCATCAGTGGGCCCAGTTGGCCAGTACTGAACCACCAGTCTGCAAATTTTACTTCCCTAAATTGGTGGTCATGTGAGGGGCGGAGTCCCGGGTCTTCTATGTTTTGTACTGAAGAGTGGGCGGTTCTTCTTCAGGTGTCTAAATCACTGTCTGGATGATATGGCACCACCGTCCAAGACTGGGATGATGTCCCAACATAGGGACTGGCCATCAATGGGCCCGGACGACAGTGCTGAATCACCCTTATGCCCCTTTTACTCCCATAAATTGGTGGTCACGTGAGGCGATGAGTCCTAGGTCTTCTATGTTCTTTACTTCAGAGTGGACAGTTCTTCTTCGGGTGTCTAAATCAATGTCTGGGTGAGATGGCACCGCTGGGGTGACATCACAACAGCAGGGAAAGGGCTTATTTTGCCCCAAGGTGGCCTTTAAATGAGGGGGTTTTAAAAAACAGTTCCACAGTTCTGCTCTGATTAGATACCCCCATTGGGCAACCTAGTCTGAACCACCGGGCACTCCTTTGTTTTCCAAAACCAGCTCAGTGGCCCTGTCATATGTGGGATATTTAGAAAGTCCCAAGCCTTTCAAGAGACAAATATTGGAGAACAGAACTTTTTTCAACCTCCAGAAAGTTATTTTATACATATCTTTTCAATCTAGTCACCATTGAGATCTATTCATTTTTTTCCAGGCTCCTATTCCAGCGGTCAAAGTTGGGCACATTGAGGAATCTAGAGGGAAACAACTCTATGCCAATGCTAAGGGTATAATTGGGGCTGCCAGTCACAACATTCCATCTATTATAGAAATAATATAAATCTGTCCCTCAGGACAGCCAAAGGGTCTGAGGGGTTTCTGAGGTGTAATATCTCCCTGGGGACTGGGTGTCCCAACAATTTGTCTTCGTTTGTGGGGTATGTGATTGATTTATTTATATCTATTTATATGTATTATGTTTTTACTTCCTTCTTTTGTTCTTTATAACATCTCTATCCTGAAGAAGCAACTTTGGGAAACATGTTGAAATAATGGAACTCCTCCACGGCCTATGATTTCAATCATTATATTACACCATACCATGTTATTTGTATTTATATCTGTTTATATGTATTTTGTTTCTCCTCCCTTTTTTGTTCGTTAGAACATCCCACTCCTGAAGAAGCACCTTCTGCGAAATGCGTTGAGATATTGGAACTTATCCACAGCCTAGGCAGCTCCCTGAAGTTGATGTCTTGAAAAAAAAAAAGTGGACAAGTGTAAGGATTCGAGGGACTATGGAAAGGACCAAATTGTAATGTCTAGACAACAGGGACAGAGCAACTGCAAAACTGCAGCTATTGTGGGATGTTGGTGATCCAAGGAAGGAGAACCGACCAACCAGTGAAAGGATCATGGACAGCCAAGGCTCATTGATCAAAGCTCATTAATGGAGGTTGGGAGGGAAGGCTCATTGATGGAGGTGGGGGGTAACGCTCATTAATGGAGGTGGGGGAGGAAAGGCTCATTGATGGAGGTGGGGGAGGGAAGGCTCATTGATGGAGGTGAGGAGGGAAGGGTCATTGATGGAGGTGGGGAGGGAAGGCTCATTGATGGAGGTGGGGAGGGAAGGCTCATTGATGGAGATTGAGGAGGGAAGGCTCATTGATGGAGGTGGGGAGGGAAGGCTCATTGATGGAGGTGGGGAGGGAAGACTCATTGATGGAGGTGGGGAGGGAAGTCTCATTGAGGGAGATATGGGGGGAGGCTCATTGAGGGAGGTGGGGAGAGAAGGCTCATTGATGGGGGTAGGGAGGGAAGCCTCATTGATGGAGGTGGGGAGGGAAGACGCATTGATGGAGGTGGGGAAGGAAGACTCATTGATGGAGGTGGGGAGGGAAGGCTCATTGATGGAGGTGGGGGAGGGAAGACTCATTGATGGAGGTGGGGAGGGAAGGCTCATTGATGGAGGTGAGGAGGGAAGACTCATTGATTGAGGTGGGGAGGGAAGGCTCATTGATGGAGGTGGGGAGGGAAGGCTCATTGATGGAGGTGGGAAGGGAAGGCTCATTGATGGAGGTGAGGAGGGAAGGCTCATCAATGGATGTGGGGGAGAGAAGGCTCATTGATGGAGGTGGGGGAGGGAAGGCTCATTGATGGAGGTGGGGAGAGAAGGCTCATTGATGGAGGTGAGGAGGAAAGGCTCATTGATGGAGGTTGGGAGGGAAGGCTCATTGATGGAGGTGGGGGGTAACGCTCATTGATGGAGGTGGGGAGAGAAGGCTCATTGATGGAGGTGGGGAGGGAAGGCTCATTGATGGAGATAGGGAGGGATGGATCATTGATGGAGATGGGGGGAGGGAAGGCTCTTTGATGAAGGTGGGGGGAAGGAAGGCTCATTGATGGAGGTGAGGAGGGAAGGCTCATTGATGGAGGTGAGGAGGGAAGGCTCATTGATGGAGATGGGGAGGGAAGGCTCATTGATGGAGGTGGGAAGGGAAGGCTCATCAATGGAGGTGGGGAGGGAAGGCTCATTGATGGAGGTGGGGAGGAAAGGCTCATTGATGGAGATAGGGAGGGATGGATCATTGATGGAGGTGAGGAGGGAAGGCTCATTGATGGAGGTGGGGAGGAAAGGCTCATTGATGGAGATGGGGGGAGGGAAGGATCATTGATGGAGGTGGGGGGAGGGAAGGATCATTGATGGAGGTGGGGGGAGGGAAGGATCATTGATGGAGATGGGGGGAGGGAAGGCTCTTTGATGAAGGTGGGGGGAAGGAAGGCTCATTGATGGAGGTGGAGGGGGAAGGCTCATTGATGGAGGTGGGGGGGGCGGTCATTGATTGAGGTGGGGGGAGGTTCATTGATGGAGGTGGGGGGGGGGATCATGGATGGAGGTGGGGAGGGAAGACTGGCCCACGTAGTCAGATCCAATAGAACAATGCCCCATCATTGGTTTTAACAGGGGGAATAGTGCCAGAACTGGACCACGGAGTAATGGAAGTAGGTTTGAGGATTACAACAAAGAGTTTGAAGTGTTGACTTAGCCTCCTAACTCTCCAGATCTCAATCCAATCGATCACCTGTGGGATATGCTAGAAAAATTAGTCTGATCCATCCAAACTTACAGGACTTAAAGGATCTGCTACTGACGGCTTGGTGTCAGATACCACAGCGTACGTTCAGTGTACAAGTTGAGTCCATACCTGGACAGGTTATGGTGGATAGTCATAATGTTATGGCTGATCGGTGTGTTTTTATTATGTGTTCAGGTTTTAACATGATCAACCTGATGCTTGGATTGAGTTGGGTTAAATAAACTTCAGATTTGACCATATTTGGAGTATGTTCATTTTTTGGAGAGATGTCACACCTCTAAAATCCTTCATACTGTCCTGAGGGACAGAAGTATATTTCTAGGTAGAAGCAATTGAAGGCCGATCTGAGGACCTGGGTGAGAAGCTGCTGACTCAGATATAATTTTGCAGCAGGCCAGAGTTTGGAGACTCTATATTTTTTATAATCAGGGAGACCAGCATTGGCAAAGAAGGACTCATTTCTCACTACTCTCTGGATCTGATCATATGACCGGTTTCCTATAAACATACATACAATTTTGTAAACTCCAACAGATCAAATTTTATGGATTAAGCATTTACCAGGTACAGTAACATATGGCAGTTCTGGGGCACCCCTTTGCATTTGTAGGCAGGTGCAGTTTGCTACTTTGCCACTCGGTGGCTCTATAGCAGAATAGTGTCTGGTTACATTAAGCAAGGTTATCAGGTGTTAGGTCCCTTTTAGTTAGAGCCCTCCTGCAGTGATGTCATGGCCCTGGGTGGGTCAGTGCCCTGTTATAAGCCAGGGTGGGAGGAGCCTTAGTGCACTTGGGATATGGGAGCCAACAACCCCACACAAGCACAGATGTAATCAGCACATGTAGGCCCTGGACAGGAGGCCGGTAGGAGTGGGCCTGTTATTAAGGAGGAGCTGGCTGTAGTATTTCTGTCCCTTATGGAAGTGGGGGGGGGGGGGGGGGGAAGGTTAGGGTGGATTGCAAAAGGCCTTTTAGGCCAGGCTGGAGATCTCTGTGTGAGGTTGCTTCCCTGGAAGGTTCCTGGGAGAGGTGAACCCAGCAAGGAGGTGACTTCAGAGATCTCATTCTAGTGATTACTAATGACTGCGGGTAGAGGAGAGACTGTAAAGGAGATAGCTGCTGAGGTGCATATGCTTTCACATGTGACTACTGCGGACCGTCCACTAAATGTGATTGACTGTGTAATGTCATGTGACTCCGGGAATGTATGTCCTAGCGATGTGACTGTTATGCCATTTCCTGTACAGCAAAACTTTTTACGTGTAGACATTCCTTCCTTTGGGGACGACATGAAGGTCAATGGCCAGGAATGTTGTGTAGAGACCTCTGCCATGAAATAGGGCACAAGATGACGGAAGGGTTCGGCCTCAGCAGGAGGGATAGCGCTCTAGCAGGACAGGAGCAGGGGTGGGGACTTGAACGCTTGGCGCCAAATTCAGCCAACCATGAAGCTCCTCTTACACGTTCGTCCTTCTTGGCTCTGACGTGGCCAGATGGAAATTTGGCAAACCACCTTTCTATAGTTGTAGAATCCAAAGCTTTGTCCTCCTGACGTTCCTCGGGTTATATGAACAGAGAGAGAGAACAGAAATCTTTTCTCTTTATAGCAGATTTAAAAATAAGAAGGAAGTAAAGACTTGGCATGTTCCCCCAATGTATCATCTTATTTATCTTATCCAATGTATCATCTTATCCAATGTATCATCTTATCCAATGTATCATCTTATCCAATGTATCATCTTATCCAATGTATCATCTTATCCAATGTATCATCTTATCCAATGTATCATCTTATCCAATGTATCATCTTATTTATCTTATCCAATGTATCATCTTATCCAATGTATCATATTATTCATCATAGTCAATGTATCATATTGTAGATACCAGTGGCGGCTGGTGCTCCATTTTTTGGGGGAGGGCGGCAAACAAACCACCCGACCCCCCCCCCCCCCTGTTCAGTCGGTCAGTCAAACCCCCTTCACCCACCAGTCCCGCACTTACCCCATCCAGGTCGTGGGCAGCTTTGGCGGCTTCCCCCCTGCTTCTCCTCTCGTCCGATCCGGACTTAAGACCCGCTTCCTGATTGGCCCGGGAGAAGAAGCAGGAAGACAATAGCGATATTAATTCACTATTGTTACACAACTGGGGGGGAGGGGGGGGGGCTCGGGGCCCTGAGCCCACCCTTTTTTTAAGCCAATTAGGACCTCAGGCTCTAATCATGTGCTTCAAAAAAGAAAACCCCATTGAAATCCATGTGTCTGGTGCCCCGCATGTAGAGTAGGGGCCGGGCGCATGGATTAGGGGGCGGCGCCCCTGTGGCCCTTATGGAGTGGCCGCCACTGGTAGATATGACGACATCTTTATCTGTCCATGGTAATCCACCCCCCATCGTTAGGTTTTCACTTTCAGTAACCAACTAAAGGAAAATAGAAATCTTCATGTCTTGAAAACTCCCCGCCATCATTACCTGGGAAGCCCGCCGCGCTCTCAGATGAATCTTTTATCTATCGGCGGAGAGATTGCGCCGCACGGTGCTAAGCTGCGTTGTATACGTTGCCGGCTGCCAATGACTTTCTGATACTCGACAAGACGCCGCCCCGGATCAAAGCCTTCCGCCACCTACTTGGGCTGCGCTAAATAAATCTTCTCCTTAATGTTGTACAGAGGAACTGGCAGGAGTTTTGTACTTCTTCTATGCTAGGTTGAAAGAAATCGCATCGGCGGCCCTCGGAGCGCGTGGTCTGGTGCCGGAGAAAAACGCTCATCAAACATTGGAAGACTTTACATCTCTGAGACGTCCGACTCCTTCCAAATCCAAGGAAATCATCATTAGGTGAAATGACGTCTCTGATATCACCGAGAAGATGATCCGCGACTCAAACAGCAATTAGATCACCTCTAAGTCTTCTTTTTATAGAGCTTTATTAAAGGAAAACTCTTCTTCCACAAAATTACTACTTATTTTTTGTATTACTATGTGACATATATATATATATATATATATATATACACACACATACACTATATTACCAAAAGTATTGGGACGCCTGCCTTTACACACATGACCTTTAATGACATCCCAGTCTTAGTCCGGAGGGTTCAATATTGAGTTGGCTCCGCCCTTTGCAGCTATAACAGCTTCAACTCTTCTGGGAAGGCCGTCCACAAGGTTTAGGAGGGTGTCTATGGGAATGTTGGACCGTTCTTCCAGAAGAGCATTTGTGAGGTCAGGCACTGATGTTGGATGAGAAGACCTGGCTCCCTGTCTCCGCTCTAAATTCATCTCAAAGGTGTTCTATCGGGTTGAGGTCAGGACTCTGTGCAGGCCAGTCAAGTTCCTCCACCCCAAACTCGCTCATCCATGTCTTTATGGACCTTGCTTTGTGCACTGGTCTAAATTATTCGGTGGAGGGGGGATTATAGTGTGTGGGAAGGGGGGATTATGGTGGGGGGTTGTTTTTCAGGGGTTGGGTTTGGCCCCTTAGTTCCAGTGAAGGGAACTCTTAAGGCGTCAGCAGACCAAGACATTTTGGACAATTTCATGCCCCCAACTTTGTGGGAACAGTTTGGGGGACGGCCCCTTCTTGTTCCAACATGACTGCCCACCAGTGCACAAAGCAAGGTCCATAAAGACATGGATGAGTGAGTTTGGGGTGGGGGAACTTGACTGGCCTGCACAGAGTCCTGACCTCAACCCCAAAGAACACCTTTGCGATGAATTAGAGCGGAGACTGCGAGCCAGGCCTTCTCGTCCAACATCATTGCCTGAGCTCACAAATGTGCTTCTGGAAGAATGGTCAATTACCCAATTTGTTTGGTAAAATATAAAAGATGAGGTTGCACCGAGTAAATAGATACGCAACATATCAAACCTTAAAAATGGGTGACAGACTTCAGTCCCCTATATTTTCCATAGGTGACTCTGTAAAATCCCCCTACAGGTCATCAGTTTAGTGATATGCAGGAGCTCTGGTGATATGTAACATGTGTATCACAATCAATGTTTTTGTGTGTAAGCACCCCCAACATGTGCGTTTTGGTTCATACATGTATGTATGAGGGGATTGGGGGGGGGGGCTCAAAAATTGGGGGGGGGGGGGATTTTTAAGTGTTTGGATGTAACTTTATTTCATTTTTATTTAATATTCGTTTTTGTTTTTTTTTGTTCACATGGGGGACACACATTACTTTATACTGTATGATGTGTTTTTGGTGACAGGTTCTCTTTAATGAGACATCCGGGGTCTAAAAAATTGTCTTTTAGTACTCTCCGGATTGCAAAGTCCTTATCAGGGACCCAGGATTTTCAGAGGTTCGAAGAATTTAGGGTGGGAAGAGCCTCCAAACCCTGAGTGCGGGGACTTTGGTCCTGAAGGGTTTAGTCAATGTGCATCAGAGCCCAGAAAAGGAAGAGGAAAGAGTCGGCACCTGTCTGTGAGATAGAACAGGATGGACTAGCTTGGGACTGAGTCAGGGTTGCTGGACTGTGAAAACCCCTCCTTGGGACCCCTGCAGGAGACGGGAAACCCCAATGTGGGACTGGTATAGTGGCGGTGAGCCATTTCCTTGTTTTTTGCCAGTGAACCGGTTATGGTCTCTTTTCTGTTGGTTTTTCTGCAAACTGTTTTGTTTTTTGGACTGTTTGTAAATTCCAATAAAAACGGTCAATGTTCCAAGTACCTGGCGGTGGTCCCGGGCTCCCATATGACTATATATATATATATATATTGTAGCAGAGTGTCCCAGAGAGAGCCGGGAAAAGTCCTCTTCGGGTTTTATACGTCTCCCAGGCTCCTCATATACATTCAGGGATCTCTGATCCATGGTCCAGTTGGGGTCTTGGTCCTCACCGGAGACGGACAGCCTTGGCTCTCGGAACCTCAGACAACTTCTGTCTGGGAGAGCAAAAAGTTGGTGAAAGCCATTGAGCTGTGTGTGAAGTTGACAAGCTGTAGGCTTGCTGGGCCTGGTAGTTAGGATCTGTAAATATTGTATAGATAGTGTCGAAATGTGGCTCGGTTTTTGGTTTTTGTTTGGCTATTTTTGTTCCTATTTGTTTTTCTGGAACTCTGTACAGCACCGGTATATAGACTTATATATATCACTAATAAACTCCGCACTGTTTGCCACTACCTCACTGGATTTGGTATCTGTGCCTGAAAGACTGCTCATCCCAGGGAGCTTTGTACCGCCTACCTGTGCCCCAGGTTACAATATATACAGTGCCTTGAAAAAGTATTCATACCCCTTAAAATACCCCACATTTTGTCATTTTACAACCAAAAACATAAATGTATTTTATTGGGATTTTATGTGATAGACCAACACAAAGTGTCACATAATTGTGAAGTGGAAGGAAAATGATAAATGATACAAATAAATATGTGAAAAGTGTGGGGGGGGGGGGGGGGCATTTGTATGGCGCCCCCCGGAGTCAATACTTTGTAGAACCCCCTTTCTCTACAAGTCTTTTTGGGGATGTCTCTACCAGCTTTGCCCATCTAGAGAGGACATTTTTGCCCATTCTTCTTTGTAAAATATCTCAAGCTCTGTCAGATTGGATGGAGAGCGTCTGTGAACAGCAATGTTCAAGTCTTGCCACAGATTCTCAATGGGATTTAGGTCTGGACTGTGACTGGGCCATTCTAACACATGAATATGCTTTGATCTAAACCATTCCATTGTAGCTCTGGCTGGATGTTTCGGGTCGTTGTCCTGCTGGAAGGTGAACCTCCCCCCGGTCTCAAGTCTTTTGTAGACTCTAACAGGTTTTCTTCTAAGATTGTCCTGTATTTGTCTCCATCCATCTTCCCATCAACTCTGACCAGCTTCCCTGTCCCTGCTGAAGAAAAGCATCCCCACCACATGATGCTGCCACCACCATGTTTCACAGTGGGTATGGTGTGTTCAGGGTGATGTGCAGTGTTAGTTTTCCCCACACATAGCGTTTTACTTTTAGGCCATAAAGTTGAATTTTGGTCTCATGTGACCAGATCACCTTCTTCCACATGTTTGCTGTGTCCTCCACATGGCTTCTCACAAACTACAAACAGGACTTCTTATGACTTTCTTTCTCCAATGTCTTTCTTCTTGTCACTCTTCCATAAAGGGCAGATTTGTGGAGAACACGACTAATAGTTGTCCTGTGGACAGATTCTCCCCCCTGAGCTGTGGATCTCTGCAGCTCCTCCAGAGTTACCATGGACCTCTTGGCTCTTCTCTGATGAATGCTCTCCTTGCCCGGCCGGTCAGTTTAGGTGGACGGCCATGTCTTGGTAGGTTTGCAGTTGTGCCATACTCTTTCCATTTTCCGATGATGGATTGAACAGAGCTCCGTGAGATGTTCAAAGCTTGGGAGATTTTTATATAACCTAACCCTGCTTTATACTTCTCCACAACTTTATCCCTGACCTGTCTGGTGTGTTCCTTGGCCTTCATGATGCTGTTTGTTCACTAAGGTTCTCTAACAAACCTCCGAGGGCTCCACAGAACAGCTGTATTTTTACTTAGATGAAATGACACACAGGTGGACTCTATTTACTAATTAGGTGACTTCTGAAGGCAATTGGTTCCTCTAGATTTTAGTTAGGGGTATCAGAGTAAAGGGGGCTGAATACAAATGTCCCCCCCTCCCCACACTTTTCACATTTATTTGTATAATTTATCATTTTCCTTCCACTTCACAATTATGTGACACTTTGTGTTGGTCTATCACATAAAATCCCAATAAAAAACATTTACGTTATTGGTTGTAACATGACAACATGTGGGAAATGTCAAGGGGTATGAATACTTTTTCAAGGCATTGTGTGTATATATAGATAGATGAAAGCTGTACTCCAGGCAGATATAGAAGACACCAATGAATGCAGCCCTGTATACATTCGTACATCGATAAATGTATTTTTAAAATACAAACAGTGGAAGTACTTGGTGCAGTTCCTGTACAGCAGAGCTCAGACGTGGAGAAGAAGGTGCAGCACAAGGAGTCATTCAGTTCATGTGCTGACAGGAAGCATGTTGATAGGAGGAGAGAGCAGAGTAACAGAGAGATGAGCTCATGGCGGTGCTGTCTTACCTTACACTGTCCAATCACAGGCTGGGGGAAAGCCTGGGCTCAGAGAAAGTGGTTTGATTGATTCTAGCCATCAGACTGAGGATGTCTAGCAAAAAGACTGGTCGGAGAAGTTTATTC
Source organism: Lithobates septentrionalis (assembly GCA_037952835.1). NCBI lineage: Eukaryota > Metazoa > Chordata > Amphibia > Anura > Ranidae > Lithobates > Lithobates septentrionalis. The sequence continues at coordinate 321,586 of JBBDGP010004082.1, read as the reverse complement.
TGCTTATATTTTGCCTTCCCTGCCCCCCCCCCCATCTTTATCAGGAATTAGAATTCCCCCATGGGGCGGGACTTTAAAGGCTCAAGAAGGTATTTGTTTTTTTCATAAAAATGTATACATTTTATTAAATATACAGTAAAATCGGGTACAATTTTCTAAACTTCCTATAGTAAAGTGAACACAGGATCATATAATATGATACAGATAACGTAATCTTTATGCAGAGGTCGCATATTGTGTCCGACGCGTTTCAAACTCAACTGGCTTCTTCTTCAGGGACAACTCTACAAATATTATTGTGTGATAAAATGTTCTCAAACAAGTGGAAATGAAAAGCAACCAAAGAAAAACATGTGAAACCACACATTTGTCTCCGTCCTCACAGATCTACTGCCACTCCCCAAGGCAGTATGGATATGTGGGGGGGGGGGGGGAGGGGGGGAGGGAGAAAGAGGGGATGTAGTTCCTCGGCCAGAGTGGGCCTCCTAATAACATTTTTAAATAAAGCCTTTCCATTTTCATTCCATACCTGATTTTAGATCCAGTGACTTCATCACCAGGTCTCTGTGCTTCTCTATACAATGCAGGCAGATCATGGCTGGTGGGAGGAGCCGGTAGGGGGCGGTACAAAGATTCCTGAAAACATCACAGCCCCCGGCCTCAGTACTCCTCTCAAGAGCCCTCAGCCCTGATGCAAGCAGTGGGAGGAGTTATGCAAATATTAAAATGCCCTTGATGGGTTGTTTTACATTCTGGGGTCAGGTAGGTCCATGTTATAAGCAGGCCGGGCTCAGTACACAAATAGCTGTAACAGTACAAGAACAAGCAGGTAGCAGTAGGCAGCCAAGAGTCAGTCCTGGTGGAGTGGTAAGTATTAACGTACTATAGGAGTAGGCAGCCATGGGCGGGTACATGAGTAGTGGTAAGTAGAACCGTAGTGTAGTAGTAGGCAGCCCAGGGTCAGTACAGGAGGAGCGGTAAGTAGAAACATAGTGTAGTAGTAGGCAGCCATGAGCCGGTACACGAGGAGCGGTAAGTAGAACTGTAGTGTAGCCGTAGGCAGCCAAGGGTCGGTACAGGAGGAGCGGTAAGTAGAAACATAGTGTAGTAGTAGTAGTAGGCAGCCATGGGTTGGTACATGTGGAGTGGTAAATAGAAACGTAGCATAGTAGTAGGCAGCCAAAGGCCGGTACACGAGGAGCGGTAACTAGAAACATAGTGTAGTAGTAGGCAGCCATGGGTTGGTACACGAGGAGCGGTAAGTAGAAACATAGTGAAGCTGTAGGCATCCATGGGTCAGTACAGGCAGAGCACAATGGGAGGAGGAAGCAGTATATAAAAATCCACCGTGTGAACTAGGATTGTTCAAAAGATTTATTGATGACATCCTCATAATATGGAATGGAAGCAAAGAAACCTTGGAGCAGTTTCTGTCGAATTTAAATAATAATGACAGAAATATACAACTAACCTGGAATATTGACACTAAGAAGGTCGAATTTCTGGATCTAGAGATAAGCATTGAAGGAGACCGCTTAATAACTAAAACCCACTTCAAAGAAGTGTCTAGAAATAGTTATCTCCCTATGACCAGTTGCCACCATAAGCCTTGGCTTTATAACATCCCAAAAGGCCAATTGGTAAGAATCAAGCGCAACTGTACGAAAGATGTAGACTTCGAGATTCAGGCAAATTTAATTGGACAGAGATTTGTCAAGAAAGGCTATGAAGAAGGATCAATCAAAAGAGAAATTGAACGTACCCAAATGATGGACAGAAACCAACTGATACATGCACCTAAGAAGACTCAGAGCCTTTCAGAATCACCAAGCTTAATTTTAGACTTCAATACTCAATTTAAGGACATAGAGAAGATTATCCGCAAACACTGGCATATCCTAAAGGAGGACAAACACCTACGACAAATCCTACCAGAAAGGCCTTCTATTATTTATAAACGGGCTCCAACTTTGAGGGATATCATCGTGAAGAATGTAGTGGAACTTCCTCCTAAAAATACCTTCTCCTTTTTTAATGGTAAAGGCTTCTACCCTTGTAAATATTGTTATGCATGCACACACGCTAAAAAATTCCAAACCAAAAAACATGATTTTAAGGCAATGAGTACAGGGAACATTTATCCAATAAAAGACTTCATTAACTGCTACACAGAGGGGGTTGTGTACATGTTACAATGTCCTTGTAACCTACAGTATGTAGGAAGGACCAAAAGGGCACTCAAAATAAGGATTAAAGAGCATTTAGTTAACATCAAAAAAGGGTGCCCGAAACACAATGTATCCAAGCACTTTGCACTTTTTCATAACAAAGACCCCACACAACTACTTTTTTGGGGCATAGAGAGATATAATAAATCTTGGAGAGGTGACCACAAAATCAGAACCCTCAGTCAGAAGGAATCTAAATGGATACATAGAACCAGAACATTAGTACCTGAAGGGTTAAATGTAGAATTTGATCTTAACTGTTTCATTAGTGATTTTTAAATTTTATCCATCTATGTAAACTTAATACTTCACTTCCGGTGTGCCTCTGTCTTTTAATTTTGGGGGCTTTTTTATCATGATTTAAAAAAAAAATTTTTTTATCATGATTTGTAATATTTGTATACATCTTGGACCTGTCATAGTCATTTTTAATCATATTTTTATTGCTGTTGGATATATATCTCATTAAGATTTTTATCCACAGTTTTACCAGCTCGCTAGGATTATTTTATTATTAAAGGGTTAATTTTACTGATTTTTTAAGATTACCAGTTGTTTTTTAATTTTTTAATCGCATGCGGCCCGATCGGAGACCGGATCGGTTGGGTCACCATTTCGGGTTGTCATGTTATCCATTTCTCAAGAATGGGTTTTAAACGCACTTTGCAACACTTTTTTTACTTCTCTGTTTGAATCTAACTTTATTAATGAACTTGTCTTACGACATTACCCACTCAAAGATGGCCGCGGTACTACTATTCACTTGGTCTACAACAAAATGGAGTTTTCTCCACTTCCTGTCCCAGCAGTATAAAACGACCATTGCGATAGCCAATCCGGTGCCCTGAAGAAGTCACGTGATATGACGCAACGCGTAGGCACGTCACCGGAAATACAATAGTGCGGACCGGAAGTGACGTAGCGAGTATCGCTATAACGCTGTTCCTATCTATGTCTGGCGTTTTTTTCGTTTTTATTTATGTAAGCTGATTTTCACCTTCAATAAATCCATTGGCCTTACCTTAATTACACTATCGGAGTCTTTTCTATTATCCCCATATGGAGCTTATCAACTGGAGGAAGTGACGGCCCTGCCCCGCAGAAGGATTAGGATACCAGCATTATCACTGCACAGGAGTGACCACCACAGATTTACTGGAAGTACCTAGACACCCCTACTGTGGAAAAAAGGCCCCACTAAGCGGTGGAAGTGACGCCCCCCTCCCTCCAGAAGGATCAGGACGCCATCATCACTACTGCACCAGAGGATTCATTGGAAGCACACAGGCACTTTTATTGTGCCATAGAGGTGAGAGTTCTGGGAGCCCCGAGTGGGTAACCGTTACCACGAACAGTCACCAGATCACCTAGCAACACATGTTCACCCACCAGTCACAGTTTATGTTTTTGTTATTATTGAGTGACTTTTATTGATGAACACTTATTTCACCTTGATGCACTTTATTTATATATATCTTTTAATCTGCACATATTGCTCTACCCCATTAGGGGATTGTCTTTCTACTTTTAAGGTGTGCAGAGTATTTATTTATTTATTTATTTAGTGTTGCGCAGAATCATTCACACAATCCCTTATGATTGTGCCCATTTTAGTCTACTATTAGTGTAAAGTGTTCACTATTTGATTTTTGCAGCATCACTAGTTATACATTACCACCATTGTTTCACTGTTTCACGAAGTTTCATGTAGTAGCGCAGAAGTCTTTCTTTCTTTTTAGATCTTTACGCACAGTACAGGCAGAGCGGTAAGTAGAAACATAGTGTAGTAGTAGTAGTAGGCAGCCATGGGTTGGTACATGTGGAGTGGTAAATAGAAACGTAGCATAGTAGTAGGCAGCCATGGGTTGGTACACGAGGAGCGGTAAGTAGAAACATAGTGAAGGAGTAGGCATCCATGGGTCGGTACAGGCAGAGCGGTAAGTAGAAACATAGTGTAGTAGTAGGCAGCCATGGGTTGGTACATGTGGAGTAGTAAGTAGAACTGTAGTGTAGTAGTAGGCAGCCATGAGTCGGTACAGGTGGAGTGGTAATTAACATACTATAGCAATAGGCAGCCAAGGGCCGGTACATAAGTAGTGGTAAGTAGAAACATAGTGTAGTAGTAGTAGGCAGTCAAGGGTTGGTACATGTGGAGTGGTAAGTAGAAACATAGTGCAGCAGTAGGCAGCCATGAGCCGGTACAGGTGGAGTGGTAATTATTAACGTACTATAGCAGTAGGCAGCCAAGGGCCGGTACATGAGTAGTGGTAAGTAGAAACATAGTGTAGTAGTAGGCAGCCATCGGTCGGTACAGGCAGAGCAGTAAGCAGAAACATAGTGTAGTAGTAGTAGGCAGCCATGGGTTGGTACATGTGGAGTGGTAAGTAGAAACATAGTGTAGCCGTAGGCAGCCAAGGGTCGGGAGCGGTAAGTAGAAACATATTGTAGTAGTAGGCAGCCAAGGGTCGGGAGTGGTAAGTAGAAACATAGTGTAGCAGTAGGCAGCCAAGGGGCGGTACAGGAGGAGCGGTAAGTAGAAACATAGTGTAGTAGTAGTAGGCAGCCAAGGGTCGGTACAGGAGGAGCGGTAAGTAGAAACATAGTGTAGTAGTAGGCAGCCAAGGGTCGGTACAGGAGGAGCGGTAAGTAGAAACATAGTGTAGTAGTAGGCAGCCAAGGGTCGGGAGCGGTAAGTAGAAACATATTGTAGTAGTAGGCAGCCAAGGGTCAGGAGTGGTAAGTAGAAACATATTGTAGTAGTAGGCAGCCAAGGGTCGGGAGTGGTAAGTAGAAACGCAGTGTAGAAACAAAGAGCAAGCTTCTGGCCTGAGCACAACAATCAAGCAAACAGGGAGGGTGGAGGTGTGGCTTAGATAGGGGTTCAAGGGAGTAGATTAAGCCAGGAGCTATCCAACGTTTAGGTGGCTCAATAGGTAGAGCCAATACCAGACACAGCAGAGACTCTGGGATGGGATCCAGATCCACTCAGCCAACCAAGCTCCACCCATAACTAAAATTCATTTTTGAGTGGACTGACCCTTTAAGTAAACAGCAAGATGCCAGCTGTGTTGGATCTTCTGGGACAGTCCCTAACCTTTGGTTCTCTGTCCTGTAGTTTCGTTCTCCTCTCCTGGGTTATGTCTCGGGATCACAGCATCAACCTTATTTGAGTGACTGCACATGTGCCGATACCTGAAAATGATGATATTGGGGCTGCGAGTGGGTTTTGGGGGGAACAACTCTGAAAGTGGGCATGATTGGTGGTCCTCACAGACAGGGACAGGATGGGAATTTCCCAGGGGGTGGGCAGATGAAATATGGATAGAGGGCGGGGTTATCAGTGTCCCGGAATCTTGACCATACTGTCGGGAAGTAGGAATCAGTAGGTTGAGTTCTGTAAGATGACAGATTTCTTTTTTTCTATTGTTCTGCATCCAGAGAAAACAGGAGAACTAATCCAACCCAAGTCACAGCGTCCATCTCAGCAAACCTTGGATGTACCGACTTCAAAGACGTCTTCTATCTCAGCGTCCCCTCCAGAGAATTTCTCCAATGGAAGGGAAGCAGATTTTCTCTTTATTACACACCGTCTCTTAAAACACAGAGCCCCCGGGAGAGAGGATGCTGCTTTCCTTCCCGGATTGTAGAAAGTTTGTAGCGTCAATGCCGGAGACAAAGGAAAGTAAAATTTACACCATAAACACACAACGCAGATGGCTCGGCGGTGGGTGAGATGTTACAGAAATATTAATGATACATTTCCAGGTAAATGGAATCAGAAGCTGAATTCTGTCTCCTAGTTGTGCAAACATTTACCTTATATTGTGCAGGGGGTTCATTTATGGTTCGTAAAGTCAACTTCTCCTTCCCTCCTTATATCCAGGGAGCAGCTGAGAGGTCCTGGTGAGGTAGCATTGCCAGGAAGCAGCTGGAAGGCCCTAGTGATGTAGCATTGCCAGGAGGCAGCTGGAAGGCCCTAGTGATGTAGCATTGCCAGGAGGCAGCTGGAAGGTCCTAGTGATGTAGCATTGCCAGGAGATAGCTGGGAGACCCTGGTGACATAGCCTTCTCAGGGGGCAGCTGGGAGGTCCTAGTGACGTAGCATTGCCAGGAGGCAGCTGGAAGGCTCTAGTGATGTAGCATTGCCAGGAGATAGCTGGGAGACCCTGGTGACATAGCCTTCTCAGGGGGCAGCTGGGAGGTCCTGATGATGTAGCCTTTCCAGGGGGCAGCTAAGATGTTCTGGTGGTGTAGCCTTCTGAGGGAGCAGCTGAGAGGTCCTGATGGTGTAGACTTCCCAGGGGGCAGTTGGAAGACTCTGGTGAAGTAGCCTTCGCAAGAGGCAGCTGGAAGACTCTGGTGAAGTAGCCTTCCGGGGGCAGCTAGGAGACCCTGGTGAAGAAGCCTTCTGGGGGCAGCTGGGAGACCCTGGTGAAGAAGCCTTCCAGGGGCAGCTGGGAGACCCTGGTGATGTAGCCTTGCCAGGGGGAAGCTGGAAAGCCCTGGTTTTGTAGTCTTTCTAAGGAGCAGCTAGGGAGCCTTGGTGATGTTGCCTTCCCAGTAGGCTACTGGGGGGTCCTGGTAATGTAGCCTTCACTGGGGGCAGCTGAGAGGTCCTGTTGGTGTAACCGAGCAATGACCTCTCGGGCTGTAACACATGATTTTGCATGGTGTGCTTTAGCTAGACAACGCGTTTCAATGAAACCAGAGTGGTGGAGAAGAGGCTGGCATGTTCTGTTAAATAGCAGGCTGCAAACTAATACAGTTGTCAATAGGTGGGAGCAGGAATGCTGGGAGTAATTGGGGTGGTAACATTTGCCTGATAAAGAAAAATAACTATTACATATGTCACTGAGAGGGGTCAGTTTCAACCACCAGTAGCTATAGCAGTACAGAGGACTAGCAGGGTGAGTACACAAGCAGGTCACACTGGCGGATGACACGGACTCACCTGAGGTGCGGAGTCTAAGTAGTAACTGGTCCTCACCAGAACTCCTGGTGGTGGGGGTGGGCTTTGCCACGTGTGAGTACCAGGTCACAGGCCTCAGGATCACCCCACCAGGAGGTGAGCAGTAAAAGATATAGCAGGTTGCGATCAAGCAGTAGTGTAGTCAGTAAACAAGCCAAAGGTCAGTAACAAATGATAGCGAAGGTACGGATGGCAGCAGGAGTGACAAGAGTGAAATATTGGCTGGAGAGAGCACAATAATCTGGCAAACAGGAAGTGCAGAGGCATGGCTAAAATAGGAAGTTCATGGGAGGAGCAAAGAGTTCAAGGTTCACCAGAAACAGGGCAAGTTTGACAAGAGCATTGCCTGGCTTCTCAGGTGGCTCAGCAAGTGGAGATACTGCCAGACACAGCAGAGATTGCAGGTTCAGATCCTGGACCTAGTAATAGGCTTTACTAATGATTACATTAGAATTTAGGAAGGACAAAGATAGTCAACTGAAAGCACCACATCCCATAATTGAAAACTAGAAAAAACAGGAGGGAGGGGCAATGAATTTCCCCGGGGACTTTTAAGGTGCTGTCAAAAACTATAATCAAAAAGTTCAAAAAATCTGTACACTCATGTTAAGTAAAATTATTATTTATTAAATCAAGATTAAAATATCTGTGCCTCACATAAAGAATGAGACACAATTATAAAACACTTTGACATAGACAATTTTACCCAAAATACATTCACATTGAGCAATGCACCATAAAGCAACTACTTAGAGAAGCCATTACAATCTGCCGCTCGACATGTTTCGCTCTAAAACGAGCTTCTTCAGGAGTTTGTAGGCAATGATTGTGGTGGGCTCAGGCTGTAGTGCATCAATGTGGAATAGGTACTTCCACAAAATTAAATCAAACCGGTACGCTCTCATACAAAAAGGGACAGCGCTGCCATGCTGTGACCACAGAGGAATACAAAGTTTCAAAACGGCCCTTTAGTAGAACCAATCATGGATCCATGCCTTATAACCAGAAGGTCTCTCAGCAGATGCATATAGAGTAAGTAGGGATAACACCATGATCTGATAAACTAATCAGTGGTGATCACACGATGTGGTAATATGGAGGGAACCATCAGCATAACCACTGCTTTTTGAAAATCGATAATCCGGCGAATAAGGCTTGAGGGAGCTTCACGCTGCCTCTGTGGAGCGACACCGGTGTCGCTCCACAGAGGCAGCGTGAAGCTCCCTCAAGCCTTATTCGCCGGATTATCGATTTTCAAAAAGCAGTGGTTATGCTGATGGTTCCCTCCATATTACCACATCGTGTGATCACCACTGATTGGTTTATCAGATCATGGTGTTATCCCTACTTACTCTATATGCATCTGCTGAGAGACCTTCTGGTTATAAGGCATGGATCCATGATTGGTTCTACTAAAGGGCCGTTTTGAAACTTTGTATTCCTCTGTGGTCACAGCATGGCAGCGCTGTCCCTTTTTGTATGAGAGCGTACCGGTTTGATTTAATTTTGTGGAAGTACCTATTCCACATTGATGCACTACAGCCTGAGCCCACCACAATCATTGCCTACAAACTCCTGAAGAAGCTCGTTTTAGAGCGAAACATGTCGAGCGGCAGATTGTAATGGCTTCTCTAAGTAGTTGCTTTATGGTGCATTGCTCAATGTGAATGTATTTTGGGTAAAATTGTCTATGTCAAAGTGTTTTATAATTGTGTCTCATTCTTTATGTGAGGCACAGATATTTTAATCTTGATTTAATAAATAATAATTTTACTTAACATGAGTGTACAGATTTTTTGAACTTTTTGATTATAGTTTTTGACAGCACCTTAAAAGTCCCCGGGGAAATTCATTGCCCCTCCCTCCTGTTTTTTCTAATGATTACATTACATTACTGGGTGCTTATATGCTAATGTTAGGTTCCTCATTAAATAGCTAAAACGACTTTGCAGAAAGATGTTGTTGTATGTTTTTCTCATTGGATTGTCTTGTATTACGTAGAGAGACAGGTCAGCCTTCATATTCTACAGCGGGAGTCTGGGTCACAGTCAAGCTGATAAGATCTTCCACAAAAACAGAAATGAATGTCTCTCGTAATTGTTAACGTGTTGCTTGAACAAATTCCTAAGTGAATGAAGTAATATGTAAAATCATATTTTGGAGGTGTTGCCGGGATTAGAACTTAAAAGCCTAACTTTTGATGAGGACTTCAGGTCCTCGGTGCTTTCACCTTTCTCGAAGGACCTCCGGATGCATTAACCTCCCTGCTTTTCAATCGTTACTTTGTAAATTTCCTCTTCTAAAAAAACGGCAGAGGTTGATGTTTCTCCATATCAAGCTGTAACAGACTTTAATTCCAACACAGAAAGTGGTGTCACCATCCTGGCTGTACAGCCGTGGTCAAAATTTTTGAGAACGACACAAATATTAATTTTCACAAAGTCAGCTGCCTCAGTTTTTTTGATGGCAATTTGCATACACTCCAGAATGTTATGAAGAGCGATCAGATGAATCGCAATGATTCACAAAGTCACTCTTTGCCATGAAAATGAACTTATTCCCATAAAAAACATTTCCTTTGCATTTGTGAAGAAGGCTTCAGGGCGCCCAAGAAAGTCCAGCAAGCGCCAGGACCGTCTCCTACAGTTGGTACAGCTGCGGGATGGGGGCACCACCAGTGTAGAACTTGCCCAGGAATGGCAGCAGGCAGGTGTGAGGACATCGGCACACACAGTGGGGAGAAGACTTTTGGAGGATGGTCTGGTGTCAAGAAGTGAAGCAAAGAAGCCACTTCTCTCCAGGAAAAACATCGGGGACAGACTGATATTCCACAAAAGGTCCAGGGATTGGACTGCTGGGGACTGGGGGGGAAAGTCATTTTCTCTGATGAATCCCCTTTCCCGTTGTTTGGGGCATCCGGAAAAAACCTTGTCCGGAGAAGAAAAGGTGAGCGCTACCATCAGTCCTGTGTCATGCCTCCAGAGACCACTCATGTGTGGGGGTCGCTTCTCAGCCAAGGGAGGGGGCTCACTCACAATGTAGCCTAAGAACACCACCATCAATAATATGGTACAAAAACCTCCTCCGAGAGCAACTTCTCCCAACCATCCAAGAAGAGTTTGGTGAGGAACAATGCCTTCTCCAGCATGATGGAGCACCTTGCCATAAGACAAAAGTCATAACTAAGTGCCTTGGGGAACAAAACATCAACATTTTGGGTCCATGACCAGGAAACTCCCCAGACCTTAATCCCATTGAGAACTTGTGGTCAATCCTCAAGAGGCAGGTGAACAACCCCCCCCCCCCCACACAAATTCTGACAAACTCCAAGCATTGGTTATGCAAGAATGGGCCACCATCAGCCAGGATGTGGCCCAGAAGTTGTTTGATGGCATGCCAGGGAGAATTGCAGAGGTCTTGAAAAAGAAGGGTCAACAGGTATATCAATCATGCAAGAATTAGAAATCCTCTAACAGATCATGTGTGTATTGAGCTGCTTCCCAAATCTACAATCTGGGATTCACCTGAAAATTTTGCAGAACTGGTGGCACCTTTTACTTTTCCTACTTTTCTCATTTTCCTCACAAAACCCCAATGAACAGTCCTGGAATATTATCACTCTGAACGATTCCCGTCAGATGGTGGATATGAGGATGTATAATTCATTATGAACTCCTCGTGACAAGGCTGCTATTTATGCAGAATGGAAGCTCCGTACATTTTAAGGAACTGTCTGGGGGATGAAAATTTATTTGAACCGAGCTGACAATACAATATCCCGAGACATACAGAGAGTGGATCTGTCCTCTAATGGTATAGGTAGGTACTCCTACACTAATGTACCCACCTTGGATAATTCATGTGCTTCCATTCTCTAGGAAATTCAGATTAGATGATTGGCTGCATGTATAAATTGTGAAATAGGGACCGACGTCAATTTTGCACCCGAAAAATAAGAATTACAAATGCTTTTATTTTAATTTAGAAGAGTGCATGCAATGCAGAAGGGGGATGGGAGATCATATTTTATATGGAGGAGGCTTCATGAGATGAAATGAGAAGATGGAAACGAATAACGACAGGGGAGTGATCAGGGCTGCCTGAAAGTGATAAGCTGAGAGGTTACAAAGTGCCGGCTTTATGGAATATACCGGAGGTGCGCATGCAGAGCCTCAGAGAGTGGAGATGGGGAAAGTTTTATACATATCTCAGCTGAGTCCCCTTCCCCTCCCCCACAATGGATTGCTTTTAAAGTGGATCTAGCATCTCCATATATTTTATTCATGTGACCTCTGTCTCCAGCGACCTCTGTGACCCCAGGTTCTGCAGAGATCCCTGTGACTCCCGTGTCTCCAGTGACATAGTGACTGTTGTGATTCCAGAGAGTTTGGTGTCTCCAGCAACCCCTGTGACTTCTGTCTCTTCGGCAACCCCTGTGACTTCTGTGTCTCCAGCGACCCCTGTGACTCCTGTGTCTCCAGCGACCCCTGTGACTTATGTGTCTCCAGCGACCCCTGTAACTCCTGTGTCTCCAGCGACCCCTGTAACTCCTGTGTCTCCAGCGACCCCTGTGACTTCTGTGTCTCCAGCGACCCCTGTGACTTCTGTGTCTCCAGCGACCCCTGTAACTCCTGTGTCTCCAGCGACCCCTGTGACTTCTGTGTCTCCAGCGACCCCTGTGACTTCTGTGTCTTCAGCGACCCCTGTGACTTCTGTGTCTCCAGCGACCCCTCTGACTTCTGTGTCTCCAGCGACCCCTGTGACTCTTCAGCGACCTCTGATTTCTGTGTCTTCAATGATCCCTGTGACTCCTCTGCCTCCAGAAACCCCTGTGACACCAGTGTCTCCAGCAGACCTTATGACCCCTGTGCCCTTAGAAACCCCTGTGACTCCTGTGCCTCCAGCAACCCCTGTGACTCCTGTGCCTCCAGCAATCCCTGTGACTCCTGTGCCTCCAGCAACCCCTGTGACTCCTGTGCCTCCAGCAACCCCTGTGACTCCTCTGCCTCCAGAAACCCCTGTGACACCAGTGTCTCCAGCAGCCCTTATGACCCCTGTGCCCTTAGAAACCCCTGTGACTCCTGTGCCTCCAGCAACCCCTGTGACTCCTGTGCCTCCAGCAACCCCTGTGACTCCTGTGCCTCCAGCAACCCCTGTGATTCCAGTGCCTCCAGCAACCCTTGTGCCACCATGGACCACTGTGACTCCTGTGTCTCCAGAAACCCTTATAAACCCTGTGACTCCTGTGTCTCCAGCAGCCCCTGTGACTCCTATATCTCCAGCAACCACTATAACTCCTGCGCCTCTAGCAACCCCTGTCACTTGTGTGTCTCCAGCAAACCCTGTGACTCCTGTGTCTCCAGCGACCACTGTCTTACATACTATATAAACCTCCTCCAAAATGGCCACAGTCATAGCCTAATGAAGGAGCACACATGCTCCGAACACACGCTCCTCCCCGCTCTTTCTCCAACCGGAAGTGACATAAATGGCTGTCTGTGAGCCGTTCTGAGTGTCTGGAAGTGCTGGGAACCACCGGCGTCCCTGGACCCCAACCAGTGAGAAGATCGTCTTTCCCACGAGCAGATGAACCACAATATTAATCCCACATGCGCTGACATCTCATACATCTTGTGAGTTACCAATTGTCTTTTATGGAATAAAATGTCTTAATAATGCTGCACTTAGATGGCGCTGCTCTCCTTCTGTCTTTGCCTTCCACAGAGTTACTTCTAGCCTGTCACAAGCTGGCAGCCGTCCACAGTCAGCTTATCTAAGAACACTTCAACTGTCCTTGTGCCATAAATGTACCTCTCCATATGAACTTGATGTGAAAGAGAGTTCTAATTACCCACTTTCTCTTTATCCAGCTGATCGAGCGCACATGATCGAATGAACCTTTTTCAGCGACCACTGTGTCTCCAGTGACCCCTGTGACTCCTGTGTCTCCAGTGACCCCTGTGATTCCTGTGTCTCCAGTGACCCCTGTGATTCCTGTGTCTCCAGTGACCCCTGTGACTCCTGTGTCTCCAGTGACCCCTGTGACTCCTGTGTCTCCAGTGACCCCTGTGATTCCTGTGTCTCCAGTGACCCCTGTGATTCCTGTGTCTCCAGTGACCCCTGTGACTCCTGTGTCTCCAGTGACCCCTGTGATTCCTGTGTCTCCAGTGACCCCTGTTACTCCTGTTTCTCCAGTGACCCCTGTGATTCCTGTGTCTCCAGTGACTCCTGTGATTCCTGTGTCTCCAGTGACTCCTGTGTCTCCAGTGACCCCTGTGATTCCTGTGTCTCCAGTAACCCCTGTGATTCCTGTGTCTCCAATGACCCCTGTGACTCCTGTGTCTCCAGTGACCCCTGTGATTCCTGTGTCTCCAGTGACCCCTGTGATTCCTGTGTCTCCAGTGACCCCTGTGACTCCTGTGTCTCCAGTGACCCCTGTGACTCCTGTGTCTCCAGTGACCCCTGTGTCTCCAGTGACCCCTGTGATTCCTGTGTCTCCAGTGACCCCTGTGATTCCTGTGTCTCCAGTGACCCCTGTGACTCCTGTGTCTCCAGTGACCCCTGTGTCTCCAGTGACCCCTGTGATTCCTGTGTCTCCAGTGACCCCTGTGATTCCTGTGTCTCCAGTGACCCCTGTGACTCCTGTGTCTCCAGTGACCCCTGTGACTCCTGTGTCTCCAGTGACCCCTGTGATTCCTGTGTCTCCAGTGACCCCTGTGATTCCTGTGTCTCCAGTGACCCCTGTGACTCCTGTGTCTCCAGTGACCCCTGTGACTCCTGTGTCTCCAGTGACCCCTGTGACTCCTGTGTCTCCAGTGACCCCTGTGACTCCTGTGTCTCCAGTGACCCCTGTGATTCCTGTGTCTCCAGTGACCCCTGTGACTCCTGTGTCTCCAGTGACCCCTGTGATTCCTGTGTCTCCAGTGACCCCTGTGATTCCTGTGTCTCCAGTGACCCCTGTGACTCCTGTGTCTCCAGTGACCCCTGTGATTCCTGTGTCTCCAGTGACCCCTGTGATTCCTGCGTCTCCAGTGACCCCTGTGATTCCTGTGTCTCCAGTGACCCCTGTGACTCCTGTGTCTCCAGTGACCCCTGTGACTCCTGTGTCTCCAGTGACCCCTGTGATTCCTGTGTCTCCAGTGACCCCTGTGATTCCTGTGTCTCCAGTGACCCCTGTGACTCCTGTGTCTCCAGTGACCCCTGTGACTCCTGTGTCTCCAGTGACCCCTGTGATTCCTGTGTCTCCAGTGACCCCTGTGACTCCTGTGTCTCCAGTGACCCCTGTGACTCCTGTGTCTCCAGTGACCCCTGTGATTCCTGTGTCTCCAGTGACCCCTGTGACTCCTGTGTCTCCAGTGACCCCTGTGATTCCTGTGTCTTCAGTGACCCCTGTGACTCCTGTGTCTCCAGTGACCCCTGTGAGTCCTGTGTCTCCAGTGACCCCTGTGATTCCTGTGTCTCCAGTGACCCCTGTGATTCCTGTCTCTCCAGTGACCCCTGTGATTCCTGTGTCTCCAGTGACCCCTGTGACTCCTGTGTCTCCAGTGACCCCTGTGACTCCTGTGTCTCCAGTGACCCCTGTGATTCCTGTGTCTCCAGTGACCCCTGTGACTCCTGTGTCTCCAGTGACCCCTGTGACTCCTGTGTCTCCAGTGACCCCTGTGATTCCTGTGATTCCTGTGTCTCCAGTGACCCCTGTGACTCCTGTGTCTCCAGTGACCCCTGTGATTCCTGTGTCTCCAGTGACCCCTGTGACTCCTGTGTCTCCAGTGACCCCTGTGACTCCTGTGTCTCCAGTGACCCCTGTGATTCCTGTGTCTCCAGTGACCCCTGTGACTCCTGTGTCTCCAGTGACCCCTGTGACTCCTGTGTCTTCAGTGACCCCTGTGACTCCTGTGTCTCCAGTGACCCCTGTGAGTCCTGTGTCTTCCTTCCCAAAGGACCCCTCCAGCACATATCCTATCCCCCCTACCCCTCCTCCTTGCACTGACCCTCTTCTCTCACAAAGGGCCCCCCCAGCACATATCTGACCCCCCAAGCGCCCCTAGCACATATGGGCACAGGCTGCATATGATGGGCACAGAGGTTGTATAATGGGCACAGAGGCTGCATATGATGGGCACAGAGGCTGCATATGATGGGCACAGAGGCTGTATGATGAGCACAGAGGCTGTATGATTGGCACAGAGGCTGCATATGATGGGCACAGTGGCTGTATGATTGGCACAGAGGCTGCATATGATAGGCACAGTGGCTGTATGATGGGAACAGAGGCTGCATATGATGGGCACAGAGGCTGCATATGATGGGCACAGAGGCTGCATATGATGGGCACAGTGGCTGCATATGATGGGCACAGAGGCTGCATATGATGGGCACAGTGGCTGCATAGGGTGGGCACAGAGGCTGCATATGATGGGCACAGTGGCTGCATTTGGTGAAAAGCAGGAGTAGATATGGCGCTGCCCTTATGGAGTTAGAGGGATTTTTTTCCCATAGTGAACTATTCTCCTATATGTTGCATGGTATACATAATACCTATAAAACTAAAGTTTTACTTCTAAATGGTAAACCATAAACGAGAAAAACTTATATGTGCCAAAAGTTGTGACTAAAATCTGTGACTAGTATTAGGTTATTAGTAGTCTCGTTATAATAAAGGTGAAATTGCAAAATAAAGTGCCTCTATTATTTCAACAGAGTGCATTAGTGCAAAAACAGTGCTGTAAATGCAATAAAGTGACTGGTGCTGAATCATACAACAAGTCATACACAATATCAAACGTAAAAACATAAAAAGTGACTGGTGTGTTTTAACCAGTGTTATTGGATAGGAAAAATTCCATTAGTTGTGAAAAAAAGTTCTTTTGAACTTTTTGAAGATGTTCAATCTCTAGGAAACCAATTTTTGTAGTAAAACTTCTTATCCAGGTGCTGGCTCTTTGTTAGTGCCTTATCTGCATGCTCTGATACTGCTTGCACTCACCGGATTTTCTTTCCCCTGCAGGGGTGCAGGCAGTCACAGTATCTGCCACTGTGTAGCAATCATGGATGTTTCCCGACTTTGCTTTACATGTTGTTTTGGTGTATTACATATGGAAGAAAGGAGGGATGCCCATAGCATAAAACCGTATAGGAACTTTGCTTAGGATGGCTCAGATCCTCCTTCCAGTATATGAGAAAGCTAAGCAAAGTTCCTATACGGTTTTACGCTATGGGCATCCCTCCTTTCTTCCATATGTAATACACCAAAACAACATGTAAAGCAAAGTCGGGAAACATCCATGATTGCTACACAGTGGCAGATACTGTGACTGCCTGCACCCCTGCTCTCCAGAAACCCTTGTGACTTCTGTGTCTCCAGTGGCCCCTGTGACTCCGGTGTCTCCAGCATTCATTGTGACTCCTGTGTCTCCAGCATCCATTGTGACTCCTGTGTCTCCAGAAACCCTTGTGGCTCCTGTGGCTCCAGAAACCCTTGTGGCTCCTGTGGCTCCAGAAACCCTTGTGGCTCCTGTGTCTCCAGAAACCCTTGTGGCTCCTGTGTCTCCAGAGACCCTTGTGGCTCCTGTGGCTCCAGAAACCCTTGTGGCTCCTGTGGCTCCAGAAACCCTCGTGGCTCCTGTGTCTCCAGAAACCCTCGTGGCTCCTGTGTCTCCAGAAACCCTCGTGGCTCCTGTGTCTCCAGAAACCCTCGTGGCTCCTGTGTCTCCAGAAACCCTCGTGGCTCCTGTGTCTCCAGAAACCCTTGTGGCTCCTGTGTCTCCAAAAACCCTTGTGGCTCCTGTGGCTCCAGAAACCCTTGTGGCTCCTGTGTCTCCAGAAACCCTTGTGGCTCCTGTGTCTCCAGAAACCCTTGTGGCTCCTGTGTCTCCAGAAACCCTCGTGGCTCCTGTGTCTCCAGAAACCCTCGTGGCTCCTGTGTCTCCAGAAACCCTCGTGGCTCCTGTGTCTCCAGAAACCCTCGTGGCTCCTGTGTCTCCAGAAACCCTTGTGGCTCCTGTGTCTCCAGAAACCCTTGTGGCTCCTGTGTCTCCAGAAACCCTTGCGGCTCCTGTGGCTCCAGAAACCCTTGCGGCTCCTGTGACTCCGGAAACCCTTGTGGCTCCTGTGTCTCCAGAAACCCTTGCGACTCCTGTGACTCCAGTGACCCCTGTGACTCCTGTGTCTCCAGTGACTACTGTGAAATATTCCTTTAAATTTCGTACCTAGGGGGGTGTCTATAGTATGCCTGTAAAGTGGCGCATATTTCCTGTGTTTACAACAGTCCGAGAGCAAAATGACATTTCTAAAGGAAAAAAAGTCATTTAAAAGTACTGGCAGCAATTATTGAATTGTCGGGTCTCTGCAATACATATAAAAGTCATTGAAAAAACGGCATGGGATTCCCCCACAGTCCATTACCAGGCCCTTTGGGTCTGGTATGAATATTAACATAAACGTTTTTTAATGACTTTTATGTTAATATCTATACCGGACCTGAAGGGCCTGTTATGGAATTTGGGGGGGTCCCCACATAATTTTTTTTTTTTAATTTTGGTTCGGGGTTCCCCTTCATATTCATACCGGACCCAAAGGGCCTGGTAATGGACTGTGGGGGAATCCCATGCCGTTTTTTTTTAATGACTTTTATGTGTCCCGACAATTCATTACAGCAGCAAGTACTTTTAAATGACTTTTTTTCCTTTAGAAATGTCATTTTGTTCTCGGACTGTTCTAAACACGGGAAACATGCGCTACTTTACAGGCATAGTATAGAAAATAGCACTTTTGATTAACAGTGTTCGTGTGTTTGAACAAATTTTTTGCCTGTTCGCATGTTCTGCTGTGAACCAAACCGGGGGGTGTTCGGCTCATTCCTACTCCTGTGTCTCTGGTGGCCCCTATGACTCCTCTGTCTCTGGAAACCTCTGTGACCCCTGTGCCTCCAGCATTAACTGTGACTGTGCCCTAACTGTGCCACCTGGTACAACCAGGTGGAGACAGCCAGCTTACATGACATACAAGAGATAGATATGTAGATATTCACCAGCACACCACAGATCATCAATTTCATCCAAACATTTTTTTTATTCAAGAAAGATCACATCACAAATGGTGAAGTGCAACGTTTTGGAGCCACGCAGGACCCCTTTGTCAGGCATGGGTCATGCTTGATGAAGGGGTCCTGCGTGGCTCCTAACCATTGCACTACAACGCTTTGTGATCCTTCTTGAATTAAAAAACGTTTGGACGAAATCGATAATACCTGATGTGCTGGTGAATATCTACATATCGTATAGGTTCCAGTGTCCAGCTGGCGGTCACTACAGCACCCAGTACCTTAAGGGCACTTTCACACTGAGGTAGGGGGGGTCTCGGGGGTAAAACGCCGCTATTTTTAGTGGCGCTTTACCGTATTTCCGCGGCACTTTTACCCCCCCCCCCCCGCTAGCAGACGATAAAAGGGTTAAAGGCACCCACAAAGCGCTGCTGCCGAAGCTCTTTGCCGGCGCTTCGGCAGCGCTGGCCATTGATTTCAATGGCAGGGGCATTTTAGGAGCGGTGTATTCACCGCTCTCGCAACGCCCCAAAGATGCTGCTTGCAGGACTTTTTTCCCGTCCTGCAAGCGCATCACTCCAGTGTGAAAGCACTCGGGCTCTCACACTGGGGTGGCAGGGGAGTTATTTTTCAGGAGCTTTACAGGTGCTATTTTTAGCCCTTTAGTGCCTGAAAAACACCTCAGTGTGAAAGTAGCCTAAGGGCTTTTTCCAGGAACAAGTGCAATGGGAATATGGACTGTATACAAGAGGTACAGAGGGGAAAATAATTATTTGCTCCCCTGCAGATTGTGTAAGTTTGCCCACTTACAAAGAATTGAAGGGTCAATAATTTTTTATCATAGGTGTATTTTATACGAGCACCCCGTTGAGTAATAAATTTAAAAGAGCGAACAAAAGTCCTGGATGGCTTAACTCCAATGTAAAAATGCATATAAAAGCAAAGGAGAAGGCCTTCAAAAAAATACAAGGTTGGGGGATCATCATCAGCATTCAGACTTTATAAAGAATGCAACAAGAAATGTAAGGGTGCAATAAGGACGGCTAAGATAGAACATGAAAGACACATAGTGGAGGAGAGTAAAAAAAAGTATGTAAACAGTAAAAAAGGGAGGACTGACCATATTGGCCCCATAAAGAATGAAGAAGGACATCTGGTTACAAAGGATGGGGAGATGGCGAAGGTATTGAAGTTATTCTTCTCCTCAGTCTTCACGAGTGAATCGGGGGGCTTCAGTCACCAAAACTGCAGTGTTTATCCTCAGGACACATCACAGGAAGCACCTCCATGGTTAACAGAGGACGGAATTAAAATTAAACTTGAGAAACTTAACATTAATAAATCATTGGGACCAGATGGCTTGCACCCGAGGGTACTTAGGAAACTCAGTCAACTAATTGCCAGACCATTGTTCCTAATTTTTACTGACAGTCTAATTTTTACTGACATGGTACCAGCTGATTGGAGAAAAGCCAATGTAGCACCAATATTTAAAAAGTGCCCAAAATACATCCCTGGGAATTACAGACCAGTTACCCTAATATCAATAGTATGTAAACTCTTGGAGGGGATGATAAGGGACTATATACAAGATTTTAGTAATAAGAACGGTATCATTAGCAGTAATCAGCATGGATTCATGAAGAATCATTCTTGCCAAACCAATCTATTAACCTTCTATGAGGAGGTGAGTTGCCATCTAGATAAAGGAAGGCCCGTAGACGTGGTGTATCTGGATTTTGCAAAAGCATTTGACACAGTTCCCCATAAACGTTTACTGTACAAAATAAGGTCCGTTGGCATGGACCATAGGGTTAGTACATGGATTGAAAACTGGCTACAAGGGCGAGTTCAGAGGGTGGTGATAAATGGGGAGTACTCGGAATGGTCAGGGGTGGGTAGTGGGTTCCCCAGGGTTCTGTGCTGGGACCAATCCTATTTAATTTGTTCATAAACGATCTGGAGGATGGGATAAACAGTTCAATCTCTGTATTTGGGGACGATACTAAGCTAAGCAGGGCAATAACTTCTCCACAGGATGTAAAAACCTTGCAAGATCTGAACAAATGAATGGGGGAGGGGTGACTACATGGCAAATGAGGTTCAATGTAGAAAAATGTAAAATAATGCATTTGGTTGGCAAAAATCTGAATGCAAAATCTATAGACTGGGGGGGAGAACCTCTGGGGGGGATCTAGGATGGAAAAGGACCTGGGGGTCCTAGTAGATGATAGGCTCAGCAATGACAGGCAATGCCAAGCTGCTGCTAACAAAGCAAACAGAATATTGGCATTAAAAAGGGGATCAACTCCAGAGATAAAGCGATAATTCTCCTGCTTTACAAGACTCTGGTCCAGCCGCACCTGGAGTATGCTGTCCAGTTCTGGGCACCAGTCCTCAGGAAGGATGTACTGGAAATGGAGCGAGTACAAAGAAGGGCAACAAAGTTAATAAAGAGTCTGGAGGATATTAGTTATGAGGAAAGGTTGTGAGCGCTGAACTTATTCTCTCTGGAGAAGAGACGCTTGAGAGGGGATATGATTTCAATGTACAAATACCAGACTGGTGACCCCACAATATACAAATACCGGACTGGTGACCCTACAATGTAACTATGTAAGAATATCAGCCAAAAATCCAGAAAAAACACACAATACAAATGTTATAAATGGAGTTGAAGTTCAGTGAGTAAAATAATATTTGATCCCCAAGCAAAACATGACTTACTAGTTGGTGGAGAAACCCTTGTTGGTGATCACAGAGGTCAGACGTTTCTTGTAGGTGGTGACCAGGTTTGCACACATCTCAGGAGGGATTTTGGTCCACTTTTCTTTACAGATTTTCTCTAAATCCTTAAGGTTTTTTGGCTGTTGCTTGGCAACTCGAAGTTTCAGCTCCTTCCATACATTTTCTAC
Source organism: Lithobates septentrionalis (assembly GCA_037952835.1). NCBI lineage: Eukaryota > Metazoa > Chordata > Amphibia > Anura > Ranidae > Lithobates > Lithobates septentrionalis. The sequence continues at coordinate 300,433 of JBBDGP010004082.1, read as the reverse complement.
AAGATTAAAGTCTTGAGTAGGGATGAGCTTCGAGTTAGAGTCGAACTCATGTTCGACTCGAACATTGGCTGTTCGCAAGTTCGCCGAACAGCGAACAATTTGGGGTGTTCGCGGCAAATTCGAATGCCGCAGAACACTCTTTAAAAGTCTATGGGAGAAATCAAAAGTGCTAATTTTAAAGGCTTATATGCAAGTTATTGTCATAAAAAGTGTTTGGGGACCCGGGTCCTGCCCCAGGGGACATGGATCAATGCAAAAAAAAAGTTTTAAAAACGGCCGTTTTTTCAGGAGCAGTGATTTTAATAATGCTTAAAGTCAAACAATAAAAGTGTAATATCCCTTTAAATTTCGTAGCTGGGGGGCGTCTATAGTATGCCTGTAAAGGGGCGCATGTTTCCCGTGTTTAGAACAGTGTGGCAGCAAAATGACATTTGGAAGGAAAAAACCCATTTAAAACTACCCGCGGCTATTGCATTGCCGACAATACACATAGAAGTTCATTGATAAAAACGGCATGGGATTTCCCCAAAGGGGAACCCCGAACCAAAATTAAGAAAAAAAAATGACGTGGGAGTCCCCCTAAATTCCATACCAGGCCCTTCAGGTCTGGTATGGATATTAAGGGGAACCCCGGCCAAAATTTTAAAAAAAAATGACGTGGGGTTCCCCCTAAATTCCATACCAGACCCTTCAGGGGGGAACCCTGCGCCAAAAAAAAAAAAAAACAGACCCTTATCCGAGCACGCAACCTGGCAGGCCACAGGAAAAGAGGGGGGGACGAGAGTGCGCCCCCCCTCCTGAACCGTACCAGGCCACATGCCCTCAACATTGGGAGGGTGCTTTGGGGTAGCCCCCCAAAACACCTTGTCCCCATGTTGATGAGGACAAGGGCCTCATCCCCACAACCCTGGCCGGTGGTTGTGGGGGTCTGCTTATTGAAATCTGGAAGCCCCCTTTAACAAGGGGACCCCCAGATCCCGGCCCCCCTGTGTGAAATGGTAAGGGGGTACTTACCCCTACCATTTCACTAAAAAACTGTCAAAAATGTTAAAAATGACAAGAGACAGTTTTTGACAATTCCTTTATTTAAATGCTTCTTCATTCTTCTATCTTCCTTCATCTTCTGGTTCTTCTGGTTCTTCTGGCTCTTCTGGTTCTTCCTCCGGTGTTCTCGTCCAGCATCTCCTCCGTGGCGTCTTCTATCTTCTTCTCCTCAGGCCGCTCCGCACCCATGGCATGGGGGGAGGCTCCCGCTCTTCACTTCTTCTTTTCTTCTCTTCTTCTCTTCTTCATTTTCTTCTCCGGGCCGCTCCGCACCCATGCTGGCATGGAGAGAGGCTCCCGCTGTGTGATGGCGCTCCTCGTCTGACAGTTCGTAAATAACGGGGGACAGGCCACCCGGTGACCCCGCCCCCCTCTGACGCACGGGTCATGACGGGCCTTCCCTGTGGCATTCCCCGTGACGTCACAGGGAAGTCCCGTCAATTCACCGTGCATCAGAGGGGGGCGGGGTCACCCGGTGACCCCACCCCCCGTTATTTAAGAACTGTCAGACGAGGAGCGCCGTCACACAGCGGGAGCCTCCCTCCATGCCAGCATGGGTGCTGAGCGGCCCGGAGAAGAAATGAAGAAGAGAAGAAGAGAAGAAGAGAAGAAAAGAAGAAGAGAAGAGCGGGAGCCTCCCCCCATGCCATGGGTGCGGAGCGGCCTGAGGAGAAGAAGATAGAACACGCCGCGGAGGAGATGCTGGACGAGAACGCCGGAGGAAGAACCAGAAGAGCCAGAAGAACCAGAAGAACTAGAAGATGTAGGAAGTAAGAGGAAGCATTTAAATAAAGGAATTGTAAAAAACGGTCTCTTGTCATTTTTAACATTTTTGACAGTTTTTTAGTGAAATGGTAGGGGTAAGTACCCCCTTACCATTTCACACAGGGGGGGGGGGGTTGGGGGTCCCCTTGTTAAAGGGGGCTTCCAGATTCCGATAAGCCCCCCGCCCGCAGACCCCCACAACCACCGGCCAGGGTTGTGAGGATGAGGCCCTTGCCCTCATCAACATGGGGACAAGGTGCTTTGGGGGGCTACCCCAAAGCACTCTCCCAATGTTGAGGGCATGTGGCCTGGAACGGTTCAGGAGGGGGGGCACACTCTCGTCCCCCCCTCTTTTCCTGCGGCCTGCCAGGTTGCATGCTCGGATAAGGGTCTGGTATGGATTTTTGGGGGGACCCCACGCTTTTTTTTTTGGCGCGGGGTTCCCCTTAAAATCCATACCAGACCTGAAGGGTCTGGTATGGAATTTAGGGGGAACCCCACGTCATTTTTTAAAAAAATTTTGGCCGGGGTTCCCCTTAATATCCATACCAGACCTGAAGGGCCTGGTATGGAATTTAGGGGGACTCCCACGTCATTTTTTTTTTAAATTTTGGTTCGGGGTTCCCCTTTGGGGAATTCCCATGCCGTTTTTATCAATGAACTTCTATGTGTATTGTCGGCAATGCAATAGCCGCGGGTAGTTTTAAATGGGTTTTTTCCTTCAAAATGTCATTTTGCTGTCAGACTGTTCTAAACACGGGAAACATGCGCCCCTTTACAGGCATACTATAGACACCCCCCAGGTACGAAATTTAAAGGGATATTACACTTTTATTGTTTGACTTTAAGCATTATTAAAATCACTGCTCCTGAAAAAACGGCCGTTTTTAAAACTTTTTTTGGCATTGATCCATGTCCCCTGGTGCAGGACCCGGGTCCCCAAACACTTTTTATGACAATAACTTGCATATTAGCCTTTAAAATTAGCACTTTTGATTATTCATGTTCGTGTCCCATAGACTTTAACGGTGTTCGAACAAACTTTTTTCCTGTTCGCACCTCCGTGTGTGACTGTAGGGATGGTGTTCTTATGCCGCGTACACACGAGCAGACTTTACGGCAGACTTTGCCCGGCGGACGGGATTTGGTCGGACAATTCGATGTGTGTGGGCTCCAGCGGACTTTGTTTTCTCAAAAGTTGGACTTCGATTTGAAACATGTTTTAAATTAATCCATTGAAATCAAGTCCGGTCGAAAAGTCCGCCGTCTGTATGCTAGTTCGACGGACAAAAAGCCACGCTAGGGCAGCTATTGGCTACTGGCTATGAACTTCCTTGTTTTAGTCCGGTCGTACGTCATCACGTACGAATCCGTCGGACTTTTGTGTGATCGTATGTAGGCAAGTCCATTCATTCAGAAAGTCCGTCGTAAAGTACGTCAAAAAGTCCGCAGGGCAAAGTCCGCTCGTGCGTACGCGGCATTGGGGTCATAGTCACCATGTTTCTTCCTCCAAACACGGCGAGTCCTCCTTGTCAAGAAATACTTCATATTCCCATCACACACGTTCCTGGATGAGCTCTCAAAGTTTGGGTACTGCAGCAACAACCTGCTGGATACGGGTTCAAGTCATAATGTAGATATTTGCCAGCACACCATGGATCAACAGAAAGTAGCGTCCAAATGGATTATTTATTGCATGATCACAACACGTCAAGAAGGCTCATGTACAGTCATCACTATGAACATCAAATGATTCAGCGAAGGATTTGGAGAAAGTTCTCTGATCAGATGAGACCAATTTTGAGCTCTTTGGAATTAACTCGACTTGCCGTGTTTGGAGGAAGAAAAATGCTGACTATGACCTTCAGAACACCATCCCTACAGTCACACATCATCCCTACAGTCACACATCATCCCTACAGTCACATCATCCCTACAGTCACACATCATCCCTACAGTCACACATCATCCCTACAGTCACATCATCCCTACAGTCATACATCATCCCTACAGTCACACATCATCCCTACAGTCACATCATCCCTACAGTCACACATCATCCCTACAGTCACATCATCCCTACAGTCACATCATCCCTACAGTCACATCATCCCTACAGTCACACACCATCCCTACAGTCACATCATCCCTACAGTCACACATCATCCCTACAGTCACATCATCCCTACAGTCACACATCATCCCTACAGTCACACATCATCCCTACAGTCACATCATCCCTACAGTCACATCATCCCTACAGTCACATCATCATCCCTACAGTCACACATCATCCCTACAGTCACATCATCCCTACAGTCACATCATCCCTACAGTCACACACCATCCCTACAGTCACATCATCCCTACAGTCACACACCATCCCTACAGTCACACACGGAGGTGGAAACATGATGATTTGGGGTGTTTCTCTGATAAAGGTTCAGGCCGACTTTGCCGCATTGAGGGGCCAATGGACGGGGCCATGTGTTGTAAGATCTTGGAGGAGAACCTTCTTCCCTCAGCCAGAACACTGAAGATGGGTCATGGATGGGTCTTCCAGCATGACAATGACCCAAAACATATCACCAAGACAACAAAGGAGTGGCTCCAGATGAAGCACTTTCAGGTCATTGAGTGGCCTAGCCAGTCTCCAGACCTTAATCCTATAGAAAATTTATGGAAGGAGCTTCGAGTTGCCAAGAGACATCCAAGAAACCTTCAGGATTTAGAGAATATCTGTAGAGAAGAGAGGACCAAAATCCCTCCTGAGATGTGTGGAAACTGATCACCACCTACAAGAAACGTCTGACCTCTGTGATCACCAACAAGGGATTCTCCAACCAAATACTAAGTCATGTTGGACTTGATGGACTTGTGTCTTTTTTCAACCTCACCTACTATGTAACTATGTAACTATGTTTTGCCTGAGGATCAAATACTTATGATAAAAATGATAGATCCTTCATTTCTTTGTAAGTGGGCAAAACTTACACAATCTGCAGGGGAGATGATCGTTATTCCCCCCCCCCTGTAGATGACAGGTCATGATGGGACCTGTAGTAGGAGAGCGGTGAGAGAAGAGGACAGCACAGAATCCGCTGGGCTTGTAAATATATTGATGCGGCATAAGAAAGCACCAAAGGGGGCAGTTATTATCATTGGGGGGGGGGGGGGGGTGGAGTTCCTTCTTAATTTCTATAAGTGTCCAATCACTGGGGGAGGATGCAGAGAGAAGAAAGAAGACTGACTGAACGTACCAATGTACTACGGGGTGCAAAACCGAGGATTTCCATTCCTAGAAATTTCTCTAAAAATTGGACTATTTTGACAAAATTCAGCATTTTCTGTAAAATGGGATGGAGGTGATGGGGGGGCAGAATGAGGGGGGGGGGGTGGACCGAGAGGGGGGGAGAGAGCCTCAGCTGCACAGATGAATGAATAGGAAGCGCTCCGAGGCCTCCTGCTCTCATTCACAAACAGTTTGCTATGCTTCCGTGATGAATGGACACAGGAGTGATTGGTACCGATTGCTCACTGGGTTCATTCAGGAAAGGAAGGGGCCAGTAAATTACATATTTACCAGCCCCTTCCCCCCCGCTCTCCATCCTGAAACATCCCCCTATTTGACCGCAGCAGCTTCCGGCGGGAGAGAAGAGGAAGGAATCCGGGAACACTGTGGGGGGAAAGGAGCACCTTGGGGGTCCGAACAGTGGATGGAAGGGGTGCATGTGGGGGGCCCGGGCAGCAGATGGAAGGGGTGCATGTGGGGGGCCCAGGCAGCAGATAGAAGGGGCACATGTGGGGGGCCTGGGCAGCAGATGAAAGGGGCACATGTGGGGGGCCCGGGCAGCAGATGGAAGGGGTGCATGTGCTAGAACCAATCCCCCTGCAGTGCATCCGGAGGGAGGGAGAGGAGGGGAAGCCGGAAACACTGCAGGGGAGACAGAAGAGGATCGATGTCTGCAATAAAAGACAACACAGCCGGCCCTCATGCTCAGCAGTTACCTGGGCCCCCCCCCTTTTGAACTTTTGGGGCCCGGGCCCAATACAGGAGGGCTGGTTGTACTGCCTTATCAGCCGCCCTGCTCAGCATCAGCAGTGGGTGTTAACATGCAAAAATCGCCTGCCTTGGAACGCCCACTCTCCTCCCCCGATGTCAGCCCACTGCTTGTATCAGGACTGAGGGCTCTTGTAAGGAGTACTGAGGCGGGGTGCTGTGAGGCCTTCAGGAAGCTACGTACAGCCCCCTGCCGGCTCCTCCCACCAGCCATGATCTGCCTGCATTGCATAGAGAAGCTCAGAGACCCAGTGACAATGTCATTGGAAGTAAAAAAAGGTATGTAAAAATGTAAAAAAAAAAACGTAATTAGCATTTTAATGACGGGGGAGGGGGGAACCAGGGTAGACAAAATTTATATAATTAGATAACATTTAAGCTTTAACATTCTTATGACAAGGGGCATTTTACATTTGGAAACGGCAAATTGTAATGGAAAAAGGGGGCAAATAAACAAAATTGTCCTAAAAACACCCTTTCAAAAAAAAATGAAACACCTTCCAATGGAAAAAAAATATATACATTTCCTGCGGAGTTTATTTCTGTGAAGCCACAATCATTAAACTATAAAAACGTTTAATTGCTGGAATATCCTCGTCTTCTATAGAACTGGATGGACGGCGGCCTTCATTCCCCTCCCCCCCTCCCCCGCACACAGCTCAGTCTGTAATCTGATCCCAGGTCAGGCTGCTGCTGATGTGGCAGTATATGAACATCTGTATACAGCTGGCTCGTTGGTCTAGGGGTATGATTCTCGCTTAGGGTGCGAGAGGTCCCGGGTTCAAATCCCGGACGAGCCCCACATTTTATCTTTATAATACAACATTGGAAGGATTAGTGACCCTAAATACAATTATAAATATAACAATTGCCAAAAACACCCGAAGAAGTTTCCCAAAATCATCAGAACGGAACACAATAGAGAATTCAGAATATAAATGTATCAAGTGGAGGCCCATTATGAGGGGTTCTTACCATCCCTGTGCTGAGTTCCCGAGTCTGTACACCCGCTGTGCCCATTATGAGGGGTTCCCACCATCCCTGTGCTGAGTTCCCGGGTCTGTACACCTGCTGTGCCCATTATGAGGGGTTCTCACCATCCCTGTGCTGAGTTCCCGGGTCTGTACACCCGCTGTGCCCATTATGAGGGGTTCCCACTATCCCTGTGCTGAGTTCCCGGGTCAGTACACCTGCTTTGCCCATTATGAGGGGTTCCGACCATCCCTGTGCTGAGTTACCGGGTTTGTACACCCGCTGTGTTCATTATGAGGGGTTCCCACCATCCCTGTGCTGAGTTCCCGGGTTTGTACACCCGCTGTGCCCATTATGAGGGGTTCTCACCATCCCTGTGCTGAGTTCCCGGGTCTGTACACCCGCTGTGCCCATTATGAGGGGTTCCCACTATCCCTGTGCTGAGTTAACGGGTCTGTACACCCGCTGTGCCCATTATGAGAGGTTCCCACCATCCCTGTGCTGAGTTCCCAGGTCTGTACACCCGCTGTGCCCATTATGAGGGGTTCCCACCATCCCTGTGCTGAGTTCCCGGGTCTGTACACCCCCTGTGCCCATTATGAGGGGTTCCCACCATCCCTGTGCTGAGTTTCCAGCTCTGTACACCCGCTGTGCCCATTATGAGAGGTTCCCACCATCCCTGTGCTGAGTTCCCGGGTCTGTACACCCGCTGTGCCCATTATGAGGGGTTCCCACCATCCCTGTGCTGAGTTCCCGGGTCTGTACACCCGCTGTGCCCATTATGAGGGGTTCCCACCATCCCTGTGCTGAGTTCCCGGGTCTGTACACCCGCTGTGCCCATTATAAGAGGTTCCCACCATCCCTGTGCTGAGTTCCTGGGTCTGTACACCCGCTGTGCCCATTATGAGGGGTTCCCACCATCCCTGTGCTGAGTTTCTGGGTCTGTACACCCGCTGTGCCCATTATGAGGGGTTCCCACCATCCCTATACTGAGTTCCCGGGTCTGTACACCCGCTGTGCCCATTATGAGAGGTTCCCACCATCCCTGTGCTGAGTTTCTGGGTCTGTACACCCGCTGTGCCCATTATGAGGGGTTCCCACCATCCCTGTGCTGAGTTCCCGGGTCTGTACACCCGCTGTGCCCACTATGAGGGGTTCATTTTGTTTATTGAAAAATCTTACAAACAACAACTTATATACAATAAAACCATAATAAATAAAACATATTTACAAAATAATTGAATATGATTATACAAAACAAGAACATAATAAATGGTACAAACCAAATTGTGCACAACGCAATCCCTATGGGAGAGCCAGACTAAGGAACATCACCGTCACCATGCATGGAGCCTTTTATCAAAAATAGTTTTCATCTTGAAAATCTAGGGGAGTGAATCAAGAATACAAAGAAAAGCCGCACACCCCGAGATCAACAGGCAGCAGCTACAGAGTCCTGATATTCCTCCACGCCCTTATCCAGGCCTCCTGCACTCTGGCACTCATTATCCATGGAGGATGTACTCAATGAGACCCATTCATCGTCATCATCTAACAGGACCTTAAATTTATTTGCCAAAGGCAAAAATCTTAGGATTTAAGGTAACCAAACCCCTTTTTTTCTTCTTTCTTTTGCCCCTCCTCCTTTTATCCTCCAACCACTCCATATCATCCTTGGACAAGCCAGAATCAACAGCTTCCCTACTCCTACCCTCCACTTCACCCCCTTCCCCCCACTCTCTCGCTTCCCTTACCTACCACTAGGCCAGCCTCTTCACCATTAACCCCACTCCTCTGCACCCCACGATCCTTAACAGAAACCCTGCAGTGTCGAAGAGGGGGGGGCTGCCACCGCATTTGATGCACCTGCTTCAGCACCTCTTGCTGCCTCTGCAACTTTGAAAGACATAGACACAGAAGGATTGGACACATTCTTGGTAGCTGATACATTACCTACAGACTGGGAAGACACTTGCACACTAGGCAAATGCACAGACTGGGGCACTACAGAGTGGGAAGACACGGGCACACTAGGCAAACGCACAGACTGGGGCACCACGGACGGGGAAGACACAGACATATTGGGTATTGGCACAGACTGGGGCACCACAGACTGGGAAGACACAGACATATTGGGTATTGTCACAAACTGGGGCACCACAGATTGGGAAGACACAGACATATTGGGTATTGGCATAGACTGGGGCACCACAGACTGGGAAGACACAGACATATTGGGTATTGTCACAAACTGGGGCACCACAGACTGGGAAGACACAGACATATTGGGTATTGGCACAGACTGGGGCACCCCAGACTGGGAAGACACAGACATATTGGGTATTGGCACAGACTGGGGCACCCCAGACTGGGAAGACACAGACATATTGGGTATTGGCACAGACTGGGGCACCACAGACTGGGAAGACACAGACATATTGGGTATTGGCACAGACTCAGAGGGAATCACAGGCACTCCAGCTGCTGAGCTCTGAGCATCCTCCATGTCCAGGCAGAAGAACTCTCATGAGCTCAGGATTGTTGTGCATTGCCTCAGGACACTGACTGTAAGGATGTCCCACCACATTGCACAGGTTGCACCTTATAATTTTACAATCCTTTGCCAAATGTCCTACACCCTGACACAGAGAGCATTTCATCACCAGACAGGAGGATGCAAGATGCCCTTTATCTCCACACTTGTTGCATAGCTTTGGCTGCCCGGGTAGAAGATGGTCAGCCTGTCCCTCCCCAGGAAAGCTGAGGATGGCAGATGCTGGGCAACATTGTCAATGATTTTTAACTTTAATTGCACAAACCACCCCCCGTCCATATTCCCTGATGATCCAAAATCTTCTTTAGAGGGCTCAGGACGTCTCCATACCTCATCAACCATACAGTTAAATACCCTTGTGGTATGCACTCCACTGCCCTCCTATGCGGAGGAAGACCACCCCTCTCCCATCAGAGCTGCACAACATTTCTCCTTTTAAACACTAGAGGAAGATAAAATATTTCCACGCTTCTTCCCTGCTTGCTCCCTCCTCTCAAATCCCGTAGCAGCAACACCAGCATTGGTTTTCCCCACAGACACACCAATTGCAGTCATGTCCTTAGACACAATAAAACCTGCTGACAGGGAGTCTGATTCAGCTGGGATAGCAGTCATTGAATCAACAGAGGCAGGACCCACCCTCTCCCCTTGCTCTGAACACTCAGCTTCTTTCCTGGGTTCAAACACAATCTTGGTTACTGTAACTCCACGATAGTTGGATAGACTCCAGGATAGTTGTAGCACTACTGCACCCAGCATCTCCTCCACCATTCTCAGAAACAGTCGCTGTGTCTGGTCCAGGCAAAGTCACTGTATTATCCATGGTGCTCCTCTCTGCAGACTCTTCCCCCAGAAGCTGACAGTTACTCTCACCAGTTTCATTTAAATCTAAAGGTTTTGTTTTCAGCTGGTAAATCAGACTGTACATTGTCTATGGGTCTGGGCTGACTGTCTGTAGCACTACAACCCTCAGCAAGCCCATTGTCACTAATAAAGTCCATATCACCATCCTGCACACACACACTGTACCTGCTTGCTGTGTTGTTACCTCTGCAATGTGTTGGCTGATGGTGGGATCAGACTTCCTCCCAGTTGTTGCAGACTCCATGGTGAAACTTGCTCTCTCCACAGGTCTCTCTTTCACAGGGCGAGGAGCGGTGTCCATCTCCTCATCACCATCCAGGCAAGCCGCATCCAAAGGGGATTCAAGCTCAGTGATGAACTCCAGCATGCCAGTACCTCCCTCAGCCTCCTGCTCAGATGTTCCATATTGCTGCTGAAGAGGGAGGGGGACAGAGGCCTCCACCATTGAGGGCTCAGCAGATGCCTGAGGTGTTGAAGAGCTGGGCTCATCCTCCAGGCCCACTTTCTCACTCTCTACTGACTCTGTCGGTACCTGCATCTCTTCACTGATTGGGTCACCTTCCATGCAGGAAACGGCTCCTCTCCTCATTCGGCTAACCGTTCCTCGTTCCTATATTTTTCTTTAAATATTCTGCTATTCTCCTTCAGAGAGCTCACCAGTTCCTTTTACTTCCTCACAGTTTGCTCCAAGTCCTTCAACTCAGATTTCAGAGCCGGTCTCTTCTTGCTGTATAGTTTGGCACAAATCAGTGTTTTCTTTCTAAATTCAGCCATCAAAACCAACAATTTCTCCTCTTCTTTCTGAATCTGTTTCAGCTTACCGACAATCCTCTGTCTAAAGGCAGACGGGGACTCATCACTCCTTGGGCTAGACCCAGTATCTTCCACAGGCTGAGGCCTATCTAGAGGGCCCTCACCTGGGTTCTCCCCAGGATTCAACATCCCTCCTGGGGCAGAGAAGCAACTTTAGCCCCTGGTCTCTGGAAGCACAGGCGCTAAGGAACCAGCAACCTCACACCTCACTGTCAAGGAGCAGAATGGCAGTTTCCCACCATCCCTGTGCTGATATATAGTGAATGGACATGCCCTGATGAAGTAGGAATGGGGATCAGATTATATGGCCATGGTTATGTGTGTAGTAGGGCTGATTTAGAATTCCAGCTAAGAAGCCATTCCTATTTACTATGCTAAGAACATTTTGTGAGATCTGTAGAACTTGACAGGCTGTGGATTGGGACACTGAATTCACCCATTTCCCCCCCTTAGCACAGTCATCTGTGCTTAGCTTAGCACACTTTTCCTGTGTCCAGGGTGTGTTAAGCTGGTCAGCAGAGGAAGAAGGTAACCGCAGAAGCAAGGCTTGTGCAATGCTTGTGAAAGAATATGCTTTGCTAAACTGCTTTGCATCAATAAGAGGAGGTTAACTGTTTAAGAGGTTAGAATTTCTTGTAACGGAAATGTATAGCGTGTTAGCTTGTGACGCAATATGATGAAAAGATATATGTACACTGTATTTCTCTGTATGGCGCACTCTTGGTGTGTAGGCATGAGTCGGGTCAGGAGTGTTCATTCTTAATGGCCAAAAGAATGGAATAAACAAACCTCGCATACCAGAAGTTCATTGTCCAGCAGTCATTACCAATATTCTGCTACCTCATTTGGTGCATTGGCCGTAAGGGGGGAATATCGGTGTGACCTGTTGAGGCAGGTGGCACTGTTTTCCACCAGACCTACAAGGAGTGGTCCGAGAGGCCAGCCCTGTGGGCTATATCGTAGTCTCAAAAGGCGCCTTCTAGAACTGTTATCTAGGAGACTGCGCTGTGTCCCATTTGGTGGCCTGCTGTGGACGACCTTCGTAGCGTCAAAAGGACCTGGGAATCCGAGAAGTAGATAGCTGGAGCTCCAACGGGAACAGGTGAGAGTCTTTTTATTTCTGTTTTTGGATAACAGTCAGACAGCCAGCCAGCCTCTCGACGGATCGAGAGAAGGGAAGCCTGATCACCTTCCGAGAGAGACGTCCGTTCAGATGATTGTGCATCTTTCGGACGAATCCTCAGTCAGTCAGTAATTTTTGGGTGGGAATGTCTGGTATGATTGATGTGTGTATGAGACATCACTTTGTGGTGAAGTGACCGTGCTCCTCTTTTAAGTGCGGTTCCTGGCTGGGAGACCACGTCCAGGCCACTGACCGAGGGAAGCGTTGTCTATTGTCCCTACTTGTGTCGAGGATTCAGACCCCTTACTGAATTCTCATCATTTACCCTACCCTCTGTGTCTGTCTTGGTGTCTGTTAGGTTATAAGAATGGGTGGGAAACATAGTGTTGAATCTCCCCTACAAACCATGATCTCCAACTTTAAGAAGGGATTTTCTAAGAACTGTAATTTAAAACTTAGCCCTGAGAAATTGATAACATTGTGTGAGAAAGATTGGCCCTGCTATGGAGCGCGGTGGCCCCCACAGGGAACCCTTGACTTAGAGACCATTGACTGATTATTTTAGAATATTATGTCAGACTTACAGAAACATGACCAAGACGCACCTTCCAGGAGGACTGTTCGTTCGGGTGATTGTGCATCCCTCGAATAAATCCTCAGCCAGTCAGGAGGAATATCCGTCCAGATGGTTGTGCATCTCTCGGATAAATCCTCAGCCAGCCAGTCAGGACGAATATCCGTCCAGATGATTGTGCATCTCTCGGATAAATCCTCAGTCAGCCAGTCAGGAGGAATATCCGTCCAGATGATTGTGCATCTCTCGGATAAATCCTCAGCCAGTCAGACAGTCAGTCAGCTAGGAGAAAACGTCCGTCTGGATGATTGTGCATCCTTTGGACAAATGGGAGATAAAGACCTGCAGTGGATAGAAGCCACAAAAAGAGGAACAGTATAGAATTATAGTTATGACAAGAGTAGTACCACTGACAAAAAAAACAAAACAAAAAAACAACAAAACACATATATTCTCAACCCGAAGAGACAGATCAGCCTCCCCCGTATGTAGATGAAAGGACCTTAGATAGAGACAGGTCAGAGCCATGTCCAAATGCCCCGTCCAGTAAACAAGGGGACTCAAGTTGTTGTCCACCTACATCAGATTCAGCAAGTTTGTCAATGCCAAATCTCAGTAAATATACTCCGAACCGTAACACTCTGGGTATAGGCAGGACAGAAATAGGGAACTCAGTAGTAGTCAATGGGCTCCCCAATCAAGTGTCCACTTCCACTCCGAGAAATCCTGATGCAAATAGCCGGACCCTTGCCCCGCATCCCCTTGAAGCCCGCATACTGCAAGACATCCCGGGACTGTGGGCAGAAGACAACCTACCAGGATTAACCACACACGTTCCCCCAATCCTTATTGAATTAAAATCAGGAGCCACTCCAGTCAGCCTGAAACAGTACCCAGTCCCTCTAAAAGCCCTAGTAGGAAAACAAAAGTACTTAAACAAATTCCTACACTATGGAATTCTAAAACCCTGTCAGTCTCCCTGGAATACACCTCTACTCCCAGTGCAGAAACCTGAAACAGCTCACTGTCATCCTGTTCAAGACCTCCGAGCGGTCAATCAGGCTGTAATGACCATGCACCCAGCGGTCACTAATGAACTGTTACAATTACTGTGGGAGGCAGGTTATAAGGTGTCCCGGAGAAAGGTGCAATTTTGACAAGAGACTGTAAAGTACCTGGGATTCAGAGTATCACAAGGACAGAGACAATTGGGAGAAGGCAGGAAAGAAGCTGTTTGTCAGATTCCCACCCTGACTACCAGACGGCAAGTACGTGAATTCCTGGGGGTGGCAGGATTCTGCTGAATCTGGATACCGGACTTTGCCATAAAAGCCAGACCCCTCTATGAATCCACAAAGGGGGGAGAAAAGGAACCCTTCCAATGGGGAGAACAGCAAAACAGAGCATTAAGACATTAAGGTCTCCCTAATGCAGGCTCCTGCGCTAGGCTTGCCAGATAGCCAAAAAGTCTTCTATTTGTATGTCAGTGAAAAACAAGGAATAGTAGTAGGAGTCCTGACACAATACTCTGGGTCTTGACAGCGTCCTGTGGCATACCTTTCAAAACAACTGGACGCTGTAGCTCAGGGATGGTCATCTCCCCTGCGGGCCATCGCAGTAACAGCCCTCCTTGTGGTCGAAGCTGACAAGTTGTCATTGGGTCAGGAGACTTATGTCCGGGTCCCACAACAAGTACAGGCATTAATGGATTACAAGGGAAATCACTGGTTTACTAACATTCGAATGGTTCAATATCAAGCTATGCTGTGTGAAAATCCTCGTATCCACTTAGAGACTGTAAACCCTTTGAACCCAGCCACTCTGTTCCCCACCTCACAAGAACCCCTAACTCATGACAGTCTCCGGGCATTGGATATGTAAGCCGACCAGACTTGAAAGACAGTCCCTTGAAAAATCCAAACGTTGAGTACTTTACTGACGGAAGCAGTTTTGTAAAAGATGTTTATCCCCAGATATAGGCCCAGACAATGGCCCTGACTTTGTCCACAAGTGCCTCCAGGAATTAGCAACAGTACTTAAGATTACTTGGAAACTACATACCGCATATAGGCCACAAAGCTCTGCAAAAGTTGAACGGATGAACCGCACACTCAAGTCACAACTGGCTAAGCTCTGTCAGGAAACCCAAATGAAGTGGACCTTGATGTTGCCCATTGCTTTACTGAGAATTCGGAGTACCCCAACAAAGAGGACAAATCTGTCCCCTTTTGAGGTACTGTATGGTAGGCCCCCACCCATCATTAGAGGGATAAGAGGAGACTTGCATCAGATAGGAGGGGTAGTTAACCATGAACTGATACAGAAACTTGGGGAAAGTATGCAGGACATAGGGAAATGGGTTCAAGAGAAACTTCCCATAAGCTTGTCGAGCCCAGTACACCCCTTTAAACCAGGAGATACAGTGTGGGTAAAGGAGTGGAACATAACCCCACTAGGGCCAAAATGGAGAGGTCCTTACATTGTTCTGCTATCTACCCCAACAGCCATTAAGGTAGCCGAGGTGACACCCTGGATACACCACTCCAGGGTAAAGCGAGCTGCTGACCTCACAGACTCCTGGCACAGTACAGTAGACCCCCAAGATCCTTTGAGACTGAGATTGACCAGAGAAATCAGAAGGAAGAACTCCAGCCCTGTGTTCAGCACACCCCTGGAAGCTGCTGAATTTACGCACGGCAGAAGATAGACAGACTGCAGCCCTGCGGCCAGCACACCCCTGGAAGCTGCTGGCTCAACGCACGGCGGAAGATAAAGGATATCTACTAAGCTCTGCTCCAACCACAGCCCGGACGCTGGTTGGTCTACGCACAAGCTGAAGCTTGAGGATATTCATCGGTGTAATGTTTACTAAAATCGTTATAATGAGACTGTTGATAGTCATAATAGTGATACTGACCGGGTTAACAGGGGGGGAGAGTATCTCATGTGACCCTTGTATAAAGACTACCAGAGTAGGATCCGTAACTACCAAGATGTTATTGTGGCACTCCCATTATCAATGCAAGGGCACAGAGACTGGTACTTGCATACATAATGGGACTACCTATTCAATGTGCTCCTTTGAAAATCAGATAACCTGTTATGACCCCACTTATGCACCCTATAAAACCTGGCTAACCGTTCGGAGCTTTAGTTCCACCGGTATGCTGATAAACCGGACACTGATCACTGACCCCAGCACTGCAGCAAGCCTAATCTTTGATGTGTGTGCTGCCATCAACCTCAACCACTTCCCAAGGGGAGGGTGTGGGGGATTGGAATGGGAGAGAGAGTATTTGAGAAATGATAGGTACATCTGTTCAGGGAAACTGGGACCTAGCTGTGCAGGTGAGGAATGGAATTACTGCCCCAACTGGAGGTGTGCTGCCTGGGGAACATGGGGAATGAAAAATCAGGATGCCATTCTACAATCTTTAGCTGGTTCATCCAGCTGCACAGTGGGAAGTTGCACCCCTGTGAATTTCACCATACATAACCCTGTCTAGTTTTTAGCACAATGGGGAAATAAGTTTGGAGTTCATATTTATGGTAAAGGATCAGACCCCGGTACAATTGTGTATGTCTCACTAGAAACTGAACTAACAAAGAGTGTTAATCATCAGTTATTTCATTCCTTATATGAAGAGATAGCCACTGGTATGGAAGTGCCCCCTAGCACAGAGAACCTGTTCATTGAATTGGCAGAAAGTGTGGCTGACAATTTACAAGTCACAGATTGCTATGTGTGTGGAGGAATTAACATGGGAGACCAATGGCCTTGGGAAGCCAGGGAAAAAGATTATGATGTGCCATTCAGTGCCACCTCTGAGCAGCCTCCTGAACGAATAAGGTCAGAATGGCACCTGAAAACATCAATAATTGGGAAATATTGTATAGCCAGGTCGGGTCCCCAGTATAGAACACCAATTTATATGCTTAATCGAATTATAAGGTTACAGGCTGTATTAGAAATAATTACTAACGAAACTGCTGCTGCCTTAAATTTGCTTGCTAAACAAGGAACTAATTTACGTGCTCATGTGTATCAGAATAGACTTGCCTTAGACTATCTGTTAGCTACTGAGGGTGGTGTCTGTGGAAAATTTAATCTGAGTAATTGTTGCTTAGAAGTGGACAACACAGGAAAAGTAGTTGAGGAAATCACTGGTAGAATGAAAAAGTTAGCTCATGTGCCAGTCCAGACATGGGATGGTCTCAATGCTGGTAGCTGGTTCGGAGATTGGGGTTGTCCCAGTGTATATGGGGTAAAGGCTATATTGGGGATCGTTGTAGTAATACTTGTAGCATGTCTGCTGCTGCCCTGTCTGATTCCCCTTGGGACTAGAATGATCCAGAGTTTCATTGAGGCCACCGTAGAAAGAAAGGCTGCGACCCATATTATGGCTATGTGGAAATACCAGCCATTAACCCCCCAAGACTAAAAAAATCTCAGTCATATTGGGCTCTGATCCATTAGAAAGCAGACCTGTATGCTACTTAGTGATGCTTAATCTCTCTCATATTAATCGCTATGATTATGATCAAAGGGGGGAATGAAGTAGGAATGGGCATCAGATTATATGGCCATGGTTATGTATGTAGTAGGGCTGATTTAGAATTCCAGCTAAGAAGCCATTCCTATTTACTATGCTAAGAACATTTTGTGAGATCTGTAGAACTTGACAGGCTGTGGATTGGGACACTGAATTCACCCATTTCCCCCCCTTAGCACAGCCATCTGTGCTTAGCTTAGCACACTTTTCCTGTGTCCAGGGTGTGTTAAGCTGGTCAGCAGAGGAAGAAGGTAACCGCAGAAGCAAGGCTTGTGCAATGCTTGTGAAAGAATATGCTTTGCTAAACTGCTTTGCATCAATAAGAGGAGGTTAACTGTATAAGAGGTTAGAATTTCTTGTAACGGAAATGTATAGCATGTTAGCTTGTGACGCAATATGATGAAAAGATATATGAACACTGTATTTCTCTGTATGGCGCACTCTTGGCGTGTAGGCATGAGTCGGGTCAGGAGTGTTCATTCTTAATGGCCAAAAGAATGGAATAAAAACCTTGCATACCAGAAGTTCATTGTCCAGCAGTCATTACCAATATTCTGCTACCTCACTGACACACACTATATGAAACACATTGCGGCCTCCATCCCTGATTTGGTAGATAGAAAGGAGGAATTTTTTGGGACTTTAAATGAGGGTACGCCATGTTAAGAGAAAATGACAACATAAAAATGAAATGATGATTTATTTATTACAGTCTAAAATACATATCAGATATTTTGTATAAAATAGATAGGTAGTCAACAGACACTAAATATGCTGCTCAAAACATGCAATACAAATAAAAAGTAGACATGGCAAATATACAGGGTATAATAAATCGATTGAAAGGCAAATGTAATAAAGACAAGTAAATGTTGGCATCTAGTGGCACCCTACGCATTTCCTGGCATTACAGCCATTCATCAGGAGTGTTATAAAGTAATATACTAGAAAAGAAAGAACAGGGGTTAAAGCGGGGTTCCGGCCGCTATATGTTTTTTTTTTTAAAGTCAGCAGCTACAAACACTGTAGCTGCTGACTTTTAATAAGGACAGTTACCTGTCCAGCGAGCCCGCGATGTCGCCCCCCGAGGCCGATCCGTCCATCGGATCGCCCGCTGGCGCCTCCATCTTAACGAAGGGAAACAGGCAGTGGAGCCTTGCGCTTTGTGAATGGCCCCTTTGCTTCCTGGGACATACACAGTTCCCAGAAGGCAATGGGGCTGCTCACCGAAGAGGAGGAAGCGCCGCGGAGTAGGAAGAGGCAGATTAGGAAGACTGCCTAACAACAAGAGTTTCAGGTAAGTTAATAATTTTTTTTTTTCTAATGTTTTTTAAAAAAATTTTTTACGATTTTTGATGCTATTTTTTATTTTAGGGTGGCCCTCCACTTTAATGATAATGCCCTTAGGATAAGGGAGGACAGGGGAATTAGGTTCCAACAAGGTGGAGATAGATTGGGATACTTATTAACAGCCTCAAGGCCAAGTCCAGTATCCGCCAAGGAAGACGGGGGTAAAAGGCATGATGTCTCCCCCCGGGGTTGAAACAGGGGAAACCTCCAAGGATGGAGAACAGCGCCCAACATAGTGGTCACAGCATGATCCAATAGACTATGTGTACACCAAAAGTGCATGGTGTTCCCAGAAAAAATGTGTCAAAAAAGGGATTAGTTAAATGTGTAAAATTGTAAAGGTAATGAGGCAAAAATGTCTATGTCTTCCTGCGACTATCTATTTGATACAAAATATCTGATATGTATTTTAGACTGTAATAAATAAATCATGTACTGTCATTTCATTTTTATGTTGTCATTTTCTCTTAACATGGCGTACCCTCATTTAAAGTCCCACAAAATTCCTCCTTTCTATCCCTGTGCTGAGTTCCCGGGTCTGTACACCCGCTGTGCCCATTTTTAGGGGTTCCCATCATCCCTGTGCTGAGTTCCCGGGTCTGTACACCCACTGTGCCCATTTTTAGGGGTTTCCACCATCCCTTTGCTGAGTTCCCTTAGCACTGCATCCAACAGTGATGTCTTTTGCAGACAATCCTCAGTTCTGGGCTCTGTAGTTTGCACAGTAAATGGACCCCCAACAGCCCCCAGTCCTGATATCTGCCATGTGTTCAGTGCAGCTCTGTCTCTCAGGATCGCACCCCACAGGAGCAAAACAACCCTGAGCCCTGTACATCACCACAGCTACTCATCAACAGCCAATCCCTACTGCTATGGGCGGGTCCAGTGGCTGGCTGCAGCCAATGAAAGCTCTTGGCCACTCTCCTCTCTCCCTGTATAGTCCATTGCACAGGGGGAGCAACCATCTGTGGCTGGTGAAACATTCTGCTTAGCAGCTTAAAGGGTCCACTGGCAGCCAGAGCTACACATACAACTTCCATTATTGATGACATTATATGGATAATAAGTGTTTATACAAATATTTAAGGTTATAGTAAACAGTTTAATACAAATATGCATCATATGATATAATGTACGGAAGGCGGATTGGTCACGAGGTGATACGGACATCCGATTTATGTCATGTTTGGTCTTTATCAAATTATAATTTCATTTTTTTAGATATGTTGGTTTCTGGATTGAAAACTTTGATCATGTCTGCTTGGCATAAGGGAGTGTCGTCTGAAGATGCTCCTATGTCACACTCCTCAGCACATTTGATTGGGTGGGGGTTGGCTCAGTGGCACCCTCTGGTGTCAGTAGAAATCTGCTGGAATTGGCAGTTAGGAGGTTTTCCAGCAGAACTAAGCTAGAATACTAAGAGCCGTCTCTGAGGGCCAGTCACTCTGCCTGCTGTGGGGGCACTTGGCAGGAGGGAGGGGCCAGGAGTGCCGGCGAGGGACCCGAGAAGAGGAGGATCGGGGCTGTTCTGTGCGATATCATTATAGAGAGCAGGTAAGTATATTTAACCACTTGCCGACCAGCCGCCGTCATTATACTGGGGCAAGGGTAGCACGATCGCGCAAATCGTCGTAGGTGTACGTCGGCTCGGGAACTCGCTTTTGTGGGCAGGAGGATACATCCGAACTTCTGAAAAACAAAAATTTGGCCGAATTTTTATTTGGAACGAAACGAACCTCACATGTCTATCCCTCAACTGAGCCACCTCAGGCAACCTCGACCCGGCATGTGAGAATATGGATCAGGATGACAATGTCCCAGATGGTAAATAAATTTCCTTCCACCACAGAACCGTTTGGTAGGTTTATGGCTAACAGTATCCATAAAAAGAAAGCCTCCACATAGGGAAAAACCGTATGGTTACGGGTTTATTTGGAATAACAATGCTTTACATAGATTCCAAGATGTATTGCATCAAGTAAAAATCTCCTCTGTGATCACAAAAGCATAAAATTCAAAAAGGCGCAATGGGATAAAGGACTCATCAAACCAGACGCGTTTCGTCTACAAGGACTTCAACTGGGGTATCAACTCCTCATTGTAGAGGAGATGCAGGGTGAATCCGCTGTGAAGCTGAGTAGGAGGAGACGCAGGGTGAAGCCGCTATGAAGCCGAGGAGGAGGAGACGCAGGGTGAAGCCGCTATGAAGCTGAGGAGGAGGAGACGCAGGGTGAAGCCGCTATGAAGCCGAGGAGGAGGAGACGCAGGGTGAAGCCGCTATGAAGCTGAGGAGGAGGAGACGCAGGGTGAAGCCACTGAGAAGGAAGCGTTGCCTACAACCTAGAAGGGGTAAGTGCCGGACTGGTGAGCTAACGAACGAGCAAGCAAAGAAGGGGGGGTTGACTGATCGATCGAATGAGGGGAAAAAGGGTAAATATTTTGGGGGGGTTTGGTGGGTGGTTTGTTTCCCACCCTCTCTCCCCCCCAAAAAATAGGGCGCCAGCCGCCACTGTCCCCTGGGTTTCAGGCTGGTTCATTCTGGGAGGGGGATACATTGTTCTTTTAACATCATTTCAGGGGGGAGGGGCAATGGGAGAGGCTAAATGAGGTGGGTGTGTTGGGTGTTTTAGGGGTACATGAAGTTATTGAAGATCCCCCTCCTATCCCTGATGGTTCTTTTGCCGCCCCCCCCCCCCCCCATAATATCCTCATTGTACAGAAAATAAAATGAGATTTCCTGAAATCCCCCCCCCCCCCCCCACTTATCGCTAATCCACATATTTCATGCAGAGTTCCTCTTTATGATTTATATCAGAGAAATAAATGTTGCCGATGTCTTATTATTTCCTTTAATTTGGTCGGTGAGAAATATTTCATTCTTCATAAAAATCTGTGATCTGAAGAAACAGACGTCAGCTATAGAAACATTGTCATCGCTGGCATATCCTCTCCTTCAGTCTACAGCATTGGTGGCCAACCTGAAATTTATAGGGGCCTCAAGAGGGGCCCCTGACACCTCAAGAGGGCCAAATAATAGAAGCTCCATTTCATGTGTTAAAGAAGATTGTGTGAGTTATGAATGAGCTGCAACACACCTCAGCACCCGACATCCCACTGACTGTGTTCTCTGATCCCAGGTCAGGCTGCTGCTGCTGATGTGGCAGTATATGAACATATGTATACAGCTGGCTCGTTGGTCTAGGGGTATGATTCTCGCTTAGGGTGCGAGAGGTCCCGGGTTCAAATCCCGGACGAGCCCCACATTTTGTCACTATAATACAACATTGGAAGGATTAGTGACATCCCAGGAATAGGAGAAGATTTAGGAATATAAAAAGTGCTAAAAACATCCGAAGAAGTTTCCCAAACTCATCAGAACTGAACACAATAGAGAATTCAGAATATAAATGAATCAAGTGGAGGCAAAATGATACAGAAAGCGGATCAGTCCCCCCCCATACCTGAGATTTCAGATTAGGTAGAAACTGGACAGTTACATCATCAGACATTTTATATTATCTCTCCTGAATCCCCGGGTGATATCTCTGTGCTGAGTTCCTGGGTCTGTATATCTGCCCATTATGAGGGGTTCCCACCATCCCTGTGCTGAGTTCCCGGGTCTGTACACCCGCTGTGCCCATTATGAGGGGTTCCCACCATCCCTGTGCTGAGTTCCCGGGTCTGTACACCCACTGTGCCCATTTTTAGGGGTTCCCACCATCCCTGTGCTGAGTTCCCTTAGCACTGCATGAAACAGCAATGTCTTTTGCAGACAATCCTCAGTTCTGGGCTCTGTAGTTTGCACAGTAAATGGACCCCCAACAGCCCCCAGTCCTGATATCTGCCATGTGTTCAGTGCAGCTCTGTCTCTCAGGATCGCACCCCACAGGAGCAAAACAACCCTGAGCCCTGTACATCACCACAGCTACTCATCAACAGCCAATCCCTAAGGCTATGGGCGGGTCCAGTGGCTGGCTGCAGCCAATGAAAGCTCTTGGCCACTCTCCTCTCTCCCTGTATAGTCCATTGCACAGGGGGAGCAACCATCTGTGGCTGGTGAAACATTCTGCTGAGCGGCTTAAAGGGTCCACCGGCAACCAGAGCTACACATACAACTTCCATTATTGATGTCATTATATGGATAATAAGTGTTTATACAAATATTTAAGGTTATAGTAAACAGTTTGATACAAATATGCATCATATGATATAATGTACGGAAGGCGGATTGGACACGAGGTGATACGGACATCCGATTAATGTCATGTTTGGTCTTTATCAAATTATAATTTCATTTTTTAGATATGTTGGTTTCAGGATTGTAAAACTTTGATCTGGAAATATGGATATAGATAGTCTGCTTGGCATAAGGGAGTGTCGTCTGAAGATGCTCATATGTCACACTCCTCAGCACATTTGATTGGGTGGGGGTTGGCTCAGTGGCACCCTCTGGTGTAAGTAGAAATCTGCTGCAATTGGCAGTTTGGAGGCTTTCCAGCAGAACTAAGCTAGAATGCTAAGAGCCGTCTCTGAGGGCCAGTCACTCTGCTTTCTGTGGCACTTGGCAGGGGAGGGGCCAGGAGTGCCGGCGAGGGACCCGAGAAGAGGAGGATCAGGGCTGCTCTGTGCGATATCATTACAGAGAGCAGGTAAGTATATTTAACCACTTGCCGCCCAGCCGCCGTCATTATACTGTGGCAAGGGTGGCCCGATCCCGCAAATCGTCGTAGGTGTACGTCGGCTCGGGAACTCGCTTTTGTGGGCGCGCACGTGCCGCCAGAGGATACATCTGAATTTCTGAAAAACAAAAATTTGTCCGAATTTTTATTTGGAACGAAACGAACCTCACATGTCTACTCCTCAGCTGACCCACCACAGGCAACCTCGACCCGGCATGTGAGAATATGGATCAGGATGACAATGTCCCAGATGGCAAATAAATTTCCTTCCACCACAGAACCGTTTGGTAGGTTTATGGCTAACAGTATCCATAAAAAGAAAGCCTCCACATAGGGAAAAACCGTATGGTTACGGGTTTATTTAGAATAAAAATGCTTTACATAGATTCCAAAATGTATTGCATCAAGTAAAAATCTCCTCTGTGATCACAAAAGCATAAAATTCAAAAAGGCGCAATGGGATAAAGGGCTCATCAAACCAGACGTGTTTCGTCTATAAAGACTTCAACTGAGGGAATCAACTCCTCATTGTAGAGGAGACGCAGGGTGAAGCTGCTGTGAAGCCGAGGAGGAGGACACGCAGGGTGAAGCCACTGAGGAGGAAGCATTGCAAGCGGCCTAGAAGTGGGTAAGTGCCGGGCTGGTGAGCTAACGAACGAGTGAGCAAAGAAGGGGGGGTTGACTGATCGATCCTGACATTTCATGTAGAGTTCCTCTTTATGATTTATATCAGAGAAATAAATGTTGCCGATGTTTTATTATTTCCTTTAATTTGGTCGGTGAGAAATATTTCATTCTTCATAAAAATCTGTGATGTGAAGAAACAGACGTCAGCTATAGAAACATTGTCATCGCTGGCATATCCTCTCCTTCAGTCTACAGCAATGGTGGTCAACCTGAAAATTATAGGGGGTCTCAAGAGGGGCCCCTGACACCTCAAGAGGGCCAAATAATAGAAGCTCCATTTCATGTGTTAAAGAAGATTGTGTGAGTTATGAATGAGCTGCAACACACCTCAACACCCGACATCCCACTGACTGTGTTCTCTGATCCCAGGTCAGGCTGCTGCTGATGTGGCAGTATATGAACATCTGTATACAGCTGGCTCGTTGGTCTAGGGGTATGATTCTCGCTTAGGGTGTGAGAGGTCCCGGGTTCAAATCCCGGACGAGCCCCACATTTTGTCATTATAATACAACATTGGAAGGATTAGTGACATCCCAGGAATAGGAGGAGATTTAGGAATATAAAAAGTGCCAAAAACATCCGAAGAAGTTTCCCAAACTCATCAGAACTCAATAGAGAATTCAGAATATAAATCAATCAAGTGGAGGCAAAATGATACAGCGAGCGGATCAGTCCACCCCCATACCTGAGATTTCAGATTAAGTAGAAACTGGACAGTTACATCATCAGACACTTTATATTATCTCTCCTGGACCCCCGGGTGATATCTCTGTGCTGAGTTCCCGGGTCTGTATATCTGCCCATTATGAGGGGTTCCCACCATCCCTGTGCTGAGTTCCCAGGTCTGTACACCCGCTGTGCCCATTATGAGGGGTTCCCACCATCCCTGTGCTGAGTTCCCGGGTCTGTACACCCGCTGTGCCCATTATGAGGGGTTCCCACCATCCCTGTGCTGAGTTCCCGGGTCTGTACACCCGCTGTGCCCATTATGAGGGGTTCCCACCATCCCTGTGCTGAGTTCCCGGGTCTGTACACCCGCTGTGCCCATTATGAGGGGTTCCCACCATCCCTGTGCTGAGTTCCCGGGTCTGTACACCCGCTGTGCCCATTATGAGGGGTTCCCACCATCCCTGTGCTGAGTTCCCGGGTCTGTACACCCGCTGTGCCCATTATGAGGGGTTCTCACCATCCCTGTGCTGAGTTCCCGGGTCTGTACACCCGCTGTGCCCATTATGAGGGGTTCTCACCATCCCTGTGCTGAGTTCCCGGGTCTGTACACCCGCTGTGCCCATTATGGGGGGTTCCCACCATCCCTGTGCTGAGTTCCCGGGTCTGTACACCCGCTGTGCCCATTATGAGGGGTTCCCACCATCCCTGTGCTGAGTTCCCGGGTCTGTACACCTTCTGTGCCCATTAGGAGGGGTTCCCACCATCCCTGTGCTGAGTTCCCGGGTCTGTACACCCGCTGTGCCCATTATGAGGGGTTCCCACCATCCCTGTGCTGAGTTCCCGGGTCTGTACACCCGCTGTGCCCATTATGAGGGGTTCCCACCATCCCTGTGCTGAGTTCCCGGGTCTGTACACCTTCTGTGCCCATTATGAGGGGTTCCCACCATCCCTGTGCTGAGTTCACCCTCATCACTCTCCCCATCCTATAGATTTCCCCTTCTGCTTTCTACTAATGACCTCCTCCACAATTGGGCAACTCCTCTCTTGAAGTTTTAGTCCCGTGCTGTGTCCCGATATTTCAGTGTAAAGTTCTGTTGCTACTGTCCAGCTCTGCCCTATTGCCATGCATAGATGACTCACCTGCAGACCCTGTGTTTACATGGAAATAACTGGCATTCATATGTAAATAGCGGCTGACCGGCTGCATTGATATGTAAATAGAGGCGGCATTCATATGTATATCATGCCCCCCTGAGGTCATATCCACCATTACTTCTTCTGAATGCTGCCCACTGGGGAGGTAAAGGGTTATGCTGGAAAGTCCTGCCTACAACTATAGTCATTTAGCCCAACATCAGCCTGTTCTGCAAAGGTAAGCAAATTAGAGGTGGAACCCTTTTTCAAAATGACATGGGGCCACAGCACCCTGAATTGTGGTGCATGAGAATACGGACATCTCAGCCAATGTGTGAGGGTGTCATTAACAATTAATGGGACTGCTGTGTATCTGCTAAAGGGCAGCACGTTTCTGTGGTATCAGGAAAGTGATTTTGCATGCGTTCCCGACACACAAATGTGAACGCAGGCTAAACGTCTCATTTACATTGGTGGTCAGTGTAAATCTTCTCATTATATTGGGGCTTGCTGTACAATCCTTTCATTCACACTAGTGGCCGGTGTGAAGGTCCCCCTTACATTGGTGGTCAGTGTAAATCCCCTTTACATTAGTGGTCAGTAGGGATGAGCTTCGTGTTCGAGTCGAACCCATGTTCGACTCGAACATCGGCTGTTCGACCGTCCGTCGAATTGCGAACGTTATGGGCCGTTCGCGCCAAATTCGTGTGTCGCGTCACGGCCCATAATTCACTGCGGCATCGCAGTGCATTGCCGGCTGATGATTGGCCAAGCATGCACTATGACCCGCATGCTTGGCCAATCACAGCGCCGTCAGTAGAGAGAGCTGTAATTGGCCAAAGCCAGGGTGGCTTTGGCCAATTATGGCTCAGGGGATTTAGTACACGCCCCACACTATATAAGGCCGCCTGCACGGCGGCCCTGTGTAGTGTGTTCCGGTGTGCTGATAGAGAGAGAGACAGACAGTGTCATTTGATTTGAGTTAGATAGATTAGGCTAGATCTGTTCCTGCTATTTACATTTAGTGCAGTGCGTCCTGCTCACAGTGTTCAGCTAGATCCGTTCCTGCTATTTACATTTAGTGCAGTCAGTGCGTCCTGCTCACAGTGTTCAGCTAGATCCGTTCCTGCTATTTACATTTAGTGCAGTGCGTCCTGCTCACAGTGTTCAGCTAGATCTGTTCCTGCTATTTACATTTAGTGCAGTGCGTCCTGCTCACAGTGTTCAGCTAGATCTGTTCCTGCTATTTACATTTAGTGCAGTGCGTCCTGCTCACAGTGTTCAGCTAGATCTGTTCCTGCTATTTACATTTAGTGCAGTGCGTCCTGCTCACAGTGTTCAGCTAGATCCGTTCCTGCTATTTACATTTAGTGCAGTGCGTCCTGCTCACAGTGTTCAGCTAGATCTGTTCCTGCTATTTACATTTAGTGCAGTCAGTGCGTCCTGCTCACAGTGTTCAGCTAGATCCGTTCCTGCTATTTACATTTAGTGCAGTCAGTGCGTCCTGCTCACAGTGTTCAGCTAGATCCGTTCCTGCTATTTACATTTAGTGCAGTCAGTGCGTCCTGCTCACAGTGTTCAGCTAGATCCGTTCCTGCTATTTACATTTAGTGCAGTCAGTGCGTCCTGCTCACAGTGTTCAGCTAGATCCGTTCCTGCTATTTACATTTAGTGCAGTGCGTCCTGCTCACAGTGTTCAGCTAGATCCATTCCTGTTATCTTCCTACTGACAGGCAGGCTTGTCTGGTTACAGTATATAAAGCTACCTGAAGAAAATTACAGGTGTTCTATCCCAGCTTAGTGCAGCTACAGGCCATTAGTATGTCTGGAAGGCCAAGAAGGAGAGGCAGACAGTCACAAGCCAATAAGAGAGGGCAAGCAGGCTCTGTGTCTAGTGCTGGTCGTGGAGACGGTGCATCCTCATCAGCACGTGGCCATGGGACACGCTTGGCCTTTTTTTCGGCAGCTGGCCGTGTTGAGCCGCAACATGCGGAAGACTTGGTCGAGTGGATGACCAAGCCGTCCTCATCCTCCTCATCCTCTCTCACCCATGCCCAGGGTGCTTTGTCTGGCAAAGCAGCGGCCTCTTCCCTCAGCTCAATGTCATCAGTGACTCCTTCCCTAGCTCCACCATGTCCTCCTGAGGATTCCCTCGAACTGTTTGACCACAGTGTTGGGTACATGCTCCAGGAGGATGCCCAGCGTTTGGAAGGCTCTGATGATGATACTGAGCTCGATGAAGGCAGTAACATGAGCACGGACAGAGGGGGTGCCCAAGAAGGACAGCAATCTGGCAGTCATGCTCCCCCTGCTGCAGCATACTGCCAGGTTTGCTCCAGTGATGAGGAGGGAGGGGATGATGAGGTCACTGACTCAACGTGGGTGCCTGATAGGAGAGAGGAGGAGGAGGAGGAGGAGGAGGCGGCACATCACCAACGAGGCAGGATGCCCTCCAGGGGCCAGCCTAAGGGCAGCACATTGACTGCATCACACCCCAAAGCTCCACATGTGCAGGGCGCTGCAGTCTCTGCGCGTTATTCAAAAAGTTCTTTGGTGTGGGCCTTTTTTGAGACGAGTGCATCAGATCGCACCGCTGCTATTTGCAACATATGTCTCAAGCGTATCTCGCGTGGCCAAAACATCTCCCGCTTGGGTACCACATGCTTGACCAGACATATGTTGACCTGCCATGCAGTTCGTTGGCAAGCATATCTAAAAGACCCACACCAAAGAACAAAGAGGATCTCTCCTTGCTCCTCATCAGCTGAGATTTCCAACCCCACTAGACCTTCAGTCCTCTCTGAGACCTGCAGTGAGAGGAATGAAGGTGTAGAATTAGGTGTGTCACAGCCAAGTACTTGTGGGCAATCTGCTTTTGGTACACCGACGTCAGATTGTACCAGGCAAATTTCCCTGCCCCAGCTGCTGCACCGCCGAAAGAAGTTTGCTCCCAGCCATCCACATGCCCAGCGGTTGAATGCTAGCTTGGCAAAATTGCTAGCACTTCAACTGCTGCCTTTTCAGTTGGTAGACTCTGCCCCCTTCCGTGAGTTTGTGGAATGTGCGGTTCCTCAGTGGCAGGTACCCAAACGCCACTTTTTCTCACGGAAGGCGATTCCGGCTCTCTACCGGCATGTGGAAGGCAATGTCCATGCCTCGCTGGACAGGGCGGTCAGCGGTAAGGTGCATATTACCGCTGACTCATGGTCCAGCAGGCATGGACAGGGACGTTACTTAAGTTTCACGGCGCATTGGGTGACTCTGCTGGCAGCTGGGAAGGATGCAGGACAAGGTGCAGTAGTGTTGGAGGTTGTTCCGCCACCACGCCTCCAAAATGCTGATTGTGACACACCTCTCTCCTCCACCCCCTCCTCTTCTTCTTCCTCCATGGCCTCTTCCTCGGAACCAGCGGTGCTCCGTAGGCGTTCAAGGGGCTACGCAAGTACGCAGGCCAAAAGATGCCATGCGGTGCTTGAGCTGGTGTGCTTGGGGGACAGGAGCCACACTGGGGCAGAGGTTCTGTCAGCTCTGCAGGGGCAGGTTCAGAGGTGGTTGACGCCACGCCAACTTAAGGCAGGAATGGTGGTTTGCGACAATGGCACCAACCTCCTCTCTGCCCTCCGACAGGGACAACTGACCCATGTGCCCTGTTTGGCTCACGTCCTTAACTTGGTGGTGCAGCGGTTCTTGGGCAGGTACCCGGGCTTACAGGATGTCCTGAGGCAGGCCAGGAAAGTCTGTGTGCATTTCCGCCGGTCATATAATGCCAGTGCTCGGCTGACGGACCTCCAAAAGGAGTTTAACCTGCCCAAGAACCGCCTAATCTGTGACATGCCCACCAGGTGGAACTCAACGTTGGCCATGCTGCAGCGGCTGCACACGCAGCAGAGGGCCATCAATGAGTACCTGTGCGACTATGGCACCAGGACAGGGTCAGGGGACCTTGGTTTTTTTTCCCCACGCCAGTGGGCCATGATCAGGGATGCATGCACTGTCCTGTCACCATTCGAGGAGGCCACGAGGATGGTGAGCACTGACAGTGCATGCATCAGTGACACTGTCCCCCTTGTCCACCTGTTGGAGCACACGCTGCGTGGAATAATGGACAGGGCACTTGAGGCAGAACAGAGGCAGGAAGAGGAGGACTTCCTTAGCTCTCAAGGCCCCCTTTATCCAGACAGTGTTCCTGCGTGCCCGCCGATCACACAGGAAGAGGACGAGGAGGAGGAGGAGGAAGATTGTGTCAGTATGGAGGTGGAGCCTGGCACTCAGCATCAGCAGTCTTTAAGGGATCAGTCCCAAGGAACACATGGACTTGTACGTGGCTGGGAGGAGGTGGCTGCGGACGTTGTTGTCCTTAGTGACCCAGAGGACTCCGGACCGAATGCCTCAGCAAACCTACGCTGCATGGCCTCCCTGATCCTGCAAAGCCTGCGTAAGGATCCTCGTATTCGTGGTATCAAGGAGAAGGACCAATACTGGCTGGCAACCCTCCTTGATCCACGTTACAAGGGTAAGGTTGCGGACCTTATGTTGCCATCGCAGAGGGAGCAGAGGATGAAACATCTTCGGGAGGCCTTGCAGAAAGGTCTGTGCAACGCGTTCCCAGAGACTGGGAGGTTACAAACTCCTGTTTCTGGACAACGTGTTGCTGAGGCTTCGGTCAGTCAAAGAAGGAGCGGTGGAGAAGGTGGCCGTCTGACCGATGCGTTCAGACAATTTTTTGGTCCGCAGCCCCAAGGTATGATCGGTTCCAGCAACCATCGCCAGCGTCTGTTTTACATTGTGCAGGAATACCTAGGGGCAAGATCAGACTTGGACACCTTTCCCACCGAAAATCCTCTGGGTTACTGGGTCTTGAGGATGGATCACTGGCCAGAGCTTGCACAGTATGCAATTGAGCTACTGGCCTGTCCTGCATCCAGCGTTCTTTCGGAACGCACATTCAGTGCTGCTGGAGGCGTGGTAACCGATCACAGGGTGCGTCTGTCCACTGACTCGGTCGATCGGCTGACCTTCATAAAAATGAATCAGTCTTGGATCACCACCAGCTACCAAGCACCTGATGCTGATGTAACTGAATAATTTTTTTCAGATCCCTTCAAAGACTGCCTATGCTGATGCTGAGTGACTATCCCTGAGTAATTATCCTCTTCCTCCTCAATCATCACGCTGATAGCTTGTAAGAACATTTTTGGTTCTGGGCGCCACCACCAGTGCCTAAGGCACAATTTTTCAGCCCCTGTTTAACAGGGGCATGTAATTACAATTTTTGATGTAATACTTTGCAGCAGGGCTCGTTCCTGCATTCCAACTAGAGTGTCTGTGAGGGGTTGCAGTGTTGTGGCACCAGCACCAGTGCCTAAGGCCCAATTTTCTGCCCCTGTCTAACAGGGGCGTGTAATTACAATTTTTGATGCAATACTTTGCAGCAGGGCTCGTTCCTGCGTTCCAACTAGAGTGTCTGTGAGGGGTTGCAGTGTTGTGGCACCAGCACCAGTGCCTAAGGACCAATTTTTCTGCCCCTGTCTAACAGGGGCGTGTAATTACAATTTTTGATGCAATACTTTGCAGCAGGGCTCGTTCCTGCGTTCCAACTAGAGTGTCTGTGAGGGGTTGCAGTGTTGTGGCACCAGCACCAGTGCCTAAGGCCTAATTTTTCAGCTCCTGTTCAACAGGGGCATGTAATTACAATTCTTGATCTAATATTTCACAGCAGGGCCCTGTGAGGGCTTACAGTGTTGTGGCCACAGCAACACCTAAGGCCCAAATTTCTGCTGAGTATATAGGGCAGGACCCTACTTTCAAACATCTAACTTACAAACGACTCCTACTTGCAAACGGAAGGAGACAACAGGAAGTGAGATGAAATCTACCCCTAGGAAGGGAAATTCTCTCCTGTAAGAGTTAATATGGGAAAACAATTTCTCCTTTCCACTGATGCTTTCCAATCCTTGTTCCACAAAAAAACCCAAATTTTCAAAAAACATTTTTCACTGGGACAAAAAAGTGAGGTGAAATCTTCTGAAGAGGAGGAAAGACAGCAAAACAAATGTCACAGGGGTGATAACCCTTCCCTATGTTTTCCAAAAAGCTTAAAAAAGATTTTTTGGCTGGAGCTAAACACGTTAAAAATGTACCCGTTCAAAATTACAAAGAGATTCTACTTAACAACAAACCTACAGTCCCTGTCTTGTTTGCACCGCCTGTATACTGCTGTTCAGAGTATATAGGGCCTTTCCTTATTTTAATTTGGGTGCGGGGTTCCCCTTAATATCCATACAGGACCCAAAGGGCCTGGTAATGGACTGGGGGGTACCCATGCCGTTTGTCTCACTGATTTTCATCCATATTGCCAGGACCCGACATGACATTAAACCCGCAAGCAGTTTTAAATGAGATTTTTTCCTTTAAAAATGACATTTGGTGCAGGGACTGTTCTAAACATGGGAAACACGCGTCACTTTACAGGCATACTATAGACACCCCCCAGGTACGATATTTAAAGGAATATTTCACTTTTTTTTTTTTTACTTTAAGCATCATTAAAATCACTGCTCCCGAAAAAACGGCCGTTTTTAAACGTTTTTTTTGCATTGATACATGTCCCCTGGGGTAGGACCCGGGTCCCCAAACCCTTTTTCGGACAATACCATGCAAATTAGCCTTTAAAATGAGCACTTTTGATTTCGAACGTTCGAGTCCCATAGACGTCAATGGGGTTCTAACGTTCGTGCGAACTTTCGGTCTGTTCGCGGGTTCTGGTGCGAACCGAACCGGGGGGGTGTTCGGCTCATCCCTAGTGGTCAGTGTAAATCCCTCCTTACATTGGTGGATACTGTGAATGCTCCTATTACATTATTGGTCAGTGTAAATCCCCTTTACATTAGTGGTCAGTGTAAATATCTCTTTACATTGGTGGTTACTGTGAATGCTCCTATTACATTAGTGTAAGTCCCCTTTACATTGGTGGTCTGTGTAAATCTTCTCATTACATTGGTGCTTGGTGTACAATCCTTTCATTCACACTAGTGACCAGTGTGAAGGTTTCCCTTACATTGGTGATCATTGTAAATCTCTCCTTACTGTGAATGCTCCTATTACATTGGTGGCCATTGTGGAAACTCCTCTTTATAATGGTAATTGTTTAAAAAAATCCAAACTTGCATTTTTGGTCAGTTTCAAATCCTCCCCTACATTGGTGGTCCATGTAGAAGCCCGCTTTAAATTGGGGGTGAGTGTAAATCCCCCTTTATTGATTGTTAATGTAAAATCCCCCCATTACATTGGTTGTCAATGTAAATTTTTCATAACATTGGTGATCAGTGTACATTTCCCTTTACATCGGTGGTAAGTGCAGAATTGCCCTTACACTGGTGGTCAGTGCAAATCCCCCACACACTGGTGGTCAGTGCAAATCCCCCCTCACATATGTGGTCAGTGCAAATTCCCCCTCACATTGGTGGTCAGTGTAAATCCCCCCTCACATTGGTGGTCAGTGTAAGCCCCCCTCACATTGGTGGTCAATGTAAATTCCCCATTACATTGGTAGAATCCCCCACTGTATACTTGCCAAAGATCCCCAGCTTTGCTCTACATGATTCAGAATTTGCCACAGCGTACTGCCTCCTAACCAATTCCATCCACCCCACCACTGTTACTGATCCCATTAACACCCCAGCAATGCCACTGATCACCCCCCGCCCCCAGCATTGCCACTGATCCCAGGAGTTTTCTATTGATGGGTCCCTTCACCCCCCTAGTCCATGGTGTGCAGGCAGTGAGATGATGTGCTGTAACCTTTAGCAACCAATCAGTAAGCAGCAATGCTGTGTAATAACTTCTTACAACCAATCATTGAGCGGTAAGGATATGCAGTAACCTCTAGGAGCCAATCAGTGAGCAGTAATAATGTGCAGTAACCTCTAGCAACCAATTAGTGAGTGGTAAGGATGTCCAGTGACCTCTAGCAACCAATCGGTGAGCAGCAGTGATATACAGTAATCTCTAGCAACCAATAAACAAGTAGAAGTTATGTGCTGTAACCTCTAGCAAATAATCAGTGAGCCATAATGTGTGCTGTGACCTCTAGCAACCAGTCAGTGAGTGATAATGATACACTGTAATCTCTGGCAACCAAACGCAATCGCTGCCTGATCTGATTCAGTAAACTGATTTTGAGTCTAGCTGCTATTTATTGTAGACTCAGAGCAGGTAGAGAGGGAAATTGTATGGAAGAGGAGGCAAGAAAATGTTTGCCCAGGGTCCAATAATATTAAGGACTATACATGCTGGGGGCTCTTTATACGATGTAATAGAGAATTTTCTCCGGACAGGAAGTGGGGGAAATCTTCCTAATAAGGAAACATATGTTGCCAGCACATGAATTTTCTCATAAACACAATCTTTTCTCTAGTAGTGAATTGTTACATATGTCACAAGTGGAAACAATGTTTCATGCTGTATCTCTTCATCAAGTCAATGTTACATAAGAAATAACTGGGAATTTATCCATATTTATTCACCTACACACTAATGGAAAACTATCAGCCACAGCCTATGACATCATAATGACATCATTCTCCCACCTGAAAGTCATCAAGGTACATAAACATACAATGGGGACACAGACAGCAATAACAACCTAACAGAGGTTCTAAATCTAAAGCATAAATGAAAAGCCTTTTTTCCCACCCCCCTCCAGTCCAGGTGTCCCCTCTTTAGACGGATCGCTCGGTAAATGCCCTCGGAATGGTTTGCATTGCACGTCCCCCAAGTAGGGCGCGCGGCCCGCTGAGATGAATTGCACTTAGCCTGCCAGATATCCTCCAACAGATTAGATTCCTGGCCGTCACATGAACGATTCCCCATTGATTCATTGCAGATCATGAATGCGGCATTCATCACAGCGACGGGCCAAGATCAGCGACAGCGCCGGTATCTGGGAGACACTGACCGGAGAATGCAGATCAGGGAATGACCAATGCCGGCTCCATTGAAGGTTATTGATGACACTCCCGCCACCGGGATAACAAATGTCACCGTCCCCCTCATAATGTTTTGTTTCCTCCAACCAGTTGAAGATGGATGGCGGGGGACTGGAAGAGAGGTAAGTAAATCGCGGGCTGGTGATGCATGGCCTGTCAAGACGGCGCTCCGAAAAATGTGGAAATGGGGCGAAATGTCCGCAATAGTTCTCAGAGCGATGGAAGAAAAATCCTAAAGTTCTCCTAATTGTCCCGTACATCTAACTGACCATCCCCCAGCCTGAACACGAGTCTGAACCCACCTGAGCTGTCCCGCCAGGAAATCGTCAAAGCCGACAACCAATCATAGGTGATGGAGGCATTCCCTGCCCTGCAGCCGCATGTATGAAAGGGGGGGGGCGTATATGTATGGCTGGGGGGCGCAGAAGGTCTCCAACGCTGATGATTGGCTGTTGGCTTTGACCACTTCCTGGTGGGACAGCTAAGGCTTGTGTCTGAACCTGCCTGAGCTCGTTACTGCCCCCACCAGTAAAAAGATGTCGCCACTCCCTATCTTCTCCTGGTCATTTTTTACTGAGTCTTAGGCCTTCTTGATTGGCTGGGTGAAGATGACGTAACTCCTGCACATGTGTGCAATCTCGTCTGCCATAAGAATAACAATTATACTCATAAAACCTTTGTGACTAACAGCGTTGTACAAAACCCAGGACCCAAAAGCCGGCCAATCAGTGGAGCTCTTCAAGTTCAATTAGATGACAATACCAGCTGGCATTAGGGGGTGCACCTCGAATTTCAAACACCTACGCGTGTATGCATGTGTATACATACTGATGGTGTCAGTAGGGCAGAGATCGGTGTCAGTAGTTTTTATTTATACTTTTTTTAACAATTTTATTGAATTTGAAGTTTTTTAGGAGCCCCGTTGGGGGCTTTGGTGAAATATGTGGGGTTTATAAAACTTTAAACAGGGGGAATCTATGCCACACAAGGTGATTAGGGTGTGCCCGGGCACACCTGGCACACCCTGTGCACACGCCTATGCCAGCTGATGTGTTCTTCGGGGACAAGTTCGGGTTCTGCTCTGAGGAAGCAAGCTTGTCCCTCGAAACGCAGCAGATGAAATTTTCATCTATTTGAGCTTGAAGAGTTCCACTGATGGGCTGGCTTTTGGGTCCTGGGTTTTGTACAAAGCTGTTAGTCACAATGCTTTTGTGAGGATAACTTGTATCTTTTATCCTTCAATAAAGTGCTGTGGATAATGAGCTAGGTGCTTGAGCTGTTTTCTTTTTTTTACTGTTTGTTCTATCTGTTACTTTGTTTTACTTCATGAAGTTCATCTATAAAATGGAACATTTTTCAGCAGAAACTATAAATAAGAAGCTGAGATTCCCCCCCGAAACTCAATCCAAAATTATTATTGTTATGCAGGATTTATAATACTATTATTATAATATTATACAGGATTTTTTTCTTATTACTTTAATAATATACATGATTTATATTATTATTGTTATTATAAAGGATTATTCTTCTTATTATTATTCTTATTATTATTATACAGGATTTTATTATTATTATTATTATTATTATTATTATTATATTAATAATATACAGGATTTATATTATCATTATACAGGATTTATTATTATTATTATACACCATTTATATTATCATTATATTATAATTTACAGGATTATTTTTATTTTACTGTTATCATTAGTAGTAGTAATATTATTATAATACAGCATTTATATTATTATACAGGAATAATATGAATATTATTAATATTATTATACAGCATTTATATCATTATTATTTGTATTATTATTATTATAATACAGGACTAATATAATACAGGACTAATATATATATATATATATATATATATATATATATATATATATATATATATACATATATATATATATATAATTATTATTATTATTACCGATTATTATACAGGATTTTATTATTATTATTATATTAATAATATACATGATTTATTTTATTATTATAAAGGATTATTATTAGTATTATTAGTATTATTTTATTATTATACATGATTTTATTATTATTATTATTATATTAATATACAGGATTTATATTATTATCGTTATACAGTATTTATTATTGTTATTATTATTATTACACATCATTTCTATTATTATTATAATTACACAATATATATATATATATATATATATATATATATATATATATATATATATATATATATATATATATATATACAGTATTATTATTATTATTATACAGGATTTATATTATTACTATTATATTATTATAATAAAGGATTTATATTATTATTATTGTATTATTATAATAAAGAATTTATATTATTATTAATATGATTATATTATTATTATACAGGATTTATATTAATATTATTATTATACAGGATTTATATTAATATTATTATTATACAGGATTTATATTAATATTATTATTATACAGGATTTATATAGCACCAACAGTTTGCTCAGCTCTTTAGGGAGGGTCAAGTGATACAAATGGTTACAGAATATTCTTCAGCAATAATTCTTCGGACTTCTTGTAATTTAATTGATGACGGTCTGCCGTGCGATAACACAGCGTTATTTCTGTGTTGGATGTCACTTTGTATTGAGGACGGTTTGATCTCCATTAGAAATGACTTATTATTATCTAATAATTTGGAACAAATTCCGGGGTTCAGCTTATAATTAGAGATCGCGGCCGGAGACGAAGCGCGCCTTTCACCGCCGCCCTGCAGCACGTACATTGGGTATAATTAGTCTGATTTCTGAATGTTCAGCCACAATAGAGATCAGAACACGGCGTTGGAGAGTTTGGAGTTTTCACAAAGATGGTGCAGAGTTTGGGGAGAGAGGACGGCTTTGTTTAAAGGGGAAGTCCACCCTAACACTGAAATCTCTACATCTACAGACATCCGCGATCGAACACTAACCTATCCAGCCCTGTAAAGAAGAAATCGCTGTACATACCTTTTCTGTAGCCAATCTGATCCGGTCCCACACTGAGCTGTCAGCGCCGACTTCGCTGTGTAGGCGGAGTGCAGAGGAGGCGGCCGACAACGGGAGCCCCATAGTAAGTCTATGGGTGACGTCACTTCCCATTCATTTCACAGCCATTGTTGGCCGTGTCCTCTGCAGGGCTTCCACCGATGGAGACCAGCTTCAGAAAAGGTATGTAAAGCGATTTCTTCCTTACAGGGCTGGATAGGTTAGTGTTCGATCGTGGATGTCTGTAGATGTAATGTTATAAGTCTCACAGTGGACTTCCCCTTTAAAGGTTTAAAGCACATGTGTCGAACACAAGGCCCACAGGCCGAATATGGACCGCCAGGCCATTTAATGAGGCCCTCGCACCTCTCCTATGGTTCCCTCCTCACCTCCGTCCCCACCTTATCTCAGCAGGTGGCAGCAGAGAGGACAGAACTCCTCCTACAGATCTTACACCTCTCTGTGCAGCCGCAGCACCTCCTTGTCTCCCATGGCCTCCCATGATCTCAGCATTCAGCTGACTCGGGCCCTCCGCTGGTCCTTCTTCAGACCCCAGACCCCAGTTTCTTCCATGCAGAAGCACAAGCAGGGCCGGTGCTTGACTATTTTGGGGCCCGGCTGGGGGGGGAGGTGCTAGTCCTGCCTGGGGCGTGAGTGACTACACCAGGGAACAGTTCCGAACAGCGTCAGAGCAGACCCACCAGGAAGGATAGTATCGCCCACGATCGGAGACCTGATGGTGTCCACCTCGTCTGGCTCCTCATCATCCTCCCATCCGCTGTCCTCGGCCTCCTCAGCTGTGTCCGCCTGACATTCTTCAGCTCCTCGTGTTCCCCAGCCAGGCTAGAGGGGAAGTTGACGGCCTTGGCTGCGCCCCCTATAATTATTGAAAAGGAGGGTCACACAAAACACCGGTATCATAGTGTATTACTGTAGAAAGGTCTCCGGCCTTGTCCAGTCTAATGAGGACCTCCAAGACCAAAGAGAGCTGACATCCTTCAATATGTGGTGGGTTGTGAGGCTTAGTGGATGCAAAGATGGTAAAAGTCATTGGGCGCCAGACACTTCTTGGATGTAAAAGAGGTTTTATTTCTTTTGACAGTCCTTTTTGTACTTCTGGTGGAAAGAGGGTTAGGGCCAGGACACCCTTACGTAGTGGTAGATTCAATTGGCAGACTACGAGACTACAATAGGAGGACAGCCGTGCAGGGAAAGGCCCCAGCAAGGCGCTACATCTGCACGTGCGGGAATACTGTCTCCCATGGTAATAGTTCCAACTCAAACGTAACAGTTCTTTCAGCTTTACCACAACTGCCTCTTGTAGTTCTTCAACACTGAGCTCCCGGTTTCTCACTAGACCCTCTGATTCACTGACTCTGAATCCCTTGAGCTCCTCCAAGGTTGGTGGTGGTATCTCCCTGAAGCATCACCCACGCTTCCCTGCTGGGTCCCTAGCTTGGCACTCCAGATACTTCTCAAGCTTCACCCCTGCTGACTGGCGAGGTCCCTGGCTTGACACACAAGGCTGCTCTGTAAGCGTCTCCTCCGCGGGTTGGGTCCCTGACTTGATCACCGTCTGAAGTTTCCATATTCACCACCGTGCCCGTTCGGTGAGAATATGATTCCGGTACTTGCTTCAGTTACTCACTGCGGTCCCTGGTAAAGGTGGTTGGTCCCTTTGGGGTGACAACTTTTCTTCTACCCCCGACCACTGACAGGTTCTCCAGCCGACAGAACCGTCACTTCTGGTTGGACTGCAAGCCGCAATCCCAACCCTGTGCTGCCCTCTTACTTCTGGATAGGCCCTCACACAGCCCGGCAGCCAGATGACCCCGGGATAAGCCTAATCTCCAACCTAGCAGCCCGGGGACACATGTCCATCTGGGTGGCACAGAACACAGACCACCTGACTCCACCCAAATATATAGGTGCTCCCAGCAGGCCTAGGGATTTAAGAAAACCCCTGCCCATTGGCTGAGATACCCCATATACCCATAACCTGACCTTGAGTTGCCCTTCTCATATCTTGTTCCACCAAATACCCAGCCACCTAGTGGTAGAAGAGAAAAGTGCAACAAGGCCAAACTTAGAGAGAAATCAATAGATCTCTATCAATCAACCAGGATAACGACTTTTGGTAAGTACATTTGTGAGGAGCTCCCTACCTAAACTCCAGGGTTCTGCATCACTAAAACCTGTAATGATGAAAGGCAGAGACAATTATTTAATATGATAAAGAGAAGATACGTTTATATAGTCTTACAGAGACAACCAGCCCCCCTCTTCTTCCCAGATCAGATGCCCCCCTTCTTCATCCCCGCACAATATGAGCCATCATGGAAGGGTTTTCCTGCTAAAGAGATTGTTGAAGGAGCTTGTCCTTGTCCTGCCCACTGTAGGAGTGCATCCAGCAAGGGGGACTCCTAATGAAGATTCTGATATAAGGGGGTTCTGGTTGGGACTCTCATGTAACAGGGAACTCTGATGGGGACCTGGATGTAAGGGGGGGTTTTGCTTTGTCTTTTGTTCTTTCTAAAGGGGACATGTCTCTTGAGCTTTAAATACATTTGAACTGTAGGGTTACAGTCTTATGGTGTTAGGATCATCTTACCTGATTGCGTGATGCTTTTTATCTCTTTTCATTGGGAGTGCAAA
This sequence comes from Lithobates septentrionalis, assembly GCA_037952835.1. Lineage (NCBI taxonomy): Eukaryota > Metazoa > Chordata > Amphibia > Anura > Ranidae > Lithobates > Lithobates septentrionalis. The sequence goes on along the minus strand of JBBDGP010004082.1, from coordinate 259,930 downwards.
AGAATCAACAATAAGGATTGGTTTCCCTGCTTCCTAGATTTGAGTGACTCTCAGCATGACCTCTGTGCCCCAGATGACGTCAGATTTGACGAAACATATAGGATGGAGCCAAGTGTGACGTCACCACGTTGTTACCAGAAGTGACCAGGAAGCCATTTTAGTTTATTTATCTGAGTTTTATTCTGAAAAAGTGATGTTTTACTGGATGATTTTACACGGTAAGTCAGTAATGGGGAAACGTGAGCTGCGGAGAGCATACAGGCAGTGCTGGTGATGAGTGTTTTGGGCACAGCTTTCATAGCACAGGTCCTCTTTAAGGAGGGATCACACTGGTTATCCAATAAGCATAGAGCGCATGCCAGTGGCAGCTGGTGCTCCATCGGTTGGGCGGGCGGCAAACAAACCTGAGACATCTACCCCCTGTCACTCCAGCCTGCCACCCCACACCAACCCCCCCGAACGGCCCTTACCCCATCCAGCAGTGGCGGCTGTGGCTCCCCCCCTCCATCTCCTCCATCCAGGTCAAGGCTGCAGCTTCCCTCCTCCATCTTTCTCCTCCATCCAGGTGGCGGCTGCGGTTTTCCCCCTCTGTCTCTCTCCTCCATCCAGGTCACGGCTGCAGCTTCCATCCTCCATCTTTCTCCTCCATCCAGGTGGCGGCTGCGGTTTTCCCCCTCTGTATCTCTCCTCCATCCAGGTCACGGCTGCGGCTTCCATCCTCCATCTTTCTCCTCCATCCAGGTGGCGGCTGCGGTTTTCCCCCTCTGTCTCTCTCCTCCATCCAGGTCAAGGCTGCAGCTTCCCTCCTCCATCTTTCTCCTCCATCCAGGTGGCGGCTGCGGTTTTCCCCCTCTGTCTCTCTCCTCCATCCAGGTCACGGCTGCGGCTTCCATCCTCCATCTCTTTCTTCCATCCAGGTCACGGCTGCGGCTTTCCCCCCTCCCTCTCCTCCTTGTCCTGGCGGTTGCTGCTTCTCCTCCCGGGCAATCGGGTCTTTGGACTCCCGGCTAATGCGGTCTTAGTACCTGCTTCCTGATTGGCCAGGAGGAGAAACAGGAAGACATTAGTGAATATTAATTCGCTATTGTCACACAAGTGGGTGGGCTCAGTGCTCTGTGTCCAGAGCCCACCATTTTTTTAAGCCAATTAGAGCCTCAGGCTCCAATCACGTGGCACAAAAAAAACCCCATTAAAAACCATGCGTCCGGCACCCTGCATGTAGATCAGGGGCTGAACGCATGGATAAGGGGGCGGCGCCCCTGCGCCCTGCATTACGGGCCGCCACTGGCCCATGCTCATGAGTGATGGTCTATGCTGCTTGGAGGTAAGCTAGTTAAAGGTTTTTTACCAGGTCACTTAATTTAGTGACAACCGGATAACGGATGGAGCAGAATTTCCCGCCTTCGCTCCGCTCTGGGAAGACACTTTCTCCAATGTAGACGTCTCCTTTAAATAATTTATTAGGGCAGAAAATAAATATTATTTCCGCCGCTTCTTAACAAGCGTGTTTTCATATCTGGTGATTTGGCCGCACAATGGAAACCACAGAACTCACAGGGGAGAAATTGGGTCACCGTAATGAAATCTCTATTTCAGGTTTCCCTCCGATATCGTGATTAGAGGACAATCGCCCGCGCTGCGCCTATTCTGGAAATGAATGCCTCTAATTAGCAGCCAGATTAAGCTGTAAACAGGCGCCGGGTGTCAAAGGAAAGCCTGTTAGTCCTTTATTTTCTTTTTTTTTTAACTAAAAAGCTACCGCGGCTTTAATAAAGCTATAATTGTAGAAGGGAACAATAAGATAATAACGGCGCAACGCATGAACACAAAACACTGCAACAACACGAAACGTCGCTACGCCGCACTGCAACCGGAGAACGCCTTCTATTCACATACAATATGATATAAATGAAATACAGTGTTCACATACAAATATTTAAGGGGCTTTATTTTCCCAGGATGAGCGCAGGTAATGTTCAAATGTGATCAGTATTTTTATCCGTTTCTAGTTTAAGGGGAACAATAGTCTTAAAAAAAAAAAAAATCCAGTATATAAAAAAAAATGATTTCACTGTTGCCCTTTTTCATACAAACAAACGCTCGAAATCTATTCATATTCCATAAATCCTGATATGATAACATTACAGACATAACAAGTGAAATAACAACAAAATATTTCTCTTAATCCAGCACTGGAGGGTAATGAATGGCTACAAACCAGTTGAGGCTTACCTCAGAAAAGTCATAAAAATATCTCTGCCACGGTTTGTGATAAAAAGATTTATTGTAAAATCAAATTCAAAAGATTCCAAGAATGGAAAGGGTTAAAATATGGCTGACAGACAATCAATGTTAAGCATCATGATTGATTATGAACCTCGATCTCTCCCAAACCTCGGCAGGCTGACTCAGGCATATCAGGGCCGGGGCTGGGAGAAGCCAAAAGGTGTGTAGGCACCAGATGTCACATGGGCATCCACCCAATGGAAGGGATGACAGACCACTGGTTGAACCTGTAAGGGTCAATGATGTGGGGGACCCTCGATGGACCGAACAGAGGACTCCAAACTGCCAGATGGTGCAGCTGGTGTAGTCGCGTGGTGCGCTGGATGTGACGTCACCAGCATAGAGCGATGTTGAACCGACTCACCACAAGGAGGTTTGGGATGGAACACAGATGCGGTGGTAGATCAGAAGGAAAGCTGTCAGCAGGCTTTAGTCATGACGATGCATTTTGGGTGTGGCCCTTTATCAAATCAGAGGACATGTGTCGGTGATGTCACATCCAGTGTGCCACCCAACTACACCAGCTGCACCATCCGGTTTGGAGTCCTCTGTCCGGTCCATTGGGGGGGCCTCTCCAAATCCCTAACCCTTACGGGTTCAACCAGTGGTCTGTCATCCCTTCCATTGGGTGGATGCCCATTTGACATCTGGCACCTACACACCTTTTGGTCGCTCCCAGCACCAGTCTTAGAATGCCTGAGTTAGCCTGCCGAGGTTTGGGTTCAGCTATGAAGCCTTTTTATTAACCTTAATCTTGAAGGTGCAAAAACTCCTGTTGTGAAGAAAGGGTTAAACCAGAAACTAGTGGGAAGAATATCTCCATGCTACAATGTAATTTGTTCAATGAAGGAAAACAAGTCCAGTGCAATGAATGTGCGTTATTAGAGGTGCTCTCAGGCAGCTGTCCAATGTCTCAATGTTCTATGTTGTGTGCTGTGTTAATGAGTTGTGCCGTTATTATGTTCGCGTCTTGACTTATAATTATAGCTTTATTGAATTTACAATAAGATTTAGATAAACAGAAAATAAAGGACCACCATGCATTCATTTAACACGGCAAGTCTGTTTAACGCTTAATCACTTGCCTAATAAATGTGTACATCGTCAGGATGGGTGCAAATCTGGGTAGAGTTCCATTCCAGCCTTTATTTCTTCATATACTGAGCTCAGAATTAATGTAGGAATCCGACCCTTCCCTCCACTTCTCGGCAACATTACCCCAAAAAAAACCCCCAAAAAACAGAGCATGAGGAAGACACATAGTCATATCATACAGTCATCCTGTAACTCACGAGGGTTTTTAACAAACATCTCATCCTTGTGTCTTTTAAGCCCAACAATACACTGAGGAGAAAGCTTGGACATCCTAAAGACCTAACAATACACTGAGAAGAAAGATTGGACATCCTAAAGACCCAACAATAAATGAGAAGAAAGCTTGGACATCCTAAAGATCAATCAATACACTAAGAAGAAAGCTCAGACATCCTAAAGACCCAACAATACACTGAGAAGAAATCTTGGGCATCCTAAAGAACCAACAATACACTGATAAGAAAGCTTGGATGTCCTAAAGACCCATAAATACACTGAGAAGAAAGCTTGGACGTCCTAAAGACCCAACAATACACTGAGAAGAAAGCTTGGACATCCTAAAGACCCAACAATACACTGAGAAGAAAGCTTGGACGTCCTAAAGACCCATAAATACACTGAGAAGAAAGCTTGGACGTCCTAAAGACCCAACAATACACTGAGAAGAAAGCTCAGACATCCTAAAGACCCAACAATACACTGAGAAGAAATCTTGGGCATCCTAAAGAACCAACAATACACTGATAAGAAAGCTTGGACGTCCTAAAGACCCATAAATACACTGAGAAGAAAGCTTGGACGTCCTAAAGACCCAACAATACACTGAGAAGAAAGCTTGGACATCCTAAAGACCCAACAATACACTGAGAAGAAAGCTTGGACGTCCTAAAGACCCATAAATACACTGAGAAGAAAGCTTGGACGTCCTAAAGACCCAACAATACACTGAGAAGAAAGCTTGGACGTCCTAAAGACCCATAAATACACTGAGAAGAAAGCTTGGACGTCCTAAAGACCCAACAATACACTGAGAAGAAAGCTTGGACATCCTAAAGCCCCAACAATACACTGAGAAGAAAGCTTGGACATCCTAAAGACCCAACAATACACTGAGAAGAAAGCTTGGACGTCCTAAAGACCCATAAATACACTGAGAAGAAAGCTTGGACGTCCTAAAGACCCAACAATACACTGAGAAGAAAGCTTGGACGTCCTAAAGACCCAACAATACACTGAGAAGAAAGCTTGGACGTCCTAAAGACCCAACAATACACTGAGAAGAAAGCTTGGACATCCTAAAGACCCAACAATACACTGAGAAGAAAGCTTGGACATCCTAAAGACCCAACACCCAAATATGAAGTGAAGTGATCTGGTATATGCAGTGTAGTGTACTGAGGATTGCAAAGACTTCTACATCGGGGAGATGAAACAACCCCTAGAGAAACGGAACGGCCCAACATAGACTTTCTACAGGTCAAGACTCAGCAACCTTCCTATACAGTGAGGGAAAAAAGAATTGGACTCCCTGCTGATTTTGTATGTTTGCCCACTGACAAACAAATAATCAGTCTATAATTTTATTGGTTGGTTCATTATAACAGTAAGAGACAGAATAACAACAAAAATATCCAGAAAAACGCATTTCAAAAAAGGTATAAATTGATTTGCATTTTAATGAGTGAAATAAGTATTTGATCCCCGATCAATCAGTAAGATTTCTGGCTCCCAGGTGTCTTCTATACAGGTAACAAGCTGAGATTAGGAGCACTCTCTTAAAGGGCTCTGAAGGACTGGCACGGGCATCAATCAATCAGATTCCAATCTCTCCACCATGGCCAAGACCAAAGATCTGTCCAAGGATGCCAGGGACAAGATTGTAAACCTACCCAAGGCTGGAATTGGCTACATGACCATCGCCAAGCAGCTTTATGAGATGGTGACAACAGTTGGTGCGATTATTCGCAAATGGAAGAAGCACAAAATAACTGTCAGTCTCCCTCGGTCTGGGGCTCCATACAAGATCTCACCTCGTGGAGTTTCAATGATCATGAGAACGGTGAGGAATCAGCCCAGAACTACACAGGAGAATCTTCTCAAGGCAGCTGGGACCATAGTCACCAAGAAAACCCTTGATAACACACTATGCCATGAAGGACTGAAATCCTGCAGAGCCCGCAAGGTCCCCCTGCTCAAGTAATCACATGTACAGGTCCATCTGAAGTTTGCTAATAAACATCTGAAGGATTCAGAAGAGAACTGGGTGACAGGACAACCTCACTGCATCAAAGGGACGATGGACGGAGCCAGGGCATTGAAAATGGGTCGTGGATGGGTATTCCAGCTTGAAAATGACCCAAAACACACGGCAACGGCAACAAAGGAGTGGCTCAAGAAGAATCACATTAAGGTCCTGGAGTGGCCTAGCCAATCTCCAGACCTTAATCCCATAGAAAATATATGGAGGGAGCTGAAGGTTCGAGTTACCAAACATCTGCCTCAAAAGTTTTTATGCATTTTTCTTGATATTTTTGTTGTTATTCTGTCTCTCACTGTGATAATAAACTGACCATTAAAATTATAGACTGATCGTTTCTTTGTCAGTGGGGGCAAACGTACAAAATCAGCAGCCGATCAAATACTTTTTTCCCCTCACTGTACCTTAACCCCTAAAACAAATGTTAAAGTGGAAGTAAAGTTGAAAAAAACAATAAAAAATCTTCTCCCTGCAAGGTAAAGTCATAATGTGCTAGTATGCAACGCATGTTAGCACATTATGAAAAATTTACCTGGAAACAAAGCCCTCCAGCGGCGTGCTGTCACTGCTGACAGGGCTTCTATCTTCACCCGGTATTCCTGCAGTTCTTTGAGTGGCCGAGCCATGATGACGTCATGTTTGCAGCACAGGGCTCTGAAGGACTGGCACGGGCATGCTATTCCTTTAGAGTGCACATGCAGGTGACCTCACTGGCTGCAGGGACACTGAATATCTCCTAAATGGTGCACGTTTAGGAGATATCTCTTGTTCCTACAGGTAAGCTTTATTATAAGCTTACCTGTAGGTAGACATGCCCAGTGGGACTTTACTACCACTTTATTGCCTAAGCACAATTTTGCAATGTTGACATGTGTTAGTAAAACTGTACATATCATCACAACTGCTTTGTACATCCAGGTGGGTTTTTTCAGGACACATTGGGCTTTCATTTGGTGGTAAACTGTAATGGATATCCTCCTGATTTTTTTTTACTATCAAAGGAAAACTGGCCCAAAATAGTAAAAAGAAAATGTAGCCTTTATATTTCTTGCTACTACCATATAGTAGTGAAGATACAGACGGCAGCAGGGGAGACAAGAGTGAGATATCAGCTGGAGAGAGCACAATTCTCTGGTAAACAGGAAGTGCAAAGGCATGGATTAAATAGTAAATTCATGGGAGGAGCAAAGGGTTCAAGAGAAACAATGTTCAAGACAAGATTATTCAGATAATTGTACAAGAGAGCTGTCCAGAGCTCCAGATGGCTCACCAAGAAGAGACACCACCAGAAAGGCAGAAGTCACAGGTTCAGACCTGGGTCCTGATAGGGACATTCTTTCAGAACATTGAGGAGCACATTATGATCCAAGAGAACAACTGGTTTACAGGAGGCATGAAATAGGCCATCTCTATCAAACTGGAACAACTGTCATTGACCAGGGGTGAGGGCCTTCAACATCACCTGTGGGCCATATATAATGCAATTTGAACATTTCTACCCTGGCCATTTAAAAACGGTTCACACCAGCTGTTTGTCTGGAGTTCAGATCTAAGAAGACAATGATGTGCTGGCCATTTATACTGTAGATACACTAAATGGTCCAAATTTGTTGACACCTGACCATCTCACTTGTATGAGCTTGTTGGACGTCATATTCTAAAACCATGGCCATTAATATGAAGTTCTCCCCCTGATGACCATGGAGATGCCCCTATAACATCTTCATCAAGATTTTGTAGTGTGCCTGTGGGACTTTGTGCCCATTTGTGAAGTCAGGTACTGATATTGAATGAGAAGTCCTGGCTCACCATCAACGTTTCAATCCATCCCAAAGGTGTTCGGTAGGATTCATGACCCATGTCTTTATGGAGCTGGTCCAAACTGGTCAACCCATGTCTTTATGGAGCTGGTCCAAACTGGTCAACCCATGTCTTTATGGAGCTGGTCCAAACTGGTCAACCCATGTCTTTATGGAGCTGGTCCAAACTGGTCAACCCATGTCTTTATGGAGCTAGTCCAAACTGGTCAACCCATGTCCTTATGGAGCTGCCTTTGTACACATAGGCACAGTCATTCTGGAACAGAAAAGGGTCTGCAGCAAACTGTTACCACACGGTTGGAAGAGCACAATTGTCTACAATGTCTTTGTATGATGGAGTATTAGTAGGTCGCTTCACTGGGGACACACAATTTGGGCCAGTGTAGATAACTGATAAACTTCACCAGCCTTTAATGAAAAAATCTTCAAAACCTAAACAACTAATTTGTATTTGTGTTTTTCCTTAAGCTTCTATTCCATTATGAAGAGTGAGATTTGTTGAGATATTTGTCAATGAAGAAGTTCTAATCATATAGAACAATCACTTCAAGAATGCCTGTAGCAGACAGCTTAGCCACTTTTAATCGCTACGCCATGAACTCTACGGTCATTAGCATAGATGCTGAGACAGTCCTCCCTGTGAGGCCACACTGCAAATAAATGAACTGATTTGAGAGAGATAACCCAACAGAGGAAGTGATTATATTAGATGCTGATGAAGGGGGAGGGTAATGAAAGCAGACTGTAATTGCATTTTTATCTCAAAGAGTTCAGACAAATTTTCATTTCAAAGTATAATGTACACACTGCATAACAGAGGAAGATTGCATGTTTGCCTTTGATTTTCCTGTGCATTATCGGGAGAGAGTCTATTGTGAGTCTGATGATTTAAGATGTTTGTCATTTACTTTGTCAAACAGCTGTAAGTGGGGAGGAATTACCACTCAGGTGCTTTGAGTGAGACAAGTGCACTTTCTCTGGGCAGAGCGAGGACACCAAAGTACGGGGTAGGACTGTCTCAGTATGGGGTGCTTAGAGTTTATGTAAGCTTTTGTATTTAAAAGCAGAGCACATTCTAGTGCTAGCCAATGATCTAAGGGGGTCTCAAACTGGAGGGTGTTGTGGCACTGTAGGGGGCAGGGATAGGGGTGTGAGACATAAGAATAGCAGGGATAACTATTAAGAATAGTCTGAGTAACCTTTGAGAATAGTGAAGTTAACCATTGAGAATACTGGAACTAACCAATGAGAATAGCAGGGCTAACCATTGAGAATAGTGGAACTAACCAATGAGAATAGCAGGGCTAACCATTGAGAATAGTGGAACTAACCAATGAGAATAGCAGGGCTAACCATTGAGAATAGTGGGGCTAACCAATGAGAATAGCAGGGCTAACCATTGAGAATAGTGGGGCTAACCAATGAGAATAGCAGGGATAACCATGGAGAATAACAGGGCTAACCAATGAGACTAGCAGGGCTAATCATTGAGAATAGTGGGGCTAACCAATGAGAATAGCAGGGATAACCATGGAGAATAACAGGGCTAACCAATGAGACTAGCAGGGCTAATCATTGAGAATAGTGGGGCTAACCAATGAGAATAGCAGGGATAACCATGGAGAATAACAGGGCTAGCCACTGAGAATAACAGGGCTAACCATTGAGAATAGCAGGGATAACCATGGAGAATAGTGGGGCTAACCATTGACAGTATAATCCATAAGCCATAAAGTTAATTCCGAAAAAATTCCTTAAGGCAAAGCAGCGCTTCCAGATAATGTTGTACACCGTTAGATAACAATAGTACAAGACAGCCAGTGAGACAAATTCGGTCAAGATGCTTGGGCAATATCAAGGGATCATCTTCCAGGATATCTCAAATAAATCACCAGAACCATGAAGAAACAGGACCTGGGACTAGGAACCTTACAAGTGGGGGCTGTGAGTACAAGTGAAGGATTGTTTTCCTTTATGTTTGAGTCCGAGGAAATACCTATGATTACATGAGTTGGATAAGCGTGATTTTGAGTGTACCAATCCATGGTCCTGGTGATTTATTTGAGATATCCTGGAAGTTGATCCCTTCGTATTGTTTGGGCATGACTTATCCAAAGCTTTATTTGACATATTTCTGGTAAGTGCAATTCCTATGGGAGTGGAATCACGTGGTGCAGTCAAGGTGGATTCTCCATAAACCTGATGAATTTCTATGAACTGTTGCCCAAGCATTTTGACCGAATTTGTCTCACTGAGTGTACTATTGTACTATTGTTATCTAACGGTGTACAACATTATTTGGAAGCGCTGCTTTGCCTTAAGCAGTTTTTTCAGAATGAACTTCATGGCTTATGGATTATATTTCATTGTACTAATATAGTGGCTGCTAGTTCCACCAACTTGTATTAGAATAATTAACCCTCATTTAGATTGAAGCGATGGATCAGTGACCCTGTTTACTTTATTTTTGTTTAACCACTGAGAATAACAGGGATAACCATGAAGAATAATAGGGCTAGCCATTAAGGATAATGGGGCTAACTATTGAGAAAAGTGGGACTAACCAATGAGAATAGCAAAAATAACCATGGAGAATAGTGAGGCTAACCACTGAGCAAAGTGGGGCTCACCATTGGGTATAATGGGGGTAACCATTGAGAATAACTGGGCTAACCATTGAGAATAATGGGCTAACCATTGAGAATAATGGGCTAACCATTGAGAATAATGGGGCTAATCATTGAGAATAATGGGGCTAAAAGTTAAGAATAGCACCACTAACCATTGAGAATATCAGGGCTAACCATTTAGAATATCAGGGCTAACCATTTAGAATATCAGGGCTAACCATTGAGAATAGCGTAACTAACCACTGAGGACAATGGGACTAATCATTGAGAATAAAGAAGCTATGAAAATAGTGGGGCTAGCTATTGAGAACAGTGGGACTAACCATTGAGAATGGCGGGACTAACCATTGAGAACAGTGGGATTAACCATTGAGAACAGTGGGGCTAACCTTTGAGAACAGTGGGGCTAACCTTTGAGAACAGTGGGATTAAGCATTGAGAATAGCGGGCCTAGCCATGGAGAACTATGGAACTAACCATTGACAACAGCGGGACTAACCACTGAGAATAGCTGGGCTAACCATTAAGAAAGGTGACCACTAACCACTGAGAACGGTGGGACTAGCCATTGAGAATAGTGGGACTAACCAATGAGAACAGTGGGGCTAACCATTGAGAATGGTGGAAATAACCAGTCAGACTAACAATTGAGAATAATGAGATTAACTACTGAGGACAGTGGGAATAATCATTGAGAATAAAGAAGCTAACCATTGAGAATGGTAGGACTGACCATTGAGAATAGCGGGGCTAGCCATTGAGAACCATGGAATTAACAATTGACAACAGCGGGACTAACCATTGAGAATAGCTGAGCTAACTATTAAGAATGGTGGAGCTAACCACTGAGAACAGTGGGACTAGCCATTGAGAATAAAAAAGCTAACCATTGAAAATAGAGGGGCTAACCATTGAGAATGGTGGGACTCACCAATGAGAATAGCGGGGCTAACCATTACATAATTACATAGTTACATAGTAGGTGAGGTTGAAAAAAGACACAAGTCCATCAAGTCCAACCTATGTGTGTGATTATGTGTCAGTATTACATTGTATATCCCTGTATGTTGCGGTCATTCAGGTGCTTATCTAATAGTTTTTTTAAACTATTGATGCCCCCCGCTGAGACCACCGCCTGTGGAAGGGAATTCCACATCCTTGCCGCTCTTACAGTAAAGAACCCTCTACGTAGTTTAAGGTTAAACCTCTTTTCTTCTAATTTTAGTCAGGGGCCACGCGTCTTATTAATCTCCCTTTCACAAAAAAGTTTAATCCCTATTGTGGGGTCACCAGTACAGTATTTATACATTGAAATCATATCCCCTCTCAAGCGTCTCTTCTCCAGAGAGAATAAGTTCAGAGCTCGCAACCTTTCCTCATAACTAAGATCCTCCAGACCCTTTATTAGCTTTGTTGCCCTTCTTTGTACTCGCTCCATTTCCAGTACATCCTTCCTGAGGACTGGTGCCCAGAACTGGACAGCATACTCCAGGTGCAGCCGGACCAGAGTCTTGTAGAGCGGGAGAATTATCGTTTTATCTCTGGAGTTGATCCCCTTTTTAATGCCAATATTCTGTTTGCTTTGTTAGCAGCAGCTTGGCATTGCATGCCATTGCTGAGCCTATCATCTACTAGGACCCCCAGGTCCTTTTCCATCCTAGATCCCCCCCAGAGGTTCTCCCCCCAGTCTATAGATTGCTTTCATATTTTTGCCACCCAAATGCATTATTTTACATTTTTCTACATTGAACCTCATTTGCCATGTAGTTGCCCCTCCCCCACTAATTTGTTCAGGTCTTTTTGCAAGGTTTCCACGTCCTGCGGAGAAGTTATTGCCCTGCTTAGCTTAGTATCGTCCGCAAATACAGAGATTGAACTGTTTATCCCATCCTCCAGATCGTTTATGAACAAATTAAATAGGATTGGTCCCAGCACAGAACCCTGGGGAACCCCACTACCCAACCCTGACCATTCTGAGTACTCCCCATTTATCACCACCCTCTGAACACACCCTTGTAGCCAGTTTTCAATCCATGTACTCACCCTATGGTCCATGCCAACGCACCTTATTTTGTACAGTAGAAAAAAGGAGATACCCCCGAAATAATGGGACTTTAGCGGCAACAAAGTAAGAATAAGATAAAATGTAGTTTATTCAAATAGTATACACCAATAACAAATTTCAAACCAATAAAAATAATGGTGTTGATGGTGATAATTTCCCATGAGGTGTCCAGACGGCCCTAATTGATCACCACCCTCTGAACTCGCCCTTGTAGCCAGTTTTCAATCCATGTACTCACCCTATGGTCCATGCCAACGCACCTTATTTTGTACAGTAAACGTTTATGGGGAACTGTGTCAAATGCTTTTGTAAAATCCAGATACACCACGTCTACAGGCCTTCTTTTATCTAGATGGCAACTCACCTCCTCATAGAAGGTTAGTAGATTTGTTTTTGTTGATTACTGCTAATGATACCGTTCTCATTACTAAAATCTTGTATATAATCCCTTATCATCCCCTCCAAGAGTTTACATACTATTGATGTTAGGCTAACTGGTCTGTAATTCCCAGGGATGTATTTTGGCCCTTTTTTAAATATTGGTGCTATATTGGAAAAGTGGAGCTAACCATTGAGAATGGTGGGGCTAACCACTGAGAATGGCGGGACTATGCAATGAGAATAGCTGGGCTAACCATTGAGGATAGCGAGACTAACCACTGAGTACAGCGGGACTAATCATTGAGAATAAAGAAGCTAACCATTGAAAATAGCAGGGCTAGTCCATGACAATGGTAGGACTAACCACTGAGAACAGTGGGACTAACCATTGAGAATAGCGGGACTAACCATTAAGAATGGTGGGGCTAACCATTGAGAATGGTGGGACTAGCCATTGAGAATGGTTGGACTAACCTTTGAAAACAGTGGGGCTAACCAATGAGAAAAGCAGATCTAACCATTGAGAATGGTGGGAATAACCATTGAGAACAGTGGGACTAACAATTGAGAATAGCGAGACTAAGCACTAGGGACAGGGGGTCTAATCACTGAGAATAAAGAAACTAACCATTGAGAATAGCAGGGATAGTCCATGAGAATGGTGGGGCTAACCACTGAGAACAGTGGGACTAACCATTGAGAATAGCGGGACTAACCATTAAGAATGGTGGGGATAACCACTGAGAATGGTGGGACTAGCCATTGAGAGTGGTGGGACTAACCTTTGAGAACAGTGGGGCTCACCAATGAGAAAAGCGGGGCTAACCATTGAGAATAGTGGGAATAAACATTGAGAACAGTGGAACTAACAATTGAGAATAGCGAGACTAACCACTGAGGACAGTGGGACTAATTATTGAGAATAAAGAAGCTAACCTTTGAGAATAGAGGGGCTAACCATTGAGAACGGTGAAACAAACCATTGAGAACAGTGGGACTAACCATTGAGAAGAGTGGGACTAACCATTGAGAATGGCAGGGCTAGCCATTGAGAACCATGGAAGTAACCATTGACAACAGTGAGATTAACCATTGAGAATAGCTGGACTAACCATTAAGAATGGTGGGGCTAACCACTGAAAACAGTGGGACTAGCCACTGAGAATAGTGGGACTAACCATTGAGAATGGTGGTAATAACCATGGAAAATAGTGGGGCTAACCAATGAGAATAACAGGGCTAACCATTGAGGATGGTGGAAATAACCATTGAGAACAGTGGGACTAACCAATGAAAACAGTGGGGCTAACCATTGAGGATGGCTGGACTAGCCATTGAGAATTATGGGGAATAACCATTGAGAATTATGGGGAAAAACCATTGAGGATGGTGGGAATAACCATTGAGGATAGCAGGAAAAACCAAGGAGAACAGTGGGGCTAACCATTGAGAATGGTGGGAATAACCATTGCGAATGATGGGAATGACCATTGAGGATGACGGGAATAACCATTCAAGATGGTGGGGCTAACCATTGAGGCCGAATCAAGGCCTGACCAATTTCGACAGCTTGTGTTTATCCATGGTGCACCATGGGAAAATGATCATAAAAAAATCTGAAAAACTGTGAAGCTGCAAACCAAATTCCACTTGCTCCTCCTTTATAAATAGTTGGCAGAGATAGTGGGGAGAGAAGGGGATGGGGGGTGGGGTGGGGGGGGGGTAGTAAACGAGGTAGAGAAACAAAAAAAGACTGAGATAGAGAGGAGCAGACTTTAATGGCGAGGACAGAAAACTCCCCCAGAAATGACTTCTTCCAGCCTGCCCTGCAGAGATAGGGACAGCAAAGTAAATGCATTTTCCTCCTCACTGATCTCCAAATACAATAAAATAAAGAAATAACTCACCAGAACCATGAAGATTCTATTAAAGAATAAAAGTGTTTTGGTTGAACAAATGAAGGGAATAAAAAAAAAAAAGATTCTAGAGAGAAAAATCCTTCAAGCAAATCCCTGGCTAATCCCCGCACTTCTGCAGGTGAGACTACGGTCGGTGCCACCAACGCGTTTCATACATGGCTGACGCCTGCTTGTATATTCATGAGAACGGCCTCCTTTCATAATACTTTTATCTGTCACTTGTAAGTTTGCCAGCCGTAAATGAAATTATTTTCCATGTAGTTGAACAGCTAAAGAAACCAAATGAGTTTTTGAGAGAGGAATTTGCATGTGCATTATACCGTTGGAGCCGCGCCGCTAAGAGCTACAGAGAGAGCGCACAAAGCGTCAACCAGACCAGAAGACGAGGCCGCCTGACAAATGGCGCGCCGTGCCTAACGCCGGCTTGTTTTTTATCCGTCCGCCGACAAATTGAAAATGTAAGAACTGATCAGCAGAATGCAGCAATTATTCGGGTCGCTGCCGGGAACAGCGAAAAATAATAAGTTGCCTTTTTTTGCGGAGGTTGGGCAAATAAATAAAAACGTCCATTTTTTTATTTGCTTTCTTCGAGGTGGCGGCTCTAATTAAGTCGCTTCTCACTTTTTATTTTCCTGTTAACATGCAGCCGAGCCAATTGCCGCTGATTTGTGGATTTTATTTCCTTTCTTCTGGGAAACTCCACTCTGAACTCTGGTTTCCATCGTCCGTCAGTTTCCAAAATTGCTTTATTATAAGATTCGGCCGCTTATCACCACTCATGGTGGCTTCTTCTGCTCTGTGAAATGTTCTATTCTTTGTTAGAAAGATTTCAAGTGAACGTATTTATTGCCATGCTGTGACACCGATCTGATATATCGAATTATTTATGATCCATGATATGAAACTACTGATGATACACCCTTGAAAAAGTGGACCTTGTTCCAAGAAATGCATTGGTGGAATCAGCATATACAAGAGTATGTCCAATGGATGGCATGTGATTGTAATGGGTCTTCTATGTTTGGTTTCAGCTTGGAGAATTTATGTATGTTCAAACAAAATCTCCTTAGTGGAGGGTGGCTGGGATCAGGTGAGGTGGTCCTTACAGACAGATCTACCTTACCTTAAAGATCCCTTCCTCACATGGGGCACCAATTCCCAATTCTAGCTGCCTTTGCTAACATTTTGTCCCTTGACAGAGATTTAATAATTATTTATGACCCATGACATGAAACTACTGATGATATCTGAGCGGCATATGCATCCTTGAAAAATTGGATCTTGTTCCAATAAATCTGTTGTATGAATCAGCAAATACAAGAGTACGTCTAATGGATGTCATGTGATTGTAATGGGTCTTCTTTGTATGGTTTTAACTTGGAGAGTTTATGTATGTTCAAACAAAATCTCCCTGGTGGATGGTTGTTGGCATCAGGTGGGGTGGTCCTTACAGACAGATCTACCTTACTCTAAGGATCCCTTCCTCACATGGGGCACCAATTTCTCATTCCAGCTGCTTCTTTTGAGACACTGATGCAGAAAAGGCGTCAATACCAAGACTACAATGGAAGAGATATACACAGATTTTCATCCCAAACCCAACCATAAATTCCCAGTACTAACCAGACCAGACATTAAATGGGCCTAAATGACCATAGTGTCCTTTTTATTAGCGGCACATTCTTTAAACACCCTTACAACTCTACAGTGGGTTTAGGCTCAAGGTCTTTGAAGGCACAAGAACAATCCCACTTTCGGTTTCTGAGTAACTACTTGACTATATTAGACCGCCAGCCACAGTGCACCACCTCAGGGACAGTCTGGCGAGCCACAGACGCATCCTGAACCATAAAGTCCTGGCTCACTACTAGCTGACCACAATGAAGAGGAATGTTTTAAGTGACTGACAGGGTTGCTTTAAGGGCCCATCTGTTTGCTATTTGCCTCCTGCTGTATTCATTTTGGAAACTTACAGCTTTACAATTTTTCTGGACCTGCAAGTCAGGCTCCAGCTTGCAGATTTCTGTGGAACATTCCACCTTTAGTAGGCAACACTAATGGCCACACACTGTATATAGAAAAAGGGATCTTGGGAAATGTAGTTCTGGAGGCATGCCTACATCAATAGCAAATGACCACCCAGCAGCTGTCCTTGTAAGAACTTTACTAATAATCAAAGTTGATTCTTACTACAGGGACAAGGTAAAAAGAAAAACTAATGTTGGGACATGAGCTGGGTGGGGGGCTGAAGAGGTAGGTTTGGGGGTAAATACCCTTTAACCTGTTTTTATGTGTATGTTTCCATTATTTTGTCCTTAATATACAATATAAATAATCTGCCTTTCCTGAAAATTTGAACTTTTCATTGTTGGACAGCAAATTGAGCAGATAAGATCCAATCAAGCCTCCGGTATAAGAAGTGACGCAGACTGCCGGCTGATCAATCACTAATGGATTGCCCTCTGCATTAATCAACCTAATGTGTTTTAATTATGAACATTAGAGAAGGACAACACATATGGAGATTAATGTATGGATTGCATTGTAATAAAATCACCACAAAGTGCACCATGTTTAATTCCTCTGAGATCCCAATTTTTGATAAATACCCAGCGGGCTTCCAGTGATTTTCCATCCACAATCTATTTTACAGGCCAGTCTGAACTTTGACACAGCCTGACTTTTAAAGTGAAGAATCAGGTGAGAGTAATAAAGTGACCCTGTCATAAACTATTATGAATATGATTGGAGACCAACGTGGAGAGGGGGCCTCCCTTATATTTCTGGTCCAAAAGTCCCTGGGGTGGTGACAGGGATCTTGAAGGTGTTGAATGGATTCCAAAAGTCCATATGAGTAACCGTGGCCCAAAGAAAAGACTTCATAAGGAAGCCTTGATAATGGAGTGCTCCCATGAAGAGGCAGATGTATCAGATGCTTGGTCTATATGAGTAACAGAGGTCCAAAAAAAGACTTCAGAAGGAAGCCTTGATAGTAGAGTTTACCCATGGAGAGACAGACAGATCGGGAGCTTTGTCCTTAGAATAACAGAGGCCCAAAGAGAAGACTTTAGAAGGAAGCCTTGATAGTGTAGTGCTTCCATAGAGAGACAGACAGATCAGGAGCTTGGTCCACAGAATAACAGAGGCCCAAAGAGAAGACTTCAGAAGTAAGCCTTGGTAGTGGAGTGCTCCCATAAAGAGGCAGATGGATCATGAGCTTGGTCCATACGAGTAACAGAGGTCCAAAGAAAAGACTTCAGAAGGAAGCCTTGATAGTAGAGTGTTGCCATGGAGAGACAGACAGATCAGGAGCTTGGTCCATAGAATAATAGAGGCCCAAAGAGAAGACTTCAGAAGGCAGCCTTGATAGTGTAGGGCTCCCATGGAGAGACAGACAGATCAGGAGCTCGGCCCACAGAATAACAGAGGCCCATAGAAAAAACTGCAGAAGGAAGCCTTGATAGTGGAGTGCTCTCATAAAGAGGCAGATGGATCATAAGCTTGGTCTATACGAGTAACAGAGGCCCAAAGAGAAGACTTTAGAAGGAAGCCTTGAAGGTGGAGTGCTCCCATGGAGAGGCAGACGGATCAGGAGCTTGGTCAAGGTCAAGATCTACAGCTAACTGAGGGCAGAAAGCAGGACAGCGGGCAGTGCCGTGGTCAAGGAGCAGGCAGATGTCACACCAGACTAGGCAGCAGGTAGTAATAAGCAGCTGTGGTCAGGAGTCAGGGCTAGGGTGGGTTGGCAGTGGGTAGACACAACAGGAATCTTTAGAGGGTAAGTAGCTGAAAACCATCCAGCAATTCTTAGGCACAGCTCTAATAATTAAATAGGCCAAAGTTATCAGCAGATCCGGAGAGATATAAGCCACAGAAGTTTCACAAACAAACAATGGCCGCGCCGTGATATCTCTAGGAAAATGGCCACCGCAATGCTTGATACGGGACTTCGAGAAAATGGCCGCCCATTGCCAGCCATTATAAGACTATTTAAAGACATTTCTTTAGCCTGTACGCATCCCCTGATGAAGTCACATGTGGTGTGACGTCACGCGTAGGGATGGGACAGGCTGTACATGCTGATTGAGGCTTGCGAGCTCGCCGCTCGTTGGAGAAAGCCCTTTTACCATTGTTGTTTATGTGAGTACCTTATTTTCCTAATAAAAAGCCGTTATTTTACAAAACGATATCACACTATTGGGATCCTTCCTGCTTTGTCATTTTCCTATACTCCCCTGTAAACATCTGAGGGAACCATACCTGTGACTAGGACCGTAAGGAAAGCGCTTGAATGCATAGGAGGATATCCCTAAAGTATTTTGGTCATATGCATTTGCCCTATTACCCTAAGGTAAGGGGCCACTACCCACTTGTGTGTTTGAACACGAAGATGTGCACTATGTGATCTATTTTGAGCACTACACTGCAACTAATGCATGTCAGGATGTTGCTGTCACATTTAAAAAGAAGGATTTTACGTTGAAGCACTCTGAATTTTTTGGACATTGATGCTGAATTTGTTTGGATGCACTGCTGCACATTGTCACTTTATGTGTTGCATGTTTGTTACACAGTGTAAACCACCTGTTTTTGCAATATGCACTTTATTTATAGTTGACACTTTCACATTACTGCTATTTAGTCATATCTATATGGTGAGATCTATATCATTTTTTTTTGTGGTTACTGATGATTATTTTTTCACGTTTATGATTTGTTGCCATATGAGTATTTAGTTCTATATGGCTAATGTCATTTATCACCTAAGTGGAATTTATACTTTGTTGATGCACATTACAATGCAAGTCACAGTATACATAACTCATTTTTAGCTAGTGCACCCAGGATTAGCGCAGCACCACCTACGCATACTACTATACACAATATATACATATATACAGCACTCCAGTGTGGCTGTACAGCGAGCCCAACTAGCACAGATCATAGTGGGGTTCTCGGTCACACTGCGCCCCTAGTGGACACAGGGGGATTTACACATAGGAGGGGCCGGGGGAGCTGGACACAGAGTTTTCAGAGCTCTCCAAGGTAAGCTGGGTTCCACAAGCACCCCACCCAAAGTGACTCCCGTCATAGGGTCCCAACACTGAACCTTGGGGCACACCACTGATAACCTTAGACCATTCAGAGTAAGAATCATTAACCACGACTCTCTGAATTCTGAATAACATGGAGGGGAGTTTCCAGGTAGAAAGCCGCCTGTAGGAGGCATTTCTTTGAGCTGCGGTGTGTATGAGCCCTTATCGGAAAGCCCCTTTCCCAGCTGTTAAAGCAGCAGTAGCCGTGAACTTGATCTAACCCCTTAGTCTACCATGCTGTTTATAAAGGTCCCTTGCTATAGAAGTGGTTAAGGATGACTCTTTAATAATTAAAGCTTTCAGAATAATGGATACTCTTGGTGAATATTGTAAATTCTCCGGAATTGTTACTGAAAGGCCAACTATGTTTGTTTGTGGGATTTTTTTTAGCATCATCAGAGTTTTTCTTTAACTCATTTCTATTCTTCTCTGGTCCCAATTTTTGATCGGGTTTTGTTGTTTTTTTTTTTTTTTTATGAAAACTCATAAAGCAGTAATAACACAGATTAGACTTTTATGGGAGAAGAACGCTATATATCCATATAAATGTACTGACTCTAATGTTTCATCCGCTTCGCCTTAAGGATTAAGAAAATAAAAAGTCGAAGAGTCGTATTAAATCCCGACTGCAACGGGGCTGAGGAACAAAAAAATGTGTGCAATTCATAATGACTGTGGGGGCAATCAAAATCTTAATCGTTTCTTTTCAGTAAAGATCATATAAAATTATACAGGCAGGAATAAAAACAGATGACGATGAAATGCGTTGGTATGAAATATTGAAGCTGAGATTTTGAGGGGAACACCGGACCGATCGGAGATCTTCATCGGAATTCCAGATAGAAATGATATTTTGGAAGATCTGCTCAGACGTGGGCTCCATTTATGGGCAAAGTGGCAGGTTCTCTTGATGGAGCACCACCCCCTCCCCTACCTGAAAATTCTTATTGGCTGGGGGAGGGCATGTGACCTCCTCCTCGGACCTGAGCAGCCAATCCCCAGGCCTGAACACGGCCAAATGGGGGGGGAGGAGAGCATGTCCTCACTCTGTGTAAGCTCTGACACAGCCAGGGACGCAGACCGTACACAGGTAAAGCGCTACCCCTGCAGGGGCTGCTGGTAATAGCTGGTTCTTGCCTTATAGTACATAGCCTGCCCGTCTCCCCACAAGCACCAGTCCATGCACACTGGCTCCAATAACTCAGTGTAACACTGTGCAATGTTACTGTTATTCAGAACAGTTTTTTGCCACAAGATGGCAGTGTTCCTTAACTAAGTTACTACACAACTCATACAGAAACACTGGGGGCTATGGGACTTGTATGCTGTAAGCAGGAGCGGAGTTCTACCCTAAAGTGGAACCTCCGCTTATCTGTCCCTTCCCTCCCTCTGGTGCCACATTTAGCACCTTTTTTTTGGGGGGGGGGGGGGTAGCGGGTACTCGCCGCGGGAGGAACGTCAGAAGTCCGTCCCTCCTCCTTCCCCTGCTGTCGGGCCAGAAGGAGAGCGCGGCACGCATCTTGCATGCGCAGTAGGGACCTTACGGCTTTATGGCCGGGTTCCCTTACCGGCAATGGCGCCGGCAGCACCCGACAGGAGACGGAAACATTGGCTGCGGTGCCGACACCGCTGGACTCCAGGACAGGTAGGTGTCCTAATAATAAAGGTCAGCAGCTGCAGTATGTGCACAGTATGTGTAGCTGCTGACTTTTAAGTTTTTGAGGGGGGGCTGGAACTTCCGCTTTAACCTCTTCCGGACCGCGCTCTACACATAAATACTGCAGCAGGGCGGCCCTCCTCGGCGAAATACCTGTATGGGATTTTTCGTTCTGGGTCTGAAGGCACACACGTGCACCGCCTGCAGCCCGCTCCCGCTGTGATAGGAGACAGACCCGATGTTTGCCAGCAACCCGCAATCATCCCAGAGAGAGGCAGAACGGCGGTCTGCCGATGTAAACAAGGCCGATCGCTGCTCTGTAAGAGGGGAAGATGGTGATTTTGTGTTTCTGCTAAGCAGGAACACGGATTTCTGTCTTCCCCCAGTCAAAGCACCTCCCCCCACACAGTTAGAAATCACTCCCGAGGAGCACATTTAACCCTTTGATCGCCCCTGATGTTAACCCCTTCCCTGCCAGTGTCATTAGTACAGTGACAGTGCATTTTTTTTAGCACCGATCACTGTATTGGTGTCACTGGTCCCCAAAAAGTATCACTCAGTGTCCGATTTGTCTGCCGCAATGTCGCAGTCCCGCTAAAAATCGCTGATTGCTGCCATTAATAGTAAAAAAAAATTAAAAAAAGAAAAATTCCATAAATCTATCGCATAGTTTGTAGACGTGATAACTTTTGCGCAAACCAATCAATATACACTTGTTGGATTTTTTTTTACCAAAAAGACGTAGCAGAATGCATATTGGGATAAATTGATAAAGAAATTACGTTTTTTTATTGGATGTTTTATAGCAGAAAGTAAGAAATATAGTTTTTTTTTTTCAAAATTGTCGCTCTTCTTTTGTTTATAGCGCAAAAAATAAAAACCGCAGAGGTGATCAAATACCACCAAAAGAAAGCTCTATTTGTGGGAAAAAAGCACGTCAATTTTATTTGGGTACAGCGTCGCACGACCGCGCAATCGTCAGTTAAAATAACGCAGTGCCGTGTCGCAAAAAATGGCCTGGTCAGGAAGGGGGCAAATCCTTCCAGAGCTGAAGTGGTTAATTCAGATTATCTGAAGCTGAACTACACCGCCGAGGAGGACTGGCAAAAGGGGCGAGAGCCTGCGAACACGGGGGTAGGTGGGAGAGACTGTGTTGGAGATCGGATGTTTGGTCTGAACTTACATTCAAACAGAATAACAGAATACTCAGCTCATTCCTATTGGTCAGTAAAGCATTAGAGGGGCTCATGAAGCCGGATGGGACGGGGCCAGAGTATCAAGCACAGAAGATGTGTAGTACAGAGTACCCCATATTTTGGGGTGTCTACTTGGGAGGTTCCTACTTGCCAGGTTCAGTAAGGCTATTTCAATTTTTTTTATTTTTATATCCAGGTCCAGGTTTCCCACCGCCCTTTCTCGAGCTGCACCAGTGTGTACTTTATTATTTTTCTTTTTTATAATGATCTTTTTACAGAAGTCTACAGCCCAGTCCCATGATGCACTTGGTCCGCTTTCACTGCACATTTTCTCTGGTGTGAGCATTCCTTCATGATGCAGAGAGCAGTGCTGCATCATTACACTTTGAGGTCCTCAGGGGCGGGGCTATGACGCATTGCACCCACAGTACGTCCTCAGTCTTCTGTGCTGAATGCAATCTGGAAGACTGAGGACATCTGGTGGCAGAGAAGAGGTAATACACTGGGTAGTAGGGGAGCACTGCAGCCAGAGTTGCTTTTTTTGTACTTCAGTGCTGGTGGACTCTTTTTCTATTAATAGAAAATTAAGAGTTGGTCTTTAAGGATCTGGAGAAGCAGCCGATTCATCACGCCATGACCTCTGTGTGTACATATAATATAGGAAAGGTTCCCACAGGGGGGGTTTTAGGCAGCGAAGTTAATAATTTTAAGAAATGAATAGGTTAAAATAAGATTCTTTATTGGAAAGTTAGCATACGCATAGACACATGACAGTTAAAATATGAGCTCTGATGAGGGAATATGATATCATTCCAAATACAGAAAATGCAAACACAAGATTATACACAGCATCACATATTAGAAGATCTGTCGTATAAAATTCCCAGCGCGTTTCGACCTACATGGTCATGGTCTTCCTCAGGGGCTAGGCATGCTGTTTAAAAGTATATGTTAACATTTCAAGTGTCAACAAGTAGTTAATAAACAGTTACTTTTAAAAAACATAAGGTATAATTACCAATGAAGGGTGTAAATAGTGAAATCTCCTAGCAAGAGTTCCTTTAAAATCATTCAGATGATTCCATGTGTCCCTTGGCCACTCCCACTCCAAAGAGGGATAACACTCCCGCCTGTATGGCTTGCAAGGTGGGGGGTCAGAGTCCATTAACTGCTAATTCAGAATTTAATCAGTTTTTCTTTAATTTATGATATCATGATATCTCTGGGAATTTGCTGCAGGTGCGGACCCCCCACCCACAAGCACCCCCAGAGGGTGTCCTCCAGTGTGACTCCTTGCAAGCCATACAGGGCGGAGTGTTATGCCTCTTTGGAGTGGGAGTGGCCAAGGGACACATGGGATCATCTGAATGATTGTAAAGGAACTCTGGCTAGGAGATTTCACCATTTACACCCTCCATTGGTAATTATACCTTATGTTTTTTTTTTTAAAGTAACTGTTTATTAACTGCTTGTTGACACTTGAAATGTTAAAATATAATTTTCTAAACAGCATACCTATCCCCTGAGGAAAACCGTGACCATGTAGGTCGAAACGCGTCTGGAATTTTATACGACAGATCTTCTAATATGTGATGCTGTGTATAATCTTGTGTTTGAATTTTTTGTATGTAGAATGATATCATATCCCCTCACCAGAGCTCATATTTTAACTGTCATGTGTCTATGTGTATGCTAACTTTCCAATAAAGAATCTTCTTTTAACATATTCATTTCTTGATATTATTAACTTTGCTACCTAAACCCCCCCCCCCTCGGGGGAACCTTTCCCATATTGTATTCATTTGGAGTGTGGAGCACCAATATCCCTCATACCATGTGTCTTTCCTTTGCTGTGTGTACATATTAGATGGAAGATTCCTCCATGAACGCTCAGACCTGCAGCTGAATCTTTCCTGTCATTTCTAAGGGGCAGAGCGCTCCGGAAAGGGGTCGGAACATTTCCTCTTTTGTTTTAATTATCAAACAAATGAACGGAATGCTTCCTCTCCGGATTCAATTAATGGGTCAAGCCAGCTTCATAACACATAACTCCTTGTTCCATAAATTAAATCAAGTGAGACAATTACAGCCGAGCCCACGGACAGCAATAAAACAAAATAAATAAAGATAAATTTTTTACTGGAAAAAAAAAATTACCTGGACGATCGTTCATCTTGGCTTCTGTGAAATGAAATTAGACAAATAAAATGTCTTCTATATAACATGTAACCATCGCTGGATTGACACATTGTTCATATGATAAAATATATCTCTGGATAAGAACATTTAAAATATTATTACAAATAATTTTTTAACACCTCAGCGCTCGTTCACGCCATAAAGGAGCGCCTGAGCGCGTTGCGATTTTTTGTGCATTTTCAGCACAATGCCTTATGACTAAGGCTTTGTGTGGCTGAAACGCGTCAACATTACATCTCCCAGCATTCATATCTGCATTTGCAAAGAGAGGTGCATTTCTGTGGGAGGGTCTGGGTATGATTTGCCTGGCGGGATCTGCATGTGGTGGGCAGAATTAGGAAGAGGACATGTTCCAAGGAATAGGGGTTGGCTTTTTGCCTGCCTCTCCCTCCATCCTCACCTAGTCGAGAATGATGTAACCCCAATTCTGCACCATTATCCACATCATCACATATCTCAGAACGGGGGCATCAGACAACGTTGGAGGATTGACCTGGTGGCACATCATAGGGGGGCTTGTAGGCAGGTTGACCAAAGTCAGTGGCTGGCCCAGGCTGGGGGGGGGGGGGGAGGGAGAGGTAATGTGCATGCTGCAGTTCCCAGGCTTTTTGGATCCAGCCTACCCACCCTTAGTTTAAATTTGAGGGAAGGCTGGATCAGAGGATTCTTCTTGGACCATAAAGGGTAGAGAGACATCACATACCACTAGCTCAACAGATGAAGAGAAATGTGAATGGCCTCAGCCATAAACACCTTTTTGACCCAGCCTCTGATATATTTTGCCCCCAGCCCATCGGGGCTTAATCATAGAGATGCTTCTTGGACCAGCCACATTAACAGACATACTGTGACTTCTGGGGATCAACTGCCAAATGGAGAAAGTCATTATGGACTACTGCCTTGTAGAGGTGTGCCTGGACAGCCAACTCCAACTAAACGCAGTTGGGGTCAAGAAATGGACACTGTTCATGTTGAACTGTATTGCCAGAAACTCCTTGAGCAAAGTTGAATCAACTGCTGTAAGCCTGGTCTGAAGTTATTCAAAGGGTGGCATGTTGGTTCTGGCGTACCAAAAGAACTTGTGTCAGCAAAGCACATGTGGTGTATGAAGCAAGGCTACTGCAAAGGTCTACTCAGCAAGACAAGCACGAGGAGTAATCCAGTTGCTATGCCAAGAACTAACGCTAGTTACTTGCAGCTAGACACAAAGCGTGGTACCTGGCATAAGTGATGGGTCCTCCGGTAGTGAGGGGGTCAGTGTTCTGGCTCCCTCCCCAGCGGTCAGTCTCCTGTAGCAAACGGGACCGAACCTTCATTACGGAGGCCCTTAACCTGAAAACATGGTATGGGAAGGAAGGTGTTAACAAGTGCACGCATGAGGTCCACCCTATGTGCTCGGCAGGACCCCATTCTGTTACTGGGAGTGAGGTGGAAGAGGTACTCTGGATTGCTGAAGAAGGCTGAAGAAGGCTCAGGCTCTGTAGTGTGCCTCCTAAATGCAACATACTGTACATCAAGCTAAGTGTGTGGTGACATGGGACAGCACTTTTAAGAGGAACTCTGTACTTATATTACTGTACCCAGTGACACGGCTCATCTCTGAGTCCGGACACTGCCTTAATGTTTGATTTTCACACAACCGCAGTCCCAACCTGGTCTCAGTTATTGATGAGCACAAAAGGTGCCCCCATTGACAGAGCGAGTGGCCCCGCCCACAGGCTGGCTGCAAGAACCAGAAAGAGACTACGGGCCCTTGATGATGAAAGGAGAGAAAATGGCAGCATGGGACCCATTTTGACATTTCTACTCTGACAACAATTCACACCTTCAACCATGTGAATAGGAGGATTAGCACCTACAATATGCAGACTTTTGAAAGCTAAGGCTGGCCATACAAATTTCTTATTCAATTTCCTTTAGATTTACCTTTAATGCCCCGTACACACGGTCAGGTTTTCCGATGGAAAATGTCCGATCGGAGCGTGTTGTCGGAAATTCCGACCGTGTGTGGGCTCCATCGGACATTTTCCATCGGATTTTCCGACACACAAAGTTGGAGAGCAGGAGATAAAATTTTCCGACAACAAAATCCGTTGTCGGAAATTCCGATCGTGTGTACACAAATCCGACGGACAAAGTGCCACGCATGCTCAGAATAAATAAAGAGATGAAAGCTATTGGCCACTGCCCCGTTTATAGTCCCGACGTACGTGCTTTACGTCACCGCGTTTAGAACGATCGGATTTTCCGACAACTTTGTGCGACCGTGTGTATGCAAGACAAGTTTGAGCCAACATCCGTCGGAAAAAATCCTAGGATTTTGTTGTCGGAATGTCCGAACAAAGTCCGACCGTGTGTACGCCCTATAACTGTGAGGTGCAAGGGCCTGCCTAACTGCATATAAATTGAAAGTGTTTTGGTAAATCTAAAGGAAAATTGTGGAAGAAAATGGTATAATGTATAGCCAGCCTAAGGATGTTGAGATTATGTAACTAGAATGCGGAGGGGGTGGGGGGGGGTTAACAACTTTTACACCTCCCATCCTGTTCTTGGGCAATCCCATCCTGTGGCTTGGAGAAGCTATGACATTTCTTCAACATCAATCAACATTGTCCAAGGATAGAACAGGTTCTTTCTTGTAGATGTTGATTATTCATCCTGTTCTTGGACAATCAACATCTACACATTCTATGGTGGTTGGATGAAGGTAGGAAGAAAAGAACGGCTGCACACCACAGGAACGTTCCAACGATTTTATTCCAAAAAATAGCAATAAACAGCCATCAAAGACAGAGTGTCCGAACCCAGAAGGTGACGCCTGGCGTCCCCTCCTGGGTTCGGACACCCTGTCTTTGTTGGCGGTTTACTGCTATTTTTTGGAATAAAATCGTTGGAACGTTCCTGTGGTGTGCAGCCGTTCTTTTCTTCCTATTGATCATCGGTGGCGGGCCGTGGCTTGCACCCACCGCATTCGGACTGTAGTGACTGCTTGCCTGGAGCAGCGTCTTCCTTGGTTGGATGAAGCTGTTGGGGCTCTCTATGTGGATATAAATGTTGGGGTATCTTCCTGACACTCACTAGACCTGAAGAAGTGACTTGGAGAAGCTACAACATCAACCAACATTGTCCAAGGACAGAATGGGTTCTTGTAGATGTTGATTATTCATCCTGTTTTTGGACAATCAACATCTACACATTCTATGGTGCATGGATGAAGGTGTTGGGGCTTGATGTGTGGATATAAATGTTGGGGTCTCTTCCTGACATTCATTAGACCTGAAGAAGTGACTTGGAGAAACTACAACATCTCTTCAACGTCAATCAACATTGTCCAAGGACAGAATGGGTTCTTATAGATGTTGATTGTCCATCCTGTTTTTGGACAATCAACATCTACACATCTCATGGTGATTGGGTGAAGGTGTTGGGGCTCCCTGGTCGAATTTAATATTTAATGGACCCTGGGCAAACAAGTTTTTGTAAAAAAAAAAAAGTGCCAGCAAGACGCTTGTTGGGAGCATCTTGCTGCCACTTTTTTTTTTACATACAAACATCTGCCCATCCCCCAATGATAATTTTTTTTATGACTTTCACACTTTCTTGTTGCAACACAGAACACACGGCATCCCATAGTAAAGTTAAATAAGCAAAAGATTATTATTTGTGGGCAGCGTGGGCTCAAGGGGGGAGCTGCTTTTGGCTCCACAACAATGACTTGGGCCTGGGGCAGCGGCCCCTGTGGCCCCACATTAAATTTGGCCCTGTACCTGTGTTAAATGTTGGGGAGTATTGCTAACATTCTTTAGAACTGAAGAACTGACTTGGGGAAGCTACAAAACATCTTCAACATTACAGAACAGTTGAATGTGACCACCTACTGCTTGATACTTATCTCTACTACTTCTGTAGCATGTCTCCTTCCTCCATACAAACATAGAACATGTCCACAGACTCTGAACATCATTTCTTCTAGATTGTCTCAGTCTTTGGCACTGCTCGCCATCATTACTTATACCAAACAATTTGATTGCCCCTTGGTCATGTCAAAGGCCACATTGAGGGCCCCGATACTTCATAGGTTTACATCCACTGTGTTTCACCAAAGACCTAAGTATGTCCCCAGCAGGTGGCAATGACTAGTTTTATCTGAAGGAATTCTCCATTCTGTGCCGCAAATCCCCACCAACCATGCAGGGCCACCACCTGCAGAAAACGCAGCACAGAGCCATGAGATTCCTCTGAGAAGAGCACAGAGCCGTGAGATTCCTCTGAGAAGAGCACAGAGCCGTGAGATTCCTCTGAGAAAAGCACAGAGCCGTGAGATTCCTCTGAGAAGAGCACAGAGCTGTGAGATTCCTCTGAGAAGAGCACAGAGCCCTGAGATTCCTCTGAGAAGAGCACAGAGCCGTGAGATTCCTCTGAGAAAAGCACAGAGCCGTGAGATTCCTCTGAGAAGAGCACAGAGCTGTGAGATTCCTCTGAGAAGAGCACAGAGCCGTGAGATTCCTCTGAGAAGAGCACAGAGCCATGAGATTCCTCTGAGAAGAGCACAGAGCCGTGAGATTCCTCTGAGAAAAGCACAGAGCCCTGAGATTCCTCTGAGAAGAGCGCAGAGCCGTGAGATTCCTCTGAGAAGAGCACAGAGCCGTGAGATTCCTCTGAGAAGAGCACAGAGCCGTGAGATTCCTCTGAGAAGAGCACAGAGCCGTGAGATTCCTCTGAGAAGAGCACAGAGCCGTGAGATTCCTCTGAGAAGAGCACAGAGCCGGTTAAAAAAAAGTTGTGAAATTTTTGCTAAGATCAGGTATAAGTATAACTTATAATAAATATGTAAATCCCTCACAACTCTCTGCAGAGGCAGGGAATATATGTGAGCGTCCTTTCAATTGTGTTTTCCATCTCAATCACAACACAAATTCCGTAAGAGGATCAAGGATGGATTTTAAATGAAGTTTAACAAGGAGTATAATCCCTCAGGGAGGCTTTTTTGTCAGCTCTCTTGATAATTTCACCCATTTCTTTAAAAATTAAGCAGTAAGAGATCATTCAGCGGCAAAGGAGAAATGCTAATTTGCTGCATGGAGTAAATAGTCATTTTCCGGCATTTCTTCCATAAGCCATACATCATGAGCTGTCTGCATGCAGATTTCCTCTCTGACAGTAACGGGCTGATTCATCTCAATGACCCATTTATAGACCGAAAGTTTGGAACTTCAGAAAAGGAAGAGAAGATGAATTTTACAGAGAAGATGATGGAATTAGTTCAGAGCAGCCATTCTCAACCAGAGCACCTCGGGTTCCCTCAGAGGGTGCTAGAGGGGTCCTTGGATTGTGGCTGGTGGACCTCCCAATTCATGGTGCCACGCAACCAGAAAAGTCGCAGGGAAACAGCTGGATAGCTAGGAGAGTTCCGCAATGACCACCTACATACTTCTCTTGGGAAAGTTTTCCTTTAAAATGAAGGAAATATTTCCACCTTTCCTTATCACAAGACGTCTTTTGGGCATACTTGTCTACACTCCCCGGATCTCATCGCTTTACTCCTCTGCCAATGGTAGGTCATCGTTATCCACCCTTTCCTATGTGACACAATGGGAGCGGGGTCATGGATCTGGTATCGAGGGGGAGGACTGAAGTAAGGCTTGGACAACAATAGTGAAATGCTCATTCAACACTACCACCCTGGAGGCTGCTTATGAAGAGCTCCTGTGGTGGTACGGGGTCCCGGCTCACGTTTATCCTGGCAGCAGGGACAGATGTTTTCAGAATTGTGGTCAGCGTGGGGACCAGAGAACCCGAAATGATTTTCACCCGGGGTCTTGTCAAATACAGTCCCCTATCATATAGTGTCCGCCCTGTAGTGCGCAGGCGCAGTACGGAGGACAAACGAGACGCCGAAAGTCTCCGAAGTTTAACAGCTGATCATCAGCTGTACACGGCGCCTGCGCATTTATTCTCACCCTATGTCCAGGATCATTCCCTACTATCCAAGTGGACATAGAGTTAGAATAAATAGTTGCCGAGCGCAGCGAGGCCGTGCCCGAAGCGTGGCGAGCGAAGCGAGCCCGCGAGGGGCCCTCTTACACAGCCATCGCTAAGAACTGCCGAAGCGCCGTGTACAGCTGATGGTCAGCTGATCAACTTCGGACATTTTCGGCATCTCCTTCTGCTCCGTACTGCGCAAGCGCTGCGCCTGCGCAGTACGGAGCGGACACTATCCGATAGGAGGACAGTATATGGCAGAACACCGGCTCCCAGATCACAAGTGACCCGCACTCTCTCCTCTCTTGGTTATATAAAAGACCTGGAGCTGCTGAATCTGCTCTCTTGTGCCACCTAATGGACATTCTATTGCACTGCAGCACTGACACACTGCACCCTCCACACCTGACCTCATTAGATTTGAAAGTGAGCCCAGGACAGCCATCCCTCCTGCCCACCGATTGTCCCAACCCTGAGCCCACGGCAGCTGTCCCTCCTCCCCACCCCTTGTCCCAACCCTGAGCCCACGGCAGCTGTCCCTGCTCCCCACCCCTTGTCCCAACCCTGAGCCCAGGGCAGCTGTACCTCCTGCCCACCCCTTGTCCTGATCCTGAGCCCATGGCTTCCAGCCTGTGTCTTATCAATGGGTTCTGATCAATAACACTCATTACTACTTCTATGAATTATCTGGGCAGATTTTTTTTTGCTGCACATCCCCTTATCCACTGCTTTCTGTCTCTGTATATGTCAGATATTTGACCTGCCTGCTGGACCCCTCCTACAGCTCTGCTCTCTCTACTTGTGCCAGGTGACTGGTCTTGTCTCCGCCCCCTCTTGTAATATTTTAGAGGCACTTTGTAGTGGGTGGAGCCTGCTGGGTCTAGGGTTGCCACCTGTCCAGGATTCACCCGGACAATTCGGGTTTTGAATCATGTGTCCGGGTTTTAGTCTGCCTGAAACCCGGACACATTATTCAGACTGGGCTGTGGCTCCCCAATTAACAGGGATAGGCGGGGGGGGGGGGGGGGTGTATTTTGAAACACGTGATTAGAGTCAGAGGCTCTAATAGGCTTCAAAATAGGGTGGGCTCGGGGTGCAGAGCACTGCGTCCCGATCCCACCCTGTTATGTGGCATAGCAAATTAATTTTCCCTATTTTCACACTAAAGTTCCTCCCTGCCAATCAGCAGGCAGGTCAGTGAGACCTGTCTCCCGATTGGCCAAAGCATTAGGTGATCCTATTGGATGCCTAGCGCTTTGGCGGAAGAGGAGACATGGCGGAGGAAGCCTGATGAGCCGAGCGGACACAGGAGCCGCATCCGCCGATTCACGCCGAGGAGGAGAGCCGCCGAGGAAGAGAGCCGCCAAAAAGGAGAGCCGCCACTTCCCGCCAAGGAGGAGTGCCGCCACTTCCCGCCAAGGAGGAGAGCCGCCACTTCCCGCCAAGGAGGAGAGCCGCCGTCACATGAGCAGTAAGTGCCGCCGGACCGGCCGTGGGGTGGTTTAGTGAAGTGACAGCCTAGCCGGGGACGCACTTGCTGCATTTGATGGGGCACTAGTGGCTGCATTTGATTGGCACAAGTGGCTGCATATGATGGGCACAAGTGGCTGCATATGATGGGTACAAGTGGCTGCATATGATGGGGCACAAGTGGCTGCATATGATGGGAAAGAGTGGCTGCATATGATGGGAAAGAGTGGCTGCATTTGATGGGCACAAGCAGCTGCATATGATGGGCACAAGCAGCTGCATATGATGGGCACAAGTTGCTGCATATGATGGGCACAATGGCTGCATTTGATGGGCACAGTGGCTGCATTTGATGGGCACAAGTGGCTGCAAATGATGGGCACAACTGGCTGTATTTGATGGGCAAAAGTGGCTGCAATTGATTGGCACAAAAGGCTGCATATGATGGGCACAATGGCTGCATTTGATGGGCACAGTGGCTGCATTTGATGGGCACAAGTGCCTGTATTTGATGGGCACAAGTGGCTGCATATGATGGGCACAGTGAGGCTGCAATTAATGGGCACAAGTGGCTGCCTATGATGGGACACAAGTGGCTACACAGGAGCCGCATCCGCCGCTTCACGCCGAGGAGGAGAGCAGCCGAGGAAGAGAGCCGCCAAAGAGGAGAGCCGCCACTTCCCGCCAAGGAGGAGAGCCGCCGCCACATGAGCAGTAAGTGCCGCCGGACCGGCCGTGGGGTGGTTTAGTGAAGTGACAGCCTAGCCGGGGGACGCACTTGCTGCATTTGATGGGGCACAAGTGGCTGCATTTGATTGGCACAAGTGGCTGCATATGATGGGCACAAGTGGCTGCATATGATGGGGCACAAGTGGCTGCATATGATGGGCACAAGTGGCTGCATATGATGAGCACAGTGAGGCTGCAATTGATGGGGGGGGGGGGGCGGTTCAGTATTTTTCAGTTTGTTTGCACCCCCCCAAACATTTTGAGCACCAGCCGCCACTGCTTGTGCCGGGTGATTGGTCTTGTCTCCGCCTCTTCTTGTAGTATTCTACCTCTAATGGGTGGAGCCTGCTGGATCCCTCCCACAGCTCTGCTCTCTCTCCTTGTGCAGGGTGATTGGTCTTGTCTCCGGTCTTTTGAGCCCCTCCCACAGCTCCACTCTTTGCACAGGCTATGTACAGCACAGTGATGATGTCACCGCTACATATACAGGTAATATCTGGTTTTGCAAAGGCATTTGGCCCAAACAAAGCGGGCTTCTATCTGTTGTGGCTGTTGAGGGATATATTTATCTGAAGGTTTTTGTACTCGGAGTTCAGCTTTAAGAAAAAAGCCGTCATCCTCGGATTGTTGGGAACATTTTCCTGAGAAGAGAAGTTTTCTAGGACTCACTCGGTGTGTTCGGCGGTTTCGGTGACAGGCACAAAATGAAATCCATTTTTCACACTTAGCGTGGCGCAGACACTCCGTCTGATCCTGGCGGCCTCACCGCGGCAGAAGGTGACGATTTTGGAGAGGTCTCTTCTCGTTCCTCCAGATTATATATTATACGGCGGACGGCGGACGATCGCTCTCTCCTTTCTTCTCCCCTCACCACGCAAGTTGTTATTTTCTTCTCTTTTTTCCTCCTTCTGATGTTTTATGAATTTCTGGAAGTTGTTATAAATTAATTTGCGTGGTGCGGAGACAGGCCAATTCATTGTGTGTAATGGATGACCGGCGCGGCAATTACCGAACGAATTCTCCGGGCAGAGAAACCCATTCGCTTTATTCTGATCAGAGGAATTGAATTTAATGTTGTAAAATGAGATGTAATAATTGTTCTGGATGGATGACTAAAATATGGGCAAAGCCCTAATAGATAGATAGATAGATAGATAGATAGATAGATAGATAGATAGATAGATAGATAGATAGATAGATAGATAGATAGATAGATAGATAGATAGATAGATAGATCCCCCTTCATCAGGGCTCACCAATCCCCCTTTCATAGTTACATAGTTACATAGTTACATAGTAGGTGAGGTTGAAAAAAGACACAAGTCCATCAAGTCCAACCTATGTGTGTGATTATGTGTCAGTATTACATTGTATATCCCTGTATGTTGCGGTCATTCAGGTGATTATCTAATAGTTTCTTGAAGCTATCAATGCTCCCCACTGAGACCACCGCCTGTGGAAGGGAATTCCACATCCTTGCCGCTCTTACAGTAAAGAACCCTCTACGTAGTTTAAGGTTAAACCTCTTTTCTTCTAATTGTAATGAGTGGCCACGAGTCTTATTAAACTCTCTTCTGCGAAAAAGTTTTATCCCTATTGTGGGGTCACCAGTCCGGTATTTATACAATGAAATCATATCCCCTCTCAAGCGTCTCTTCTCCAGAGAGAATAAGTTTAGAGCTTGCAACCTTTCCTCATAACTAAGATCCTCCAGACCCTTTATTAGCTTTGTTGCCCTTCTTTGTAGTCGCTCCATTTCCAGTACATCCTTCCTGAGGACTGGTGCCCAGAACTGGACAGCATACTCCAGGTGCGGCCGGACCAGAGTCTTGTAGAGCGGGAGAATTATCGTTTTATCTCTGCAGTTGATCCCTTTTTAATGCCAATATTCTGTTTGCTTTGTTAGCAGCAGCTTGGCATTGCATGTCATTGCTGAGCCTATCATCTACTAGGACCCCCAGGTCCTTTTCCATCCTAGATTCCCCCAGAGGTTCTCCCCCCAGTGTATAGATTGCATTCAGATTTTTGCCACCCAAATGCATTATTTTACATTTTTCTACATTGAACCTCATTTGCCATGTAGTCGCCCCTCCCCCATTCATTTGTTCAGGTCTTTTTGCAAGATTTCCACATCCTGCGGAGAAGTTATTGCCCTGCTTAGCTTAGTATCGTCTGCAAATACAGAGATTGAACTGTTTATCCCATCCTCCAGGTCATTTATGAACAAATTAAATAGGATTGGTCCCAGCACAGAACCCTGGGGAACCCCACTACCCACCCCCGACCATTCTGAGTACTCCCCATTTATCACCACCCTCTGAACTCGCCCTTGTAGCCAGTTTTCAATCCATGTACTCACCCTATGGTCCATGCCAACGGGCCTTATTTTGTACAGTAAACGTTTATGGGGAACTGTGTCAAATGCTTTTGCAAAATCCAGATACACCACGTCTACGGGCCTT
Source organism: Lithobates septentrionalis (assembly GCA_037952835.1). Taxonomy (NCBI): domain Eukaryota; kingdom Metazoa; phylum Chordata; class Amphibia; order Anura; family Ranidae; genus Lithobates; species Lithobates septentrionalis. The sequence continues at coordinate 224,686 of JBBDGP010004082.1, read as the reverse complement.
CCTTTATCTAGATGGCAACTCACCTCCTCATAGAAGGTTAATAGATTGGTTTGGTAAGAACGATTCTTCATGAATCCATGCTGATTACTGCTAATGATATCATTCTTATTACTAAAATCTTGTATATAGTCCCTTATCATCCCCTCCAAGAGTTTACATACTATTGATGTTAGGCTAACTGGTCTGTAATTCCCAGGGATGTTTTTTGGGCCCTTTTTAAATATTGGTGCTTCATCAGGGCTCACCAGTCCCCCCTCATCAGGGCTCACCAATCCCCCTTCATCAGGGCTCACCAGTCTCCCTTCATCAGGGTTCACCAGTCCCCCCTCGTCAGGGCTCACCAGTCCCCCCTCATCAGGGCTCACCAATCCCCCTTCATCAGGGCTCACCAATCCCCCTTCATCAGGGCTCACCAGTCCCCCTTCATCAGGGTTCACCAGCACCCCTTCATCAGGGCTCACCAGTCCCCCCTCATCAGGGCTCACCAATCCCCCTTCATCAGGGCTCACCAGTCTCCCTTCATCAGGGTTCACCAGCTCCCCTTCGTCAGAGCTCAACAGTCCCCCTTCATCAGGGCTCACCAGTCCCCCCTCATCAGGGCTCACCAATCCCCCTTCATCAGGACTCACCAGTCCCCCCTCATCAGGGCTCACCAATCCCCCTTCATCAGGGTTCACCAGCTCCCCTTCGTCAGGGCTCACCAGTCCCCCCTCATCAGGGCTCACCAACTCCCCTTCATCAGGGCTCACCAGTCCCCCCTCATCAGGGCTCACCAATCCCCCTTCATCAGGGCTCACCAGTCCCCCCTCATCAGGGCTCACCAATCCCCCTTCATCAGGGCTCACCAGTCTCCCTTCATCAGGGTTCACCAGTCCCCCCTCGTCAGGGCTCACCAGTTCCCCCTCATCAGGGCTCACCAATCCCCCTTCATCAGGGTTCACCAGTCCCCACTCATCAGGGCTCACCAGTCTCCCTTCATCAGGGCTCACCAGTCCCCCCTCATCAGGGCTCACCAATCCCCCTTCATCAGGGCTCACCAATCCCCCTTCATCAGGGCTCACCAATCCCCCTTCATCAGGGCTCACCAGTCTCCCTTCATCAGGGCTCACCAGTCCCCCCTCATCAGGGCTCACCAATCCCCCTTCATCAGGGCTCACCAGTCCCCCCTCATCAGGGCTCACCAATCCCCCTTCATCAGGGCTCACCAGTCTCCCTTCATCAGGGTTCACCAGTCCCCCCTCGTCAGGGCTCACCAGTTCCCCCTCATCAGGGCTCACCAATCCCCCTTCATCAGGGCTCACCAGTCCCCCCTCATCAGGGCTCACAAATCCCCCTTCATCAGGGTTTACCAGTCTCCCTTCATCAGGGTTCACCAGTCCCCCCTCATCAGCGCTCACCAATACCCCTTCATCAGGGCTCACCAATCCCCCTCATCAGGGTTCACCAGTCCCCCTTCATCAGGGCTAAATCCTTTTCGACTGCTACTTCTTCTTATGAGTTGTTGTTCAAAGTGCAGTAGGATAAAATACGGAATGAGGCCCGGTCACTGCCCAGTCACCAGTCCTCATTTCCAGAAACTGCCGCACTTCTCTACTTTAAACAACAATTTAGAGGCAGCTCATTATACCAATCCCCGTTCATCAGGGCTCACTAGTCCCCCTTCTTCAGGGCTCACCAGTCCCCCCTCATCAGGGCTCACCAATCCCCCTTCATAAGGGCTCACCAGTCCCCCCTCATCAGGGCTCACCAATCCCCCTTCATCAGGGCTCACCAATCCCCCTTCATCAGGGCTCACCAGTCCCCCTTCATCAGGGTTCACCAGCTCCCCTTCATCAGGGCTCACCAATCCCCCTTCATCAGGGCTCACCAATCCCCCTTCATCAGGGCTCACCAGTCTCCCTTCATCAGGGTTCACCAGCTCCCCTTCGTCAGAGCTCACCAGTCCCCCTTCATCAGGGTTCACCAGCTCCCCTTCATCAGGGCTCACCAACTCCCCTTCATCAGAGCTCACCAATCCCCCTTCATCAGGGCTCACCAATCCCTCTTCATCAGGGCTCACCAACTCCCCTTCATCAGGGCTCACCAATCCCCCTTCATCAGGGCTCACCAATCCCCCTTCATCAGGGCTCACCAATCCCCCTTCATCAGGGCTCACCAATCCCCCTTCATCAGGGCTCACCAATCCCCCTTCATCAGGGCTCACCAGTTCCCCTCATCAGGGCTCACCAATCCCCCTTCATCAGGGCTCACCAGTCCCCCCTCATCAGGGCTCACCAATTCCCCTACATCAGGGCTCACCAATCCCCCTTCATCAGGGCTCACCAATCCCCCTTCATCAGGGCTCACCAGTCCCCCCTCATCAGGGCTCACCAATCCCTCTTCATCAGGGCTCACCAGTCCCCCCTCATCAGGGCTCACCAGCTCCCCTCATCAGGGCTCACCAGTCCCCCCTCATCAGGGCTCACCAATCCCCCTTCATCAGGGCTCACCAGTCTCCCTTCATCAGGGTTCACCAGTCCCCCCTCGTCAGGGCTCACCAGTTCCCCCTCATCAGGGCTCACCAATCCCCCTTCATCAGGGTTCACCAGTCCCCACTCATCAGGGCTCACCAGTCTCCCTTCATCAGGGCTCACCAGTCCCCCCTCATCAGGGCTCACCAATCCCCCTTCATCAGGGCTCACCAATCCCCCTTCATCAGGGCTCACCAATCCCCCTTCATCAGGGCTCACCAGTCTCCCTTCATCAGGGCTCACCAGTCCCCCCTCATCAGGGCTCACCAATCCCCCTTCATCAGGGCTCACCAGTCCCCCCTCATCAGGGCTCACCAGTTCCCTTGTAGCCAGTTTTCAATCCATGTACTCACCCTATGGTCTATGCCAACGGGCCTTATTTTGTACAGTAAACGTTTATGGGGAACTGTGTCAAATGCTTTTGCAAAATCCAGATACACCACGTCTACGGGCCTTCCTTTATCTAGATGGCAACTCACCTCCTCATAGAAGGTTAATAGATTGGTTTGGTAAGAACGATTCTTCATGAATCCATGCTGATTACTGCTAATGATATCATTCTTATTACTAAAATCTTGTATATAGTCCCTTATCATCCCCTCCAAGAGTTTACATACTATTGATGTTAGGCTAACTGGTCTGTAATTCCCAGGGATGTTTTTTGGGCCCTTTTTAAATATTGGTGCTTCATCAGGGCTCACCAGTCCCCCCTCATCAGGGCTCACCAATCCCCCTTCATCAGGGCTCACCAGTCTCCCTTCATCAGGGTTCACCAGTCCCCCCTCGTCAGGGCTCACCAGTCCCCCCTCATCAGGGCTCACCAATCCCCCTTCATCAGGGCTCACCAATCCCCCTTCATCAGGGCTCACCAGTCCCCCTTCATCAGGGTTCACCAGCACCCCTTCATCAGGGCTCACCAGTCCCCCCTCATCAGGGCTCACCAATCCCCCTTCATCAGGGCTCACCAGTCTCCCTTCATCAGGGTTCACCAGCTCCCCTTCGTCAGAGCTCAACAGTCCCCCTTCATCAGGGCTCACCAGTCCCCCCTCATCAGGGCTCACCAATCCCCCTTCATCAGGACTCACCAGTCCCCCCTCATCAGGGCTCACCAATCCCCCTTCATCAGGGTTCACCAGCTCCCCTTCGTCAGGGCTCACCAGTCCCCCCTCATCAGGGCTCACCAACTCCCCTTCATCAGGGCTCACCAGTCCCCCCTCATCAGGGCTCACCAATCCCCCTTCATCAGGGCTCACCAGTCCCCCCTCATCAGGGCTCACCAATCCCCCTTCATCAGGGCTCACCAGTCTCCCTTCATCAGGGTTCACCAGTCCCCCCTCGTCAGGGCTCACCAGTTCCCCCTCATCAGGGCTCACCAATCCCCCTTCATCAGGGTTCACCAGTCCCCACTCATCAGGGCTCACCAGTCTCCCTTCATCAGGGCTCACCAGTCCCCCCTCATCAGGGCTCACCAATCCCCCTTCATCAGGGCTCACCAATCCCCCTTCATCAGGGCTCACCAATCCCCCTTCATCAGGGCTCACCAGTCTCCCTTCATCAGGGCTCACCAGTCCCCCCTCATCAGGGCTCACCAATCCCCCTTCATCAGGGCTCACCAGTCCCCCCTCATCAGGGCTCACCAATCCCCCTTCATCAGGGCTCACCAGTCTCCCTTCATCAGGGTTCACCAGTCCCCCCTCGTCAGGGCTCACCAGTTCCCCCTCATCAGGGCTCACCAATCCCCCTTCATCAGGGCTCACCAGTCCCCCCTCATCAGGGCTCACAAATCCCCCTTCATCAGGGTTTACCAGTCTCCCTTCATCAGGGTTCACCAGTCCCCCCTCATCAGCGCTCACCAATACCCCTTCATCAGGGCTCACCAATCCCCCTCATCAGGGTTCACCAGTCCCCCTTCATCAGGGCTAAATCCTTTTCGACTGCTACTTCTTCTTATGAGTTGTTGTTCAAAGTGCAGTAGGATAAAATACGGAATGAGGCCCGGTCACTGCCCAGTCACCAGTCCTCATTTCCAGAAACTGCCGCACTTCTCTACTTTAAACAACAATTTAGAGGCAGCTCATTATACCAATCCCCGTTCATCAGGGCTCACTAGTCCCCCTTCTTCAGGGCTCACCAGTCCCCCCTCATCAGGGCTCACCAATCCCCCTTCATAAGGGCTCACCAGTCCCCCCTCATCAGGGCTCACCAATCCCCCTTCATCAGGGCTCACCAATCCCCCTTCATCAGGGCTCACCAGTCCCCCTTCATCAGGGTTCACCAGCTCCCCTTCATCAGGGCTCACCAATCCCCCTTCATCAGGGCTCACCAATCCCCCTTCATCAGGGCTCACCAGTCTCCCTTCATCAGGGTTCACCAGCTCCCCTTCGTCAGAGCTCACCAGTCCCCCTTCATCAGGGTTCACCAGCTCCCCTTCATCAGGGCTCACCAACTCCCCTTCATCAGAGCTCACCAATCCCCCTTCATCAGGGCTCACCAATCCCTCTTCATCAGGGCTCACCAACTCCCCTTCATCAGGGCTCACCAATCCCCCTTCATCAGGGCTCACCAATCCCCCTTCATCAGGGCTCACCAATCCCCCTTCATCAGGGCTCACCAATCCCCCTTCATCAGGGCTCACCAATCCCCCTTCATCAGGGCTCACCAGTTCCCCTCATCAGGGCTCACCAATCCCCCTTCATCAGGGCTCACCAGTCCCCCCTCATCAGGGCTCACCAATTCCCCTACATCAGGGCTCACCAATCCCCCTTCATCAGGGCTCACCAATCCCCCTTCATCAGGGCTCACCAGTCCCCCCTCATCAGGGCTCACCAATCCCTCTTCATCAGGGCTCACCAGTCCCCCCTCATCAGGGCTCACCAGCTCCCCTCATCAGGGCTCACCAGTCCCCCCTCATCAGGGCTCACCAATCCCCCTTCATCAGGGCTCACCAGTCTCCCTTCATCAGGGTTCACCAGTCCCCCCTCGTCAGGGCTCACCAGTTCCCCCTCATCAGGGCTCACCAATCCCCCTTCATCAGGGTTCACCAGTCCCCACTCATCAGGGCTCACCAGTCTCCCTTCATCAGGGCTCACCAGTCCCCCCTCATCAGGGCTCACCAATCCCCCTTCATCAGGGCTCACCAATCCCCCTTCATCAGGGCTCACCAATCCCCCTTCATCAGGGCTCACCAGTCTCCCTTCATCAGGGCTCACCAGTCCCCCCTCATCAGGGCTCACCAATCCCCCTTCATCAGGGCTCACCAGTCCCCCCTCATCAGGGCTCACCAGTTCCCTTGTAGCCAGTTTTCAATCCATGTACTCACCCTATGGTCTATGCCAACGGGCCTTATTTTGTACAGTAAACGTTTATGGGGAACTGTGTCAAATGCTTTTGCAAAATCCAGATACACCACGTCTACGGGCCTTCCTTTATCTAGATGGCAACTCACCTCCTCATAGAAGGTTAATAGATTGGTTTGGTAAGAACGATTCTTCATGAATCCATGCTGATTACTGCTAATGATATCATTCTTATTACTAAAATCTTGTATATAGTCCCTTATCATCCCCTCCAAGAGTTTACATACTATTGATGTTAGGCTAACTGGTCTGTAATTCCCAGGGATGTTTTTTGGGCCCTTTTTAAATATTGGTGCTTCATCAGGGCTCACCAGTCCCCCCTCATCAGGGCTCACCAATCCCCCTTCATCAGGGCTCACCAGTCTCCCTTCATCAGGGTTCACCAGTCCCCCCTCGTCAGGGCTCACCAGTCCCCCCTCATCAGGGCTCACCAATCCCCCTTCATCAGGGCTCACCAATCCCCCTTCATCAGGGCTCACCAGTCCCCCTTCATCAGGGTTCACCAGCACCCCTTCATCAGGGCTCACCAGTCCCCCCTCATCAGGGCTCACCAATCCCCCTTCATCAGGGCTCACCAGTCTCCCTTCATCAGGGTTCACCAGCTCCCCTTCGTCAGAGCTCAACAGTCCCCCTTCATCAGGGCTCACCAGTCCCCCCTCATCAGGGCTCACCAATCCCCCTTCATCAGGACTCACCAGTCCCCCCTCATCAGGGCTCACCAATCCCCCTTCATCAGGGTTCACCAGCTCCCCTTCGTCAGGGCTCACCAGTCCCCCCTCATCAGGGCTCACCAACTCCCCTTCATCAGGGCTCACCAGTCCCCCCTCATCAGGGCTCACCAATCCCCCTTCATCAGGGCTCACCAGTCCCCCCTCATCAGGGCTCACCAATCCCCCTTCATCAGGGCTCACCAGTCTCCCTTCATCAGGGTTCACCAGTCCCCCCTCGTCAGGGCTCACCAGTTCCCCCTCATCAGGGCTCACCAATCCCCCTTCATCAGGGTTCACCAGTCCCCACTCATCAGGGCTCACCAGTCTCCCTTCATCAGGGCTCACCAGTCCCCCCTCATCAGGGCTCACCAATCCCCCTTCATCAGGGCTCACCAATCCCCCTTCATCAGGGCTCACCAATCCCCCTTCATCAGGGCTCACCAGTCTCCCTTCATCAGGGCTCACCAGTCCCCCCTCATCAGGGCTCACCAATCCCCCTTCATCAGGGCTCACCAGTCCCCCCTCATCAGGGCTCACCAATCCCCCTTCATCAGGGCTCACCAGTCTCCCTTCATCAGGGTTCACCAGTCCCCCCTCGTCAGGGCTCACCAGTTCCCCCTCATCAGGGCTCACCAATCCCCCTTCATCAGGGCTCACCAGTCCCCCTTCATCAGGGTTCACCAGCTCCCCTTCATCAGGGCTCACCAATCCCCCTTCATCAGGGCTCACCAATCCCCTTCATCAGAGCTCACCAATCCCCCTTCATCAGGGCTCACCAATCCCTCTTCATCAGGGCTCACCAACTCCCCTTCATCAGGGCTCACCAATCCCCCTTCATCAGGGCTCACCAATCCCCCTTCATCAGGGCTCACCAATCCCCCTTCATCAGGGCTCACCAGTCTCCCTTCATCAGGGCTCACCAGTCCCCCCTCATCAGGGCTCACCAATCCCCCTTCATCAGGGCTCACCAGTCCCCCCTCATCAGGGCTCACCAATCCCCCTTCATCAGGGCTCACCAGTCTCCCTTCATCAGGGTTCACCAGTCCCCCCTCATCAGGGCTCACCAATCCCCCTTCATCAGGGCTCACCAATCCCCCTTCATCAGGGCTCACCAATCCCCCTTCATCAGGGCTCACCAGTCCCCCTTCATCAGGGTTCACCAGCTCCCCTTCATCAGGGCTCACCAATCCCCCTTCATCAGGGCTCACCAATCCCCCTTCATCAGGGCTCACCAGTCTCCCTTCATCAGGGTTCACCAGCTCCCCTTCGTCAGAGCTCACCAGTCCCCCTTCATCAGGGTTCACCAGTCCCCCCTCATCAGGGCTCACCAATCCCCCTTCATCAGGGCTCACCAATCCCCCTTCATCAGGGCTCACCAATCCCCCTTCATCAGGGCTCACCAATCCCCCTTCATCAGGGCTCACCAATCCCCCTTCATCAGGGCTCACCAGTTCCCCTCATCAGGGCTCACCAATCCCCCTTCATCAGGGCTCACCAGTCCCCCCTCATCAGGGCTCACCAATTCCCCTACATCAGGGCTCACCAATCCCCCTTCATCAGGGCTCACCAATCCCCCTTCATCAGGGCTCACCAGTCCCCCCTCATCAGGGCTCACCAATCCCTCTTCATCAGGGCTCACCAGTCCCCCCTCATCAGGGCTCACCAGCTCCCCTCATCAGGGCTCACCAGTCCCCCCTCATCAGGGCTCACCAATCCCCCTTCATCAGGGCTCACCAGTCCCCCCTCATCAGGGCTCACCAATCCCCCTTCATCAGGGCTCACCAGTCTCCCTTCATCAGGGTTCACCAGTCCCCCCTCGTCAGGGCTCACCAGTTCCCCCTCATCAGGGCTCACCAATCCCCCTTCATCAGGGTTCACCAGTCCCCACTCATCAGGGCTCACCAGTCTCCCTTCATCAGGGCTCACCAGTCCCCCCTCATCAGGGCTCACCAATCCCCCTTCATCAGGGCTCACCAATCCCCCTTCATCAGGGCTCACCAATCCCCCTTCATCAGGGCTCACCAGTCTCCCTTCATCAGGGCTCACCAGTCCCCCCTCATCAGGGCTCACCAATCCCCCTTCATCAGGGCTCACCAGTCCCCCCTCATCAGGGCTCACCAATCCCCCTTCATCAGGGCTCACCAGTCTCCCTTCATCAGGGTTCACCAGTCCCCCCTCGTCAGGGCTCACCAGTTCCCCCTCATCAGGGCTCACCAATCCCCCTTCATCAGGGCTCACCAGTCCCCCCTCATCAGGGCTCACAAATCCCCCTTCATCAGGGTTTACCAGTCTCCCTTCATCAGGGTTCACCAGTCCCCCCTCATCAGCGCTCACCAATACCCCTTCATCAGGGCTCACCAATCCCCCTCATCAGGGTTCACCAGTCCCCCTTCATCAGGGCTAAATCCTTTTCGACTGCTACTTCTTCTTCTAAGTTGTTGTTCAAAGTGCAGTAGGATAAAATACGGAATGAGGCCCGGTCACTGCCCAGTCACCAGTCCTCATTTCCAGAAACTGCCGCACTTCTCTACTTTAAACAACAATTTAGAGGCAGCTCATTATACCAATCCCCGTTCATCAGGGCTCACTAGTCCCCCTTCTTCAGGGCTCACCAGTCCCCCCTCATCAGGGCTCACCAATCCCCCTTCATAAGGGCTCACCAGTCCCCCCTCATCAGGGCTCACCAATCCCCCTTCATCAGGGCTCACCAGTCTCCCTTCATCAGGGTTCACCAGTCCCCCCTCGTCAGGGCTCACCAGTCCCCCCTCATCAGGGCTCACCAATCCCCCTTCATCAGGGCTCACCAATCCCCCTTCATCAGGGCTCACCAGTCCCCCTTCATCAGGGTTCACCAGCTCCCCTTCATCAGGGCTCACCAATCCCCCTTCATCAGGGCTCACCAATCCCCCTTCATCAGGGCTCACCAGTCTCCCTTCATCAGGGTTCACCAGCTCCCCTTCGTCAGAGCTCACCAGTCCCCCTTCATCAGGGTTCACCAGCTCCCCTTCATCAGGGCTCACCAACTCCCCTTCATCAGAGCTCACCAATCCCCCTTCATCAGGGCTCACCAATCCCTCTTCATCAGGGCTCACCAACTCCCCTTCATCAGGGCTCACCAATCCCCCTTCATCAGGGCTCACCAATCCCCCTTCATCAGGGCTCACCAATCCCCCTTCATCAGGGCTCACCAATCCCCCTTCATCAGGGCTCACCAGTTCCCCTCATCAGGGCTCACCAATCCCCCTTCATCAGGGCTCACCAGTCCCCCCTCATCAGGGCTCACCAATTCCCCTACATCAGGGCTCACCAATCCCCCTTCATCAGGGCTCACCAATCCCCCTTCATCAGGGCTCACCAGTCCCCCCTCATCAGGGCTCACCAATCCCTCTTCATCAGGGCTCACCAGTCCCCCCTCATCAGGGCTCACCAGCTCCCCTCATCAGGGCTCACCAGTCTCCCTTCATCAAGGTTCACCAGCTCCCCTTCGTCAGAGCTCACCAGTCCCCCTTCATCAGGGTTCACCAGCTCCCCTTCATCAGGGCTCACCAACTCCCCTTCATCAGGGCTCACCAATCCCCCTTCATCAGGGCTCACCAATCCCCCTTCATCAGGGCTCACCAATCCCCCTTCATCAGGGCTCACCAGTCCCCCCTCATCAGGGCTCACCAATCCCCCTTCATCAGGGCTCACCAGTCCCCCCTCATCAGGGCTCACCAATCCCCCCTCATCAGGGCTCACCAATCCCCCTTCATCAGGGCTCATCAATCCCCCCTCATCAGGGCTCACCAATCCCCCCTCATCAGGGCTCACCAATCCCCCTTCATCAGGGCTCACCAGTCCCCCCTCATCAGGGCTCACCAATCCCCCCTCATCAGGGCTCACCAATCCCCCTTCATCAGGGCTCATCAATCCCCACTCATCAGGGCTCACCAATCCCCCTTCATCAGGGCTCACCAGTCTCCCTTCATCAGGGTTCACCAGTCCCCCCTCATCAGGGCTCACCAATCCCCCTTCATCAGGGTTCACCAGTCCCCCCTCATCAGGGCTCACCAATTCCCCTTCATCAGGGCTCACCAATACCCCTTCATCAGGGCTCACCAATCCCTCTTCATCAGGGCTCACCTGTCCCACCTCATCAGGGCTCACCAATCCCCCTTCATCAGGGCTCACCAGTCCCCCCTCATCAGGGCTCACCAATCCCCCTTCATCAGGGCTCACCAGTCCCCCTTCATCAGGGCTCACCAATCCCCCTTCATCAGGGCTCACCAGTCTCCCTTCATCAGGGCTCACCAGTCCCCCTTCATCAGGGCTCACCAATCCCCCTTCATCAGGGCTCACCAGTCCCCCTTCATCAGGGATCACCAGTCCCCCTTCATCAGGGTTCACCAGTCCCCCTTCATCAGGGCTCACCAGTCCCCCTTCATCAGGGCTCACCAGTCCCCCTTCATCAGGGCTAAATCCTTTTCGACTGCTACTTCTTCTTCTGAGTTGTTGTTCAAAGTGCAGTAGGATAGAATAGGGAATGGGGACCGGTCACTGCCCAGTCACCAGTCCTCATTTCCAGAAACTGCTGCACTTCTCTACTTTAAACAACAATTCAGAGGCAGCTCATTATATTGAATAAAATTAAAATTACCGCACTTATCAGACAAAAAGAGCAAGTGAATAAGTGAATGGATGAAACATAAATTTTTTAGAAAATAAAGCTGCAACTTCCTGTGAAATGCGCACAAAATAAACAACTTTCTATATTAAGTTGCGCTGTGCTCTCATGTGAGTGAATACTAGCAATGAACCTTAATAATGCTAAACTATATATATAAAGTGAGTCCGTACATAAATAAAAATTGATTGATTAATTGATTGGATCATGTTTTAAGTCCCATTGTTTTAAGGTGATTTTCAAACATGAAATAAACACACGATCCACCCAAGAGTCGGGGTTAATAGAGATAAAGACCTCCACCTCCGCACACACTGCCGCTTCCCGACTCCAAACGATCTCCTACTCCAGGAGACCACAATCGCTTGTGGCTTAATACCCAGCCGGGGCCCTTTGAGGGATGGAACGGTGATCCCGGTGTCTTCACAGAATGTAACCTTTAAGGGGTACGTGATGCCCATTGATCCCCAAAAAGACATAAAAGCTTCCATAGTGTAAAATCCTATGTTACTTTATTTAAATAAGGAAGTATTGCACTTACAGTTAAAACAATAATACCGCGTACACACGAGCGGCATTTTTTCCGACAGAATTCCGCTCAAGCTTGTCTTGCATACACACGGGTCACACAAAAGTTCTCTGAACTTTCGACCGTCAAGAACGCGGTGGCGTACAAACACTATGACGAGCCGAGAAAATGAAGTTCAATGCTTCCGAGCATGCGTCGAGTTGTTTTCAAGCATGCGTAGGAATTTCTACAGACGATCGCATTTTCGCAATTGAGAACCTGCTCTCAATCTTTTGCTGGCGGAAATCCAGCCAGCAAAAGTCCAATGGAGCGTACACACAGTCGCATTTTCCAACCAAAAGCTCTCATCTGTCATTTGCTAGCCGAATTTCCGATCGTGTGTACTCGGCATAAGAGATTGCAGTATAAACGAGCTGGCCGGCTCTTAATAGCAGCCCGTCACTCTTCACTGCGCGTTTCGTCACACCTGACATCGTCCTGGGGCCTTTTGAATTCAACCATGTGTTGACCCAGGGACAACACATCACCGGACAGGAATTTAAATCGTCTCCCACTCCATCCAAAACTCACCCTCAGTCTTATTCACACAAGAAAGGAAGCTCATTATATTGGTCCTCTGCAAGAAGCAGCAGCCATAAAGAACTTAGCCCTGATGAAGGGGATTGGTGAGCCCTGATGAAGGGGGTCTGGTGAGCCCTGATGAAGGGGGTCTGGTAAACCCCGATGAAGGGGGTCTGGTGAGCCCTGATGAAGGGGGTCTGGTAAACCCCGATGAAGGGGGACTGGTGAGCCCTGATGAATGGGGACTAGTATGTCCTAATGAAGGGGGTCTGGTGAGCCCTGATGAAGGGGGTCTGGTGAGCCCTGATGAAGCGGGTCCAGTGAGCCTTGATGAAGGGGGCTAATGAGCTCTGATGAAGGGGGACTGGTGAGCACTGATGAAGCGGGTCCAGTGAGCCTTGATGAAGGGGGCTAATGAGCTCTGATGAAGGGGGACTGGTGAGCACTGATGAAGCGGGTCCAGTGAGCCTTGATGAATGGGGCTAATGAGCTCTGATGAAGGGGGACTGGTGAGCCCTGATGAAGAGGGACTGGTGAGCCCTGATGAAGGGGGCTAATGAGCTCTGATAAAGGGGGACTGGTGAGCACTGATGAAGAGGGACTGCTGAGCCCTGATAAAGGGGGCCAGTGAGCCCTGGTGAAGGGGGACTGGTGAGCCCCATTGAAGAAGGTTTGGTCATTCCTGATTAAGAGGGAATGGTGAGCCCTGATGAAGGAAGGCTGGTGAGCCTTGATGAAGGAAGGCTGGTGAGTCCTGATGAAGGAAGGCTGGTGAGTCCTGATGAAGGAGGGCTGGTGAGCCCTGATTAAGAGGGAATGATACCCCCTCCTCCATAGTGCTAGACCGGTCTCTGAGCATCTTATCCCCCATAGTCCACCAGTCTAAGGTTCTGACATCATCTAAACTGTTGCAGGATGGGAGGCGGACGTGGGAAAGCTGTCGGATGCCCAGTGGCGAAAAACACTGAAGCTGGGACAGTCGGTGTCCGTCTCCCCCTCACAGAAGGCCTCACACCTACTCCTTGTACATAGAGCTTACTACACCCCTAGAAGATTATTTAGATTTGGGGGCAGGCCAGATGACAAATGCCCTAGGTGTAACAGGACAGGGGATCTTATACATATGGTTTGGAGATGTCCAAAATTGGTAAGATATTGGACGGAAGTGGTCAGGACAATTAATCGCAGATTTAAAATTAAACTAGAGCTAGACCCTAAGGTATGTGTGCTGGGGTTGGTGGGAGATACCACGGGTCATACTAACACAATTACAGCTGCGGTTAGATGCTTATATCAGGCTAGAAAGCTGATAGCACAGTCCTGGCTCTCGAGAAAATCTCCAACTATAGAGGATTGGCTTAAAACGGTGGATTCCCTGGTCTGGACAGAGAGGACACTATATATTAGAAAAGGGAACTATAGAAAATTTATTGGTCTATGGAAACCCTGGCTGCAGGAATTGAATACCCGCCAATTACTTTGAACCAAATACCTGTGAATTTCAACTGGTTAGTGGGGCGAATGCATACCTAGTGCCGTAAAAACCTAGGCGGTGGGATAGACCCCAATGGGGGCTAGATAGATACAACATGTTGCGACTTTTGGAGGTACTTTTTCTTTCTTTTTTTTCTTTCCACTTTTTTCTTTTTTTTCCTCTCTTCCTTCCTCTTCTCCTCTCCTCGTCCCTCTTTGGTTGCGACCTTAATATATGTGTCGTTCTCAAGACGGGGGAGGGGAAGGGGGCGGCAGGGGGATCAGTATATAAAGGAGGGTGGGTTAATCAGGGGCTTAGAGGGGAAGGGTAAAAAAAAGGGGATAAATGTGGCACAACACAAAATATTGATATATACCTACAAGGGCACATCTAAAAACACCTAAAAAAACAAAAAAAAAACTGTTGCAGGATCCATAACCCTACATTGGACCTGAGGACGCTGAGGGATAGTCAACTGCCAGAGCATGGGGGAGCGCCATCTTCTGGGGTAGAGGAGAATTGGGTAAGTATAAGAGCTTTTACTCGTCCCTAAACTAAAAGCAGTTAACCCTTACATTTCGGGAGCAGCTGTAAGGAAGAATATTCGGATTTCCCAGAGTTGGGCTTTAAACACAAAGGATTTGGCATATGGCATTTTGGAGGAAGGAATTTTCAGTGTGACATACAGAGCTCAGTATAAATGAGTACACCCCAATATACAGCGCTCAGTATAAATGAGTACACCCCAATATACAGCGCTCAGTATAAATGAGTACACCCCAATATACAGCGCTCAGTATAAATGAGTACACCCCAATATACAGCGCTCAGTATAAATGAGTACACCCCAATATACAGCGCTCAGTATAAATAAGTACACCCCAATATACAGCGCTCAGTATAAATGAGTACACCCCAATATACAGCGCTCAGTATAAATGAGTACACCCCAATATACAGCGCTCAGTATAAATGCGTGCACCCCAATATACAGCGCTCAGTATAAATGAGGACACCCCAATATACAGCGCTCAGTATAAATGAGTACACCCCAATATACAGCGCTCAGTATAAATGAGTACACCCCAATATACAGCGCTCAGTATAAATAAGTACACCCCAATATACAGCGCTCAGTATAAATAAGTACACCCCAATATACAGAGCTCAGTATAAATGAGTACACCCCAATATACAGAGCTCAGTATAAATGGAGTACACCCCAATATACAGAGCTCAGTATAAATGGAGTACACCCCAATATACAGAGCTCAGTATAAATGAGGACACCCCAATATACAGCGCTCAGTATAAATGCGTGCACCCCAATATACAGAGCTCAGTATAAATGAGGACACCCCAATATACAGAGCTTAGTATAAATGAGGACACCCCAATATACAGAGCTTAGTATAAATACGTGCACCCCAATATACAGCACTCAGTATAAATGAGGACACCCCAATATACAGCGCTCAGTATAAATGAGGACACCCCGATATACAGAGCTCAGTATAAATGAGGACACCCCAATATACAGCGCTCAGTATAAATGAGTACACCCCAATATACAGAGCTCAGTATAAATGAGTACACCCCGATATACAGAGCTTAGTATAAATGAGGACACCCCAATATACAGCGCTCAGTATAAATGAGGACACCCCAATATACAGAGCTCAGTATAAATGAGGACACCCCAATATACAGCGCTCTGTATAAATGAGTACACCCCAATATACAGAGCTCAGTATAAATGAGGACACCCCAATATACAGAGCTCAGTATAAATGAGGACACCCCAATATACAGAGCTCAGTATAAATGAGGACACCCCAATATACAGAGCTCAGTATAAATGAGGACACCCCAATATACAGAGCTCAGTATAAATGAGGACACCCCAATATACAGAGTTCAGTATAAATGAGGACACCCCAATATACAGAGCTCAGTATAAATGAGTACACCCCGATATACAGCGCTCAGTATAAATGAGGACACCCCAATATACAGCGCTCGGTATAAATGAGTACACCCCAATATACAGCGCTCAGTATAAATGAGGACACCCCTTTTGAAAAGTAAGATTTATTGAATATCTTAATGAACAGAAGAACAATTTCCAACATTGTGACAGAACTGAGATTTCTAGAACGATTGTTTGGCTCATTACATGGAAGGACGGGGATAATAATACAACTTGGATTACAAAATCTTCCGTTTTACTCAAATTATTTGATGCAAAAATGAATCCACCCACAACAAGATCTCCTCCATCTAGTATTGTGTATGACCTCCATGATGTGTTAGGACAGTGCCATCTTCTAGGCATGGAATGAATGGTGACATGATTCAACATCGATCTTTTTCCATTCTTCAGGAACGATCCCTTTTAGGGCCTGGATTCTGGATAGAGCGTGATGGTCGTCTCTTCAGAATTCCCCATAGGTGTCCCCCGATTGGGTTCAGATCAGGAGACGGCCACTGAATCACTTTCACCCGATTCTTCTTCAAAAATACAACAGTTGGCCTTAGATGTGTGTTTTGGATCCTTGTCTTATTGGAAAAGTGCATGACAACCAAGCAGTCATGGTAGAACCTTCTCTTTCAATCTCGAGCAGTACATTTGTGAATTCATCATACCATCAATACCAGAAATGCAGCTCTCCGACACCAGCAGCACTCATGAAACCCCACAGAAGGACACGGCCACCACCATGCTTCACAGTAGGCACCATGTATTTTTCTTTGTACTCCTCACCTTTGCCACGCCATACAGTTTTGAACCCATCAGTTCCAAAAACATTTATCCTGGTCTCATCACTCCAGAGTACAGAGTCCCAGTAGTAGTCTTCTTTTTCAGCATGGACCCTGGCAAATTCTAGGCGGGCTTTTTTTGTACATGGGCTCTAGGAGAGGCTTCCTTCGTGGACGACACCCATGCATGGCATTCCTCTGCAGTGTACGCCGTATTGTGTCACGGGAAACAATCACCCCAGTTTGGCTTTCTACTTCTTTAGCTAACTGCGGTGAACTTGCATGGCGATTTTCTCCAACCCAACCAACCAAACTCAATAGAAGATGCTTCTATTGAGGTGATAACTTCCATGGGTGACCTGGACCTCTCTGTGAGATGGTTAGAGTTCCATCTTTGTAGCACTTTTGCTCCAGTATTCTGACTGATAAGAAAAGCTTTGCTGATCTTCTTGTAGTCTTCACCTTTCTTATGTAAAGAAATGATTTTCTCTGCTGGACCCAACTGTCTGCTGGACCCAACTGTCTGCTGGACCCAACTGTCTGCTGGACCCAACTGTCTGCTGGACGCAACTGTCTGCTGGACGCAACTGTCTGCTGGATGCAACTGTCTGCTGGACACAACTGTCTGCTGGACCCAACTGTCTGCTGGACGCAACTGTCTGCTGGACACAACTGTCTGCTGGACCCAACTGTCTGCTGGACACAACTGTCTGCTGGACCCAACTGTCTGCTGGATGCAACTGTCTGCTGGATGCAACTGTTTGCTGGACCCAACTGTCTGCTGGACGCAACTGTCTGCTGGACCCAACTGTCTGCTGGACCCAACTGTCTGCTGGACACAACTGTCTGCTGGACCCAACTGTCTGCTGGACCCAACTGTCTGCTGGACATCTGATTAATGAATAATTAGACTCACCTGTAGTAAGACTTTTTATTGGGGTGTGTTCATTTTTGCAACATGGTCTCAGATGAATTTGTTAGGAAAAACACTTTTTTTGTGTGTTTCAAATTAACACGCCGCATTTGTGGGAGTATTTTGTAGTATAGTGTCCCATAGAAAACGTTGATTCTGAAAGGAAAGTTAATTCAAGGCAGCAATGGGTTAATGAGTGCATGTGCTCCCCCACCCACCGATTAGTTATATGTTTAAAGGACATGGGGACCAGCACATGACTTCCTTTTACATCCTGTAGATGGACAGGTGCGTGTTTGTCACTTACCTGGGGAAGAGATGATCCTTTGGGAAATGTTCTGCTGGGAAACCTTGGATCCAAACCATTCATGTGGATGTTACATAGTTACAAAGTTACATAGTTACATACCCTGTTTCCCCGAAAATAAGACCTAGCGTGATTGTCGGTGATGGCTGCAATATAAGCCCTACCCCCCAAATAAGCCCTACCCTGTTTCCCCGAAAACAAGCCCTACCCTTAAAATAAGACCTACAAGGACTTTAACTAGGGCTTATTTGGGGGGTAGGGCTTATATTGCAGCCATCACCGACAATCACGCTAGGTCTTATTTTCGGGGAAACAGGGTAGTAGGCGAGGTTGAAAAAAGTCCAACAAATCCAACCTATGTGTGTGATTATATGTCAGTATTACATTATATATCCCTGCCCAGCCAGGCCTGTTACTATTCTTCGCCGGAGCGGCGCAGCTGCTACCGCACACTGTGTCTTCCGGACCTGGTGTATCTGAGGCTCAGCCAGCCGCCCTCCCTGCTAGTGTTCTCCAAGGTTTGGGACCCTGCTGAGCCCCAACCATTTCCATCTTCAAACCCCTCCCATCTGAAAGGGAGACCTCGAAAGACCGGGAACCCCCACATTACCGTCCAACGATCCGGATCCTGGATGCGACTCACTGTGAGGACCCCTGCAGCTGGATATCGCTGGGATTGGTGTATCCCCCAAGCCTATTTGACACTTCACTATACGGTGACTGTGTCCACCTTTTCCGGTAAGGTACCCATTCCTACCAATTACAGTGTTCACTGTGTAACTAAAAGATCTACGTGCAGGGTGTCTCCCTATACAGAGTCCTCCCCGGCTCCCGCTGTGCGTGGACGCACGACACCAGTTACACCCATGAACTCTCATGTGTGCTTAGGACTATTTTACACCTATGGACTTTGTTTATAATTTGTTTTTCACTTTATGAGTATAGTTTTTCTCTTTAACACTCCTTTATAGATATTCAATTCCAGATTTATATACACTTTTGAGCGCTGCATGTTTTTTATCTCATATCCCTGTATGTTGTGGTCGTTCAGGTGATTATCTAATCATTTTTTGAAACTATCGATGCTCCCCGCTGAGATCACCGCCTGTGGAAGGGAATTCCACATCCTTGCCGTTATGATGTTACTTGACACGTACCACCTACCTGATCCTTGTTGGTGACCAAGTACGCTCCTTCATGGAAACAGTATTCCCTGATGGCTGTGACCTCTTTTAGAAGGATAAGGTGCCCTACCACACCGAAAAATGGTTTGGGGATCACAACAATGAGTTTGAAGTATTGACTTGGCTTCCAAGTTCTCCAGATCTCAATGCAGTCGAGCATCTGTGGGATCTGCTGAAAGAGCAAGTCCGACCTATGAAAGCCCCACCTCCCAACTTACAGGACCTAAAAGGATCTGCTAGAGACGGCTTTGTGCCAGATACCCCAACATACCTTCAGAGGTCTAGTGGAGTCCATGGTGAGATGGGTCAGGAAGGAGGGACCTACTCAATATCAGGTGGGTGGTCATCAAGTTAAAGTTGATTGGTGTAGATAGTGAACAGATAATGGGTTCAGGAGGTGGTGCAGGGGCACTTTCTGTAGCCTTATAGCACAGGTGGGGGGGGGGGGCACAGGAGTCTGAGCAATCCTGGACTTATTTTCGGCAGGTAAAGTTGTCCCTTTGTAGGTGTTTCAGCTTAGCGTTCAGCGGTTTGGCTCAATCTCCACCTTTCACAGTAAAATTATTCCATCACAACTTTAAAGCCGCTTAAAGCGACTGATAGGTGTTTGAAGTGCCCGTCTACGTCCCGCCGCCACTGCTCACCTCCCAATATGGCGTGTCAGTGTTTGTACAATCTGCCAGATCCTGAGTGATGCAAATAGGAAGGGAAGGAAGATGAAGGAAGATCTGAGACGTCGGAGAGCCCCGGAGATTTCATCCGCCTTCCCGTGTTCGCCTCTCTCCTGAGCTTTATATTCATCAAGTGACTCCGGGAATTAGAAAATCTCTTTCATTTGCTTTTAGGAAAATAAATCGTTTAACAGATGTCAGAACAGCTTAATGTGATCTATTAGAGAAAAAAAAATTAAAACGTGAGTAATTCAGATTGGGGCTAAGAACGCTTTCAAGTCAGGGAGTCGCATTTATTGATCTAAAATCATGTTAGAGATTTATTTATTTATTACATTTTATTTTAACAACATGTTTTTTGTTTTTTTTATTAGAACTTAAAGCCAAACTCCAGCCCAAACCCTTTTTTTGTGGCATTCAATAGGAAAGGATGAGAAGCTTCGTCAGGGCTCTGCTGCTGTCTGTGACTTCGTGGGGAGATTTACCTTGACTTCCTGTGTGGTGATCAGGACAGGAAGTGAGGAGGATCTCTCAGACAGGGGTGTGTGGAGGTGTAGCGCGGTGCTGTGGCAGTAAACGCTCAGAGTCCAATTGCAGAGATAGAACTTGTATTAACATTAAAGTACACAACAAGCCCAGCGGGAAGGCACCTGACCGGGAACACTCACGGAATCTACCGGTGATGTGTAGCAGAGCAGGTCTCAGATGTGCCGACAGTGTCTGTCTTGAGGGGCAGAATACGGCGTGGCTGGTTCATGATCAAATGGGGAGGCTTCCAGGAAAGATGGCGTGTCTCTATCCTTTCCCTACATCTCTGGAACCTCTCCCTATTGCTATTCACTGTCCCTGACAGATGGATGACCTGAGCTTACACCACCCACATGCAAAGTGCCCGCCAAGCCCCGGCGCCAGGGTCTTTAATAGACTCTGCTTGACCCAAGATGGCCACCAGAGTCACATAGGACACCAGCATCCAACCCAATAGCTTCTCAAGTGATCCAGGAAACCATAGAGGAACCATGTTCCTCTTAACATCCTCTCTCTCTGCAATGCCGCTGAGATTTAGCGCCACCTGCAGTGGAGAAAATAGACTGCACCTGCCTACAGGGACATGTACATTAAGCTTCCAGCCAAGAAAGAAAAAAGAATTGACTGATGTTCCAACTTTAACCCCTTGTCTACCAAGGGACGTTTATAAAAAAGTGCAGTAGACAAGGGGTTAAAGCAAGCTCATGGCTGCAGCTGAAATCATGAGCTTGATTTTTAAAGTCGGCAAAGGGACTTTCGCATAAAAGTAACCTGAGCAGCTCTAGAGCCACCCGATCACTTTTATGGGGCTCTAAAGGTGTAAGCCCCCCACCGCCACCACCCTTCTCCTCCCCCCGTTGCTGGCAGCACCCATGGTGGTTTCCGGGCTTCTTTGTTCCTCCGGGGAGACCAGGGCTATGGTAAATGGCTCCCACAATGAGGAACATCCATTCCCCAATCCCCCCTGCACCTATTGAACCTGGAAGCATATATATATATATATAGCGCCCTCCTAGGTGGGTTTCTAGGATGATAGGAAAACGTAGTTCTTTTCAGCTCCTCTGTAAACATTGGAGCAGCTATTGATTTCTTTGGGCTGCTCTAGAGCTCACAGGCTGCAGGTTTGATTGCTTTGACCTGCATTCTGGAGGGTTCTGGATCATAATGGGCTGGGGGAGTCAAATGGACAGTTTGAATATTTATTGTGCTGCAGCCAATTCGTGGAGAGGTGTGCCCAGTAGGTGGCTGGAGGAAACATAAGCAGTATGGGGTCTGGAGTAGCCCTGTTCTTGTCCTGCTGGAGAAGTTCCCAGCCTCAGGGGCTGCTGCCCCTTTGAGGCAGTACTGCTGGAGTCTGCTAATGTTCATCGAAGTCCCAGCTAGAGCAGGGCTGGGGGGGGGGGGGGCTATTCCTAACTACCTTTGGAGCTAACTAAGCAGTCAGAAGAGTGCCTGGTGGAAGCTGGAAGGTGTGTAGCTGCCCTGGGACATTTTTTAGTACTAACCTGAGGTCAGGAGTCTAGTGACCATGTGATGTTCTACTTTTGGGGGGCCAGCAGTAGCACTTTCTCTGAGACAGCTCTTATAGGGTCTCCGTTCTGGCCTTACCCTTTGTTTCTGGTTTAAGAACTGTCCAAAGAAGTCTCACCTAGTGAAGTGTGTCCTTCCGTTACAAGTCAGCATTTCTGAAGTATCCCATACCACCCCCAACCCCTCGCCTGTTACAAATTCTACAAGCAATAAGTCTTAAAGGGCCTTTTATTTTTAAGGTTCTTCTGGTTGGTACACTCACATCATGCTGAATGGCTTTCACATAGTAATGCTGCTCTGTGCAGTGCAGTACAACTCAGAGCCCTAGGGGGCGGGTCCATGACAGCCATGGCTCAGAGGAAGTGGGCGGAATCATGCTGCCCATCTTTTAACCTGGAGCACTGGACATCTAGTGGCAGAAAAGAAGCACTGCAGGGAACAACTATGACTCAAAGGTGACCCAGTATAAGGCTTGGTAAGCAAAAGGGAAGGTGCAGTCCCCCTGGTCCTCAGAAATGGGGTGCCACTGCTAAGCTCACTCATCCAGCAGTGACAGAGTATTGTAAACAAAGAACGCTGCACTCTAAACCCAACTGGATTGCAGATGAAGATGTCAAATGGCCTCAGCCAGCGCTGCTTTATATACAAACCACCCCCACTGACGCATTTCACCCGGCCCACCAGGGCTTGGTCACAGAGATTGACCCCCCGGCAGATAGGGCAAACCGCGTGAGGGGGGTGTGGTTTGTGGAGCAGGGCTCGCTAAAGCCCTTTGGCATCTTCATCTACTCTCCAGTTGGGTTTGAATTGCGGCGTTCTTTATTTACAATATTCTAAGGCTAAAAGGTGATTGGTGAAGCAAAAAAATTATGATTTTATTGTCTTTTGATGGACTAGGGGTTTTTTTTTCCTGGCAGGTGTTCTTCTTTAATGTTAACCAAATTAAAGACAATAAGTAAAAAAACGATATCCGTTCCCCTTTGCCGCAATCTGCGATCTCGCCTGATGGTGAATACGTCTGGACTCCTCTGTGGCAGCTGTGCGATGCTCTTCCAGCTCCTCTCCTCGTCATCCCCGTATCTCAGGGCAGCGAACATATGTTTTATTGTCCATCGCCACTGAAATATGAATAATTCACATTTAGCTATCCACATTAAACGGATTTTAGGGAGCTGCAGAGAAATCTTTATGTTCATGAAAACCAATCACCTGGCTTTCTTAATGGAAACATTATACTTTCTCCCAATTTAAACGTCCCTTTATGGCTCCCATTACACAGTTACTTAACTCCTGGAAAATCGGGGAGAAAAAAAAAATGACAACTCGGTAAAAAATATTTCAGCAAAGTAAGGACAAGAGGAAACAGACCTGCAGACGAAGGAGAACGTGAGATGAGATGATTCAAGGGAATGCGGAGGAGATTTAAATCTGAACTCCAGGCAGATTGTAAGGACATCCACCAATGGAGCTCTGTAGTCGCTATAATGTAATTCAATTTTTTAAATTACAAGCTGTGTATGACCTGATAGCCTCTCGCTGCTCCTTTACAGCAGAGCTCAGATTGGGGGAGGTGGAAACAGATTAAAGAGCTAATTTGTGCCCATTTAGGTAAAAGAGGTCAGGTATTGATGTTGGATGGGAAGACCTGGCTCAAAATTGGCGTTCCAATTCATCCAAAAGGTGATCAATAGGGATGAGGTGAGGGCTCTGTACAGGACACTCAAATTCCTCCACATCAAACTGGTAAACCCATGTCTTTATGGAACTGGACCAAACTGGTCAACCCATGTCTTTATGGAACTGGACCAAACTGGTCAACCCATGTCTTTATGGAACTGGACCAAACTGGTCAACCCATGTCTTTATGTAGCTGGACCAAACTGGTCAACCCATGCCTTTATGTAGCTGGACCAAACTGGTCAACCCATGTCTTTATGGAGCTGGACCAAACTGGTCAACCCATGTCTTTATGGAGCTGGTCCAAACTGGTAAACCCATGTCTTTATGGATCTGGTCCAAACTGGTAAACCCATGTCTTTATGGAGCTGGTCCAAACTGGTCAACCCATGTCTTTATGGAATTGGACCAAACTGATCAACCCATGTCTTTATGGAGCTGGTGCCAAACTGATCAACCCATGTCTTTATGGAGCTGGTCCAAACTGGTCAACCCATGCCTTTATGGAGCTGGACCAAACTAGTCAACCCATGTCTTTATGGAGCTGGTCCAAACTGGTCAACCCATCTCTTTATGGAGCTGGACCAAACTGGCAAACCCATGTCTTTATGGAGCTGGTCCAAACTGGTCAACCCATGTCTTTATGGAACTGGACCAAACTGGTCAACCCATGTCTTTATGGAGCTGGTCCAAACTGGTAAACCCGTGTCTTTATGGAGCTGGTCCAAACTGGTAAACCCATGTCTTTATGGAGCTGGTCCAAACTGGTCAACCCATGTCTTTATGTAGCTGGACCAAAGTGGTAAACCCATGTCTTTATGGAGCTGGTCCAAACTGGCAAACCCATGTCTTTATGGAGCTGGTCCAAACTGGTAAACCCATGTCTTTATGGAGCTGGTCCAAACTGGTCAACCCATGTCTTTATGTAGCTGGACCAAAGTGGTAAACCCATGTCTTTATGGAGCTGGTCCAAACTGGTCAACCCATGTCTTTATGTAGCTGGACCAAACTGGTCAACCCATGCCTTTATGTAGCTGGACCAAACTGGTCAACCCATGTCTTTATGGAGCTGGTCCAAACTGGTAAACCCATGTCTTTATGGAGCTGGTCCAAACTGGTAAACCCATGTCTTTATGGAGCTGGTCCAAACTGGTCAACCCATGTCTTTATGGAACTGGACCAAACTGATCAACCCATGTCTTTATGGAGCTGGTGCCAAACTGGTCAACCCATGTCTTTATGTAGCTGGACCAAACTGGTCAACCCATGCCTTTATGGAGCTGGACCAAACTGGTCAACCCATGTCTTTATGGAGCTGGTCCAAACTGGTCAACCCATCTCTTTATGGAGCTGGACCAAACTGGTAAACCCATGTCTTTTTGGAGCTGGTCCAAACTGGTCAACCCATGTCTTTATGGAACTGGACCAAACTGGACAACCCATGTCTTTATGGAACTAGTCCAAAGTGGTAAACCCATGTCTTTATGGAGCTGGTCCAAACTGGTAAACCCATGTCTTTATGGAGCTGGTCCAAACTGCTCAACCCATGTCTTTATGTAGCTGGACCAAAGTGGTAAACCCATGTCTTTATGGAGCTGGTCCAAACGGGTCAACCCATCTCTTTATGGAGCTGGACCAAACTGGTAAACCCATGTCTTTATGTAGCTCGACCAAAGTGGTAAACCCATGTCCTTATGGAGCTGGTCCAAACTGGTAAACCCATGTCTTTATGGAGCTGGTCCAAACTGGTAAACCCATGTCTTTATGGAGCTGGTCCAAACTGGTAAACCCATGTCTTTATGGAGCTGGTCCAAACTGGTCAACCCATGTCTTTATGTAGCTGGACCAAAGTGGTAAACCCATGTCTTTATGGAGCTGGTCCAAACTGGTAAACCCATGTCGTTATGGAGCTGGTCCAAACTGGTCAACCCATGTCTTTATAAGACCTCTTTTGGAATATGCAGTTCAGTTTTGGGCCCCAGTTCACAAAAAGGATATGGGGAAATTGGAGAAAGTGCAGAGAAGGGCAACCACACTGATAAGAGGCATAGGAGCTCAGCTATGAGGGAAAATTGGAGGAACTGAATTTATTCTCTCTTGAGAAGAGGATATTAATGGGGGATATGATCAACATGTACAAATGACAAATGTATAAGGGGTCCATATAGTGAACTTGGTGTTGAGTTATTCACTTTACGGTCATCACAGAGGACAGGGGGGCACTCTTTACGCCTCGAGGAAAAAAAAATTAATCTCCAAATATGGAAAGGTTTCTTTACAGTAAGAGCTGTGAAAATGTGGAATAGACTCCCTCCAGATCTGGTTCTTGCCAGCTTAGTAGATTGCTTTAAGAAAGGCCTGGATTCTTTCCTGAATGTACATAATATAATTGGGTACTGAGATTTAAAGGTAAAGTTGATCCAGGAAAAATCTGATTGCCTATTGGGGGGGATCAGGAATAGGGATGAGCCGAACACCCCCCGGTTCGGTTCGCACCAGAACCCGCGAACGGACCGAAAGTTTGCACGAACGTTAGAACCCCATTGACGTCTATGGGACTCGAACGTTCGAAATCAAAAGTGCTCATTTTAAAGGCTAATTTGCATGGTATTGTCCGAAAAAAGGTTTGGGGACCCGGGTCCTACCCCAGGGGACATGTATCAATGCAAAAAAAACTTTTAAAAACGGCCGTTTTTTCGGGAGCAGTGATTTTAATGATGCTTAAAGTAAAAAAAAAAAAAGTGAAATATTCCTTTAAATATCGTACCTGGGGGGTGTCTATAGTATGCCTCTGCATCAAATGTAATTTTTAAAGGAAAAAATCTCATTTAAAACTGCTTGCGGGTTTAATGTAATGTCGGGTCATGGCAATATGGATGAAAATCAGTGAGACAAACGGCATGGGTACCCCCCCAGTCCATTACCAGGCCCTTTGGGTCCTGTATGGATATTAAGGGGAACCCCGCACCCAAATTAAAATAAGGAAAGGCCCTATATACTCTGAACAGCAGTATACAGGCGGTGCAAACAAGACAGGGACTGTAGGTTTGTTGTTAAGTAGAATCTCTTTGTAATTTTGAACATTTTTAACGTGTTTAGCTCCAGCCAAAAAATCTTTTTTAAGCTTTTTGGAAAACATAGGGAAGGGTTATCACCCCTGTAACATTTGTTTTGCTGTCTTTCCTCCTCTTCAGAAGATTTCACCTCACTTTTTTGTCCCAATGAAAAATGTTTTTTGAAAAGTTTTTTTGTGGAACAAGGATTGGAAAGCATCAGTGGAAAGGAGAAATTGTTTTCCCATATTAACTCTTACAGGAGAGAATTTCCCTTCCTAGGGGTAGATTTCATCTCACTTCCTGTTGTCTCCTTCCGTTTGCAAGTAGGAGTCGTTTGTAAGTTAGATGTTTGAAAGTAGGGTCCTGCCCTATATACTCAGCAGAAATTTGGGCCTTAGGTGTTGCTGTGGCCACAACACTGTAAGCCCTCACAGGGCCCTGCTGTGAAATATTAGATCAAGAATTGTAATTACATGCCCCTGTTGAACAGGAGCTGAAAAATTAGGCCTTAGGCACTGGTGCTGGTGCCACAACACTGCAACCCCTCACAGACACTCTAGTTGGAACGCAGGAACGAGCCCTGCTGCAAAGTATTGCATCAAAAATTGTAATTACACGCCCCTGTTAGACAGGGGCAGAAAAATTGGGCCTTAGGCACTGGTGCTGGTGCCACAACACTGCAACCCCTCACAGACACTCTAGTTGGAACGCAGGAACGAGCCCTGCTGCAAAGTATTGCATCAAAAATTGTAATTACACGCCCCTGTTAGACAGGGGCAGAAAAATTGGGCCTTAGGCACTGGTGCTGGTGCCACAACACTGCAAACCCTCACAGACACTCTAGTTGGAATGCAGGAACGAGCCCTGCTGCAAAGTATTGCATCAAAAATTGTAATTACACGCCCCTGTTAGACAGGGGCAGAAAAATTGGGCCTTAGGCACTGGTGCTGGTGCCACAACACTGCAACCCCTCACAGACACTCTAGTTGGAATGCAGGAACGAGCCCTGCTGCAAAGTATTACATCAAAAATTGTAATTACACGCCCCTGTTGAACAGGGGCTGAAAAATTGTGCCTTAGGCACTGGTGGTGGCGCCCAGAACCAAAAATGTTCTTACAAGCTATCAGCGTGATGATTGAGGAGGAAGAGGATAATTACTCAGGGATAGTCACTCAGCATCAGCATAGGCAGTCTTTGAAGGGATCTGAGATTTCAAAAAAAATTATTCGGTTACATCAGCATCAGGTGCTTGGTAGCTGGTGGTGATCCAAGACTGATTCATTTTTATGAAGGTCAGCCGATCGACCGAGTCGGTGGACAGACGCACCCTGTGATCGGTTACCACGCCTCCAGCAGCACTGAATGTGCGTTCCGAAAGAACGCTGGATGCAGGACAGGCCAGTAG
Organism: Lithobates septentrionalis; assembly: GCA_037952835.1. Lineage (NCBI taxonomy): Eukaryota > Metazoa > Chordata > Amphibia > Anura > Ranidae > Lithobates > Lithobates septentrionalis. The sequence goes on along the minus strand of JBBDGP010004082.1, from coordinate 196,851 downwards.
CTCAATTGCATACTGTGCAAGCTCTGGCCAGTGATCCATCCTCAAGACCCAGTAACCCAGAGGATTTTCGGTGGGAAAGGTGTCCAAGTCTGATCTTGCCCCTAGGTATTCCTGCACAATGTAAAACAGACGCTGGCGATGGTTGCTGGAACCGATCATACCTTGGGGCTGCGGACCAAAAAATTGTCTGAACGCATCGGTCAGACGGCCACCTTCTCCACCGCTCCTTCTTTGACTGACCGAAGCCTCAGCAACACGTTGTCCAGAAACAGGAGTTTGTAACCTCCCAGTCTCTGGGAATGCGTTGCACAGACCTTTCTGCAAGGCCTCCCGAAGATGTTTCATCCTCTGCTCCCTCTGCGATGGCAAGATAAGGTCCGCAACCTTACCCTTGTAACGTGGATCAAGGAGGGTTGCCAGCCAGTATTGGTCCTTCTCCTTGATACCACGAATACGAGGATCCTTACGCAGGCTTTGCAGGATCAGGGAGGCCATGCAGCGTAGGTTTGCTGAGGCATTCGGTCCGGAGTCCTCTGGGTCACTAAGGACAACAACGTCCGCAGCCACCTCCTCCCAGCCACGTACAAGTCCATGTGTTCCTTGGGACTGATCCCTTAAAGACTGCTGATGCTGAGTGCCAGGCTCCACCTCCATACTGACACAATCTTCCTCCTCCTCCTCCTCCTCCTCGTCCTCTTCCTGTGTGATCGGCAGGCACGCAGGAACACTGTCTGGATAAAGGGGGCCTTGAGAGCTAAGGAAGTCCTCCTCTTCCTGCCTCTGTTCTGCCTCAAGTGCCCTGTCCATTATTCCACGCAGCGTGTGCTCCAACAGGTGGACAAGGGGGACAGTGTCACTGATGCATGCACTGTTAGTGCTCACCATCCTCGTGGCCTCCTCGAATGGTGACAGGACAGTGCATGCATCCCTGATCATGGCCCACTGGCGTGGGGAAAAAAAACCAAGGTCCCCTGACCCTGTCCTGGTGCCATAGTCGCACAGGTACTCATTGATGGCCCTCTGCTGTGTGTGCAGCCGCTGCAGCATGGCCAACGTTGAGTTCCACCTGGTGGGCATGTCACAGATTAGGCGGTTCTTGGGCAGGTTAAACTCCTTTTGGAGGTCCGTCAGCCGAGCACTGGCATTATATGACCGGCGGAAATGCTCACAGACTTTCCTGGCCTGCCTCAGGACATCCTGTAAGCCCGGGTACCTGCCCAAGAACCGCTGCACCACCAAGTTAAGGACGTGAGCCAAACAGGGCACATGGGTCAGTTGTCCCTGTCGGAGGGCAGAGAGGAGGTTGGTGCCATTGTCGCAAACCACCATTCCTGCCTTAAGTTGGCGTGGCGTCAACCACCTCTGAACCTGCCCCTGCAGAGCTGACAGAACCTCTGCCCCAGTGTGGCTCCTGTCCCCCAAGCACACCAGCTCAAGCACCGCATGGCATCTTTTGGCCTGCGTACTTGCGTAGCCCCTTGAACGCCTACGGAGCACCGCTGGTTCCGAGGAAGAGGCCATGGAGGAAGAAGAAGAGGAGGGGGTGGAGGAGAGAGGTGTGTCACAATCAGCATTTTGGAGGCGTGGTGGCGGAACAACCTCCAACACTACTGCACCTTGTCCTGCATCCTTCCCAGCTGCCAGCAGAGTCACCCAATGCGCTGTGAAACTTAGGTAACATCCCTGTCCATGCCTGCTGGACCATGAGTCAGCGGTAATATGCACCTTACCGCTGACCGCCCTGTCCAGCGAGGCATGGACATTGCCTTCCACATGCCGGTAGAGAGCCGGAATCGCCTTCCGTGAGAAAAAGTGGCGTTTGGGTACCTGCCACTGAGGAACCGCACATTCCACAAACTCACGGAAGGGGGCAGAGTCTACCAACTGAAAAGGCAGCAGTTGAAGTGCTAGCAATTTTGCCAAGCTAGCATTCAACCGCTGGGCATGTGGATGGCTGGGAGCAAACTTCTTTCGGCGGTGCAGCAGCTGGGGCAGGGAAATTTGCCTGGTACAATCTGACGTCGGTGTACCAAAAGCAGATTGCCCACAAGTACTTGGCTGTGACACACCTAATTCTACACCTTCATTCCTCTCACTGCAGGTCTCAGAGAGGACTGAAGGTCTAGTGGGGTTGGAAATCTCAGCTGATGAGGAGCAAGGAGAGATCCTCTTTGTTCTTTGGTGTGGGTCTTTTAGATATGCTTGCCAACGAACTGCATGGCAGGTCAACATATGTCTGGTCAAGCATGTGGTACCCAAGCGGGAGATGTTTTGGCCACGCGAGATACGCTTGAGACATATGTTGCAAATAGCAGCGGTGTGATCTGATGCACTCGTCTCAAAAAAGGCCCACACCAAAGAACTTTTTGAATAACGCGCAGAGACTGCAGCGCCCTGCACATGTGGAGCTTTGGGGTGTGATGCAGTCAATGTGCTGCCCTTAGGCTGGCCCCTGGAGGGCATCCTGCCTCGTTGGTGATGTGCCGCCTCCTCCTCCTCCTCCTCCTCCTCTCTCCTATCAGGCACCCACGTTGAGTCAGTGACCTCATCATCCCCTCCCTCCTCATCACTGGAGCAAACCTGGCAGTATGCTGCAGCAGGGGGAGCATGACTGCCAGATTGCTGTCCTTCTTGGGCACCCCCTCTGTCCGTGCTCATGTTACTGCCTTCATCGAGCTCAGTATCATCATCAGAGCCTTCCAAACGCTGGGCATCCTCCTGGAGCATTTACCCAACACTGTGGTCAAACAGTTCGAGGGAATCCTCAGGAGGACATGGTGGAGCTAGGGAAGGAGTCACTGATGACATTGAGCTGAGGGAAGAGGCCGCTGCTTTGCCAGACAAAGTACCCTGGGCATGGGTGAGAGAGGATGAGGAGGATGAGGACGGCTTGGTCATCCACTCGACCAAGTCTTCCGCATGTTGCGGCTCAACACGGCCAGCTGCCGAAAAAAAGGCCAAGCGTGTCCCATGGCCACGTGCTGATGAGGATGCACCGTCTCCACGACCAGCACTAGACACAGAGCCTGCTTGCCCTCTCTTATTGACTTGTGACTGTCTGCCTCTCCTTCTTGGCCTTCCAGACATACTAATGGCCTGTAGCTGCACTAAGCTGGGATAGAACACCTGTAATTTTCTTCAGGTAGCTTTATATACTGTAACCAGACAAGCCTGCCTGTCAGTAGGAAGATAACAGGAACGGATCTAGCTGAACACTGTGAGCAGGACGCACTGCACTAAATGTAAATAGCAGGAACGGATCTAGCTGAACACTGTGAGCAGGACGCACTGACTGCACTAAATGTAAATAGCAGGAACAGATCTAGCTGAACACTGTGAGCAGGACGCACTGCACTAAATGTAAATAGCAGGAACGGATCTAGCTGAACACTGTGAGCAGGACGCACTGCACTAAATGTAAATAGCAGGAACGGATCTAGCTGAACACTGTGAGCAGGACGCACTGCACTAAATGTAAATAGCAGGAACGGATCTAGCTGAACACTGTGAGCAGGACGCACTGCACTAAATGTAAATAGCAGGAACAGATCTAGCTGAACACTGTGAGCAGGACGCACTGACTGCACTAAATGTAAATAGCAGGAACGGATCTAGCTGAACACTGTGAGCAGGACGCACTGCACTAAATGTAAATAGTCTAGATAGAAGATAACAGGAACGGATCTAGCTAAACTGAATACAGTGTATATATATATATATGCAACACCTGGGATGCATATATATACACAATACACTGTAAGTGCAGCTAACTGACTGACTGTTCTGCCTAATCTATCTAACTCAAATCAAATGACACTGTCTCTCTCTCTCTCTCTCTCTATCAGCACACCGGAACACACACTACACAGGGCCGCCGTGCAGGCGGCCTTATATAGTGTGGGGCGTGTACTAAATCCCCTGAGCCATAATTGGCCAAAGCCACCCTGGCTTTGGCCAATTACAGCTCTCTCTACTGACGGCGCTGTGATTGGCCAAGCATGCGGGTCATAGTGCATGCTTGGCCAATCATCAGCCAGCAATGCACTGCGATGCCGCAGTGAATTATGGGCCGTGACACGCCACACGAATTTGGCGCGAACGGCCCATAACGTTCGCAATTCGACGGACGGTCGAACAGCCGATGTTCGAGTCGAACATGGGTTCGACTCGAACACGAAGCTCATCCCTAATCAGGAAGGAATGTTTTCCCTTGCTGTAGAAAATTGGATCTTGCTTTGCTGGGGTTTTTTGCCTTTCTCTGGATCAACTGTGGTTATAGGACTGTGTATATGGGATTGTATGATATTATTTTTTATTTATTTATTTACTTTTATGGTTGAACTAGATGGACGTGTCTTTTTTCAACCTGTAAGTAACTATGTAACTATGTTTATGGAGCTGGTCCAAACTGGTCAACCCATGTCTTTATGGAGCTGGACCAAACTGGTAACTCCAAGTCTTTATGGAGCTGGTCCAAACTGGTCAACTCATGTCTTTATGGAGCTGGTCCAAACTGGTCAACCCATGTCTTTATGGAGCTGGTCCAAACTGGTAACTCCATGTCTTTATGGAGCTGGTCCAAACTGGTCAACTCATGTCTTTATGGAGCTGGTACAAACTGGTCAACCCATGTCTTTATGGAGCTGGTCCAAACTGGTCAACCCATGTCTTTATGGAGCTGGTCCAAACTGGTCAACCCATGTCTTTATGGAGCTGGACCAAACTGGTAACTCCATGTCTTTATGGAGCTGGTCCAAACTGGTCAACTCATGTCTTTATGGAGCTGGTACAAACTGGTCAACCCATGTCTTTATGGAGCTGGTACAAACTGGTCAACCCATGTCTTTATGGATCTGGTCCAAACTGAAGACATGACTCCAATTCATCCGAAAAGTGTTCATTAGGGTTGGGGTCAGGACTCTGCTCAGGACAGTCGAGTTACTCCACATCAAACTGGTCAAACCATGTCCTTATGGAGCTGACTCTACTCTTCTGGGAAGTCTTCCTATGAAACGTTGGAGGGTGTCCGTGGGAATTTATGCCCATTTGTGAGGTCAGCTACTGATGTTGGATGAGAAGACCTGGCTCACAATTGGTGTTCCAATTCATCCACAAGGTTCTCAGCAGGGTTTAGATTGTGGATGCAGATAAGGAGTGGCATGTGTGAATAGAAATTCTTGAAAACTCCAGCGGGTTTCAAAACAATAATCACTTCATTGGTGTATGACATACGTATAGCCAACGCGTTTTAGGATATTGAGACTCCCCCTTCTTCGGGGCTTTGGCAGTCTTACATCTTGGTTGTGGGAACTGCAGTCTGTGTACTAATATGATATCAGTGTTCTGAAGTGTCTGTTCTATTCGCAGCTATACTATCTTCCACTTTTCTGGGAAGGCTTTCTACAAGATTTTGGAGGGTGTCTGTGGAAATTTGTGCCCATTTGTGAGGTCAGGTACTGATGTTGGATGAGAAGAACTGATTCACCATTGGGATTCTAATGCAACCCCAAAGGTGATCAGTAGGGATGAGGTGAGGGCTCTGTACAGAACACTCGAGTTCCTCCACACTAAACTGGTCACACCATGTCTTTATGGACCTTGACATCTCATTTAAAAACCATGGCCATTATTATAGAGTTTCCCCTCCCCCAAGGCAATCAATATACAGTTGCCCCCTCCTTTGTGGCTATAACATCCTCCACTCTCCTGAGGAGGCTTTCTACAAGATTTTTAGAAGATATCTGTGGTAATTTTGCCCATTTGTGAGGTCAGGTACTGGTGTTGGATGAGAAGATCTGGGTTTCCATCAATGTTCCAATTCATCCCAAAGGTGTTCAGTAGGGTTGAGGTCAGGACTCTGCTCATGACACTTGAGTTTCTGCGCACCAAACTGGTCAAACATAATCAAACTGGTCAAACTGGTCAAAAATTGAGTTTTCCCTCCCCCATGGCCATTAATTTGGAGTTGCCCCCTACTTTGTGGCTGTAAAATTCTTCATTCTTCTGGAAAGGCTTTCCACTAAATTTTGGAGGGTGTCTGTATGAAATGGTCCCCATTTGTGAGGCCAGGTAATGATATTGGATGAGAAGACCTGGCTCACAATCTGCATTCCCAAAAGGTGTTCAGTAGGGATGAGGTCAGGGCTCTGTGCAGGGCTGCAGGCCACTTGAGGTCATCCACACCAAACTGATCAAACCATGTCTTTATGGAGCTGGACATTTCATTCCAAAAACCATGGCCCTTATTATAGAGTTTCCCCTCCCTCCATGGGCATGAATATGGAGTTGCAGCTATACCATCTCATCCACTCTTCTGGGAAGGCTTTCCACAAGACTTTGGAGGGTGTCTGTGGGAATTTGTGCCCATTTGTGAGGTCAGGTACTGATATTGGATGAGAAGACCTGTCTCGCATGTTGGGCCTCATGTTGGGCACCAAAAAAAAGACCTGGCTTGCAGTCAACATTCCAATTCATCCCAAAGGTGATCAGTAGGGTTGAGGTCAGGGCTTTGTGCAGGACACTCGTGTTCCTCCACATCAAACTTTTAGTTGGGGTGCCAAATCTGAACCCCACTAACATAAAGTTAAAAAACAGTAATGGCCGTTTTTAAGGCTAATAAGCCAGGGGTTGTGAAATAACTGGCTTGGGGGACTGGGAACAGCCCACAAAAAAAAGATAGGTGTGAAGTTCCCCCTAAAAACACATACCAGATACAGTATTTATCCTTTGTAAAGGTCTGATATGGATGTCAAGGGGACCTCACACACAAAAAAAAGGGTGGGGTCCCCCCCAAAATCAATACCAGACCCTTATCTGAGCACACAGCCTGGCAGGCTTGAACCATACCAAGTCCATACCAAGTCACATGCCCCAACATGCGGGGAAAACATTTTAAGAATTCTGTATCTGGATCACACCCAGGAGTTCCCAGACCTTCAGACTGCTTAGAATAATGCCCCGTACACACGGTCGGACATTGATCGGACATTCCGACAACAAAATCCATGGATTTTTTCTGAGGGATGTTGGCTCAAACTTGTCTTGCATACACACGGTCACACAAAGTTGTCGGAAAATCCGATCGTTCTAAACGCGGTGACGTAAAACACGTAAGTCGGGACTATAAACGGGGCAGTAGCCAATAGCTTTCATCTCTTAATTTATTCTGAGCATGCGTGGCACTTTGTGCGTCGGATTTGTGTACACACGGTCGGAATTTCCGACAACAAGGTCCTATCGCACATTTTCCATCGGAAAATCCGACCGTGTGTACGGGGAAAAAGATTGTTTTAGCGCATTACTTTCCAATAAAACACCTTTAAGAAAGGTTTTTACAGTATTGGAGCACCTTGCTTATATTTTTTTGGGTTATCGCTGGGCTGTCTGGATGATGTGAATTCAGTGCAGGAGGAACGGGTTGTGAGACTTGCGTCATCTGCACTTTATCTCTCATGGATTCAGCTGAGATATCCTAAAGCCTTTATGACCTTCCATAATAGAGGGTCCATCACTTGCGGTAAGAGCACATCTTGACCTTAATGTTGGTGATGTCACAAGGTGGAGGATTCGTTTGGATTTGCTTTACTTAAGCACTTCAGTTTGATGTTCGTTTATTAGAATATTTGGTGTCTTCACTCAGCTTGTGTTGCTGAATTGGACTTTAAGAGCACCTATTGGACTTTCTTTATTATTAAGCGCAACTATTTACAGTTTTTTCACCATCTTGAGAAGCCAGGGATCTGACATATAGGGTAGGGACAATACAATGCCACAACATTAAGCATGGAAATCCTTCAAACTTATCTCTAACCCAAACTCTGAAAGTTTTGTGCCCCCATTAGCTGCGAGGTGAGAAATGGAAGTACAAAAAAGTGGGAGTTTGGAATCTGGGTTAGAGCTGAGTTGGAAGACACCCAAACTCATCTCTAGTGGTCAACAAGAAGAATGGCCCCCTTACAGTGGTGGTTACAATGCAACCCTTACCAAGGGATAAAGATAATTGGTAATATGCTGCTGGTGCTGCCAGGTGGCATTGGACACTGAATTATCCAGGTACCATCAAATGAGAAGTCAATCAGCCACAGCTCAAGGAACGCTCTTCAACCTTTGGAGGAACCCTGGTTGAGAATAGCTGGTCTAAGGGGACCAACCTATGCTGGGAAAGAATGGGTTAAAGCATACAGTTTCTTTCCCTACCACATAACAATGGGACACAAATGAGCTCTTCGCCCCATTACTTGGAGTTGCTGTTTAAAGGACTAATCCATGCAAATAAAGCCTGTGGTTTCTTAGAAGCTCGTACATATGAGGGGTCTTCAAAAAGTTTCTGCACTTTTATATATACAGTATCTCACAAAAATGAGTACACCCCTCACATTTTTGTAAATATTTTATTCTATCTTTTGATAACACTGAAGAAATGACACTTTGCTACAATGTAAAGTAGTGAGTGTACAGCTTGTATAACAGTGTAAATTTGCTGTCCCCTCAAAATAACTCAACACACAGCCATTAATGTCTAAACCGCTGGCAACATAAGTCAGTACACCCCTAAGTGAAAATCTCCAAATTGGGCCCAATTAGCCATTTTCCCTCCTGGGTGTCATGTGACTCGTTAGTGTTACAAGGTCTCAGGTGTGAATGGGGAGCAGGTGTGCTCTCACTCTCCCATACTGGTCACTGGAAGTTCAACATGGCACCTCATGGCAAAGAACTCTCGACCAAAGGAGTTGAGTGCACGAACTGAGCGTCATATCCAGAGGTTGTCTTTGGGAAATAGACGTATGAGTGCTGCCAGCATTGCTGCAGAGGTTGTAGGGGTGGGGGGTCAGCCTGTCAGTGCTCAGACCATACGCCGCACACTGCATCAAATTGGTCTGCATGGCTGTCATCCCAGAAGGAAGCCTCTTCTAAAGATGATGCACAAGAAAGTCCACAAACAGTTTGCTGAAGACAAGCAGACTAAGGAGATGGATTACTGGAACCATGTCCTGTGGTCTGATGAGACCAAGATAAACGTATTTGGTTCAGATGGTGACAAGCGTGTGTGGGGGCAACCAGGTGAGGAGGACAAAGACAAGTGTGTCTTGTCTACAGTCAAGCATGGTGGTGGGAGTGTCATGGTCTGGGGCTGCATGAGTGCTGCCGGCACTGGGGGGCTACAGATCATTGAGGGGACCATGAATGCCAACATGTACTGTGACATACTGAAGCAGAGCATGATCCCCTCCCTTCAGAGACTGGGCCGCAGGGCAGTATTCCAACATGATAACCACCCCAAACACACCTCCAAGACCACCACTGCCTTGCTAAAGAAGCTGAGGGTAAAGGTGATGGACTGGCCAAGCGTGTCTCCAGACCTAAACCCTATTGATCATCTGTGGGACATCCTCAAATGGAAGGTGGAGGAGCGCAAGGTCTCTAACATCCACCAGCTCTGTGATGTCATCATGGGGGAGGGGAAGAGGACTCCAGTGACAACCTGTGAAGCTCTGGTGACCTCCATGCCCAAGAGGGTTAAGGAAAATAATGGGGGCCACACAAAATATTGACACTTTGGGCCCAATTTGGAGATTTTCACTTAGGGGTGTACTGACTTGTGTTGCCAGCGGTTTAGACATTAATGGCTGTGTGTTGAGTTATTTGGAGGGGACAGCAAATTTACACTGTTATACAAGCTGTACACTCACTACTTTACATTGTAGACAAGTGTCATTTCTTCAGTGTTGTCACATGAAAAGAGAGAAGAAAAGATTTACACAAATGTCACTGAGGGGTGTACTTACTTATGTGAGATACTGTATAACTTAGTTAAAAAAAAGTGTGGAAACTTTTTGAAGAACCCCCGTATTGAAGCAACATTACCTTTTTATAAAGTCAGAGAGTATTGGTCGGCATAGTACACAGAACGCAGACCGCACCGCCACTTATAGTGGAATCACTTCTCTGACAAGGACAATAACTACACCACGTCCGCCTCTTTGTGTCCGATGTGGACAAAGCCGGCGTTGTATTTCTTGGGTGAAAATGGCGCATGGTAGGACATGGGAGGGAATTTACAGAAAATTCAATATTTATGAACCGTATATTAATGCACTGCGGCGGGGACATTTGTGGTATGAATTATAGATATACAATTAATAGATATTTTGGCCAAAGTCCCACTTTAAAGTGCTTTATAAATTGCAGCCATTTAATTAATAGGGATGATAATAAAACGGCTAATTTATTAATAGGTGGATTTTATTAAAAGTAATTTAGCCAGGTAATTAATCTTACAAACTTTATTAAAGTGTTTTATAGGAGGAAAGAATGCCATGCAAACTGCTTTATGTATAGAAATAGAGTATTAAATGGTTTGTTCATTAAAAACACAGTTATGGGTGGATGCAGGTGGAGTATATCACCTGCTGGCTTCCTATCAGGGGCTCTAGGATACTAACGAGTGAAATTCCGAAACAAATGTACACTAAATATGGCTCAGAGTTTGTGGAATCTGGACCATCCCACCTACATTGTACTGTATGCATGGACATTTCTCCAGCTGTTTGAGTTCAGGTGTCTCCAGTGAAGGGTCATACAAAGACATTGTAGACAATTGGGCTCTTCCAACCTTGTTGTAGCAGTTTGGTGAAGATCCTTTTCTGTTCCAGCAGGACTGTCCCCCCCCCCGTGTACAAAGCCAGCTCCATAAAGACATGGCGTGACCAATTTGGTGTGGAGGAACTCGAGTGTCCTGTACAGAGTCCTGACCTCATCCCTACTGAACACCTTTGGGGTGCATTGGAATGTCGATGGTGAGCCAGGTCTTCTCATCCAACATCAGTACCTGACCTCACAAATGGGGACAAATTCCCACAGACACCCTCCAAAATCTTCTGGAAAGTCTTCCCAGAAGAGTGGAGGATGTTTTAGCCACAGAAGGGGGGCGACTCCATATCAATGGCCATGGTTTTGGAATGGGATGTCCAACAAGCTTCTATAGGTGTGATGGTGAGAATTACAGAAACCTTTGGACGTATAGTGGTGTAGCGGCATCCCCGACCTTCAAAGGCCTAACGGTGACCTCCAGAGTTAGGGAGAGCTGAGACCCTTCTTCACAGTGTGGGTTACTAGGCATGGTGGGTGTAATGCAAGTGGAAAACATGGGCGCCAGCCACTTTTTGAATGTGAACAAAAGAGATTTATTGTCTCTTAACAAGAACTGAGGGGGAGAGGGTTTAGGGCCAGGACACCCTTAGGCAGATGCAATAGAAATTGGAAGACAAATAATAGGCAGACAACAATACAAGTAGAGGGCCTTTAAACTGGAACTGTATTTGGTAGAACTGCTGTCTCCTATGGCAACTGAACTTTGAACAGTCAATAGAGATCCATACACGTACCTCACAGTAACCCGTTATAGATCTTTTCTCACATCTCACAGTATCCCACTGTAGATCTTCACTCACTAAGCTCCCGGTCTCTCACTAGACTTCCAGATCCCAGTCACTGGATCTCCTGAGCTCTTCCACAGCTAACCCGCTTGTAACGGAACATCCCTACACTCCGCTTGAGTGATTTCGTCATATACCACTTCCTCCCAGTCTGAATATAGATATCAGATATTCCAACCGCTCACAAGCACAAAACAAGACGAGACTTGTTTAGCTGCTAACATGGACTCTTTATTAGAACCAAAATTACAAGTCTTATATACAGTAGAAGAGGAGGTTCCTCCCTCCTGCTCATATTACTCTAACAATACATCTGTAATCAGAAACAGAATTAACATGAGCTAATTAACTAATCCCTTAAAGCAGCCGATGTGACTCTGTGCCCTCCGGAGCATTGTTATGATTAATCAGGATTTCACTACAGGACAGACTTGTTGTCACCGAGCTTCACACATTAGTATAAACACAGGACTCCTTCTCACAATAGCAGGAGCTAATTACAATTAACAATACAAACAGCGATCTTCCCCCCTCCTCAGCCTAGTAGGCAACAAACTATAGTAGAAGTAGACTGTCCGACTCCTACCCAGTTCTAGAGGCCAATGTGATCAGCCCTCTCAACTAACATGTTGAGTTCAGAATCAAACAAACCAAGAATAGTCTTTACATATATCCTGGAAGATATTGTGGATAAATATTACTGTCCCATTTTAAGCAATCCAAGACATACCCTCCCAGTCACCATTTCCAATATGGCATACACAGGGTCCTCAGAGTCTGTGTGTCCTGGGGGACAAGGACCCGAATCCAAAGTAACACCACCTCAAGGGTCCCCAGGCATACAGCTCACAAAGCGCACCCTTCCCCCAAATGCCAGGCCCCATAATCTGTAGGCAAGAGGCTAGCATTCAGTTCCCTCCAAAAGCCTCTGTCCCGGGTGAGTCTGTCACACCGCTGTATTCTCCTCAAGTGTCACGCTTGCTCACCCGCTGGGTCCCTGGCTTAGCACTCTGTTGAAGCTTTCCCACTTCTTCACCGTCCCCGGCTAGTGAATAAGGCTGCTCTGGTACTTCTTCAGACTTCCATAACTGGCCTCTGATAACCAGAGTGGTTGTCCCTTAATGGCGACTGTTTCTCCTTCACCTCTGACCTTGATCCTCACTAGCCTCTGGCAACAGGAGTGGTCGTCCCATATGGCAACTGCTTCTCCCTCACCTCTGGCAACGATGCCGTTCCCTGTCTGTTGGAACCTCTGCAACTTGGTTGGGCTTCCGGCCGAAGGCCCTAACCCCGCGCTGCTTCTCCCAAACCTGGATAGGCCTCCGACAGCTTAGCAGCCAGGTGCTCCAAGTCCTGGAATAGGCCTCAGGCTTCTGGCCTAGCAACCCGGAGCCTTGCAACACACGACCACCCAGACAGCCGCCCAGGTGGCACAGAACCCCGATCACCTGACTCCTCCCGAATAAATAGGCGCTCCCAGCAGGCCAAGAGGCCGAAAAAACCCTGCCTATTGGCTTAAACAACCTATTCACTCCTAGTCTGAATTCACTATGCCCCCTGTCATTCCAATGCCACCTAGTGACAGAAGAGAGAGATGCAACAAATCCAGAGTTAGGGAAAAAAACAGTAAATCCCCTATCAATCAGCCAGGCTAGTTACCACCTAGCAAGCTAAATTTGTTAGCAAACCTGCCTACTATCAGGGTGCTAAAGTGGACATCAGCACCTGGAGTCACAAAGCAATAGCACTATAGAACATTTTATGCCAGAACAATGACATACTCAGTCCTGGGGGTCTGGAACAATGACACACTCATACTTGGGGGTCCCAGAACAATGACACACTGACACTTGGGGGTCCCATAACAATTACACACTGAGCCTTGGGGGTCCAAAACAACGACACACTGACACTTGGGGATCCCATAACATTGACACACTGACACTTGGGGATCCCATAACATTGACACACTGACACTTGGGGGTCCAGAACAATGATATACTGACACTTGGGGGTCCAGAACAATGACACACTGACACTTGGGAGTCCAGAACAATGACACACTGACACTTGGGGGTCCCATAACAATGACACACTGACACTTGGGGTCCAGAATAATAACACCCTGACACTTGGGGGTCCAGAACAATGACACACTGACACTTGGGGGTCCAGAACAATGACACACTGACACTTGGGGGTCCAGAACAATGACACACTGACACTTGGGGGTCCAGAACAATGACACCCTGACACTTGGGGGTCCAGAACAATGACACACTGACACTTGGGGGTCCAGAACAATGACACACTGACACTTGGGAGTCCAGAACAATGACACACTGACACTTGGGGGTCCCATAACAATGACACACTGACACTTGGGGTCCAGAATAATAACACCCTGACACTTGGGGTCCAGAATAATGACACACTGACACTTGGGGGTCCAGAACAATGACATACTGACACTTGGGGGTCCCATAACAATGACACACTGAGACTTGGGGTCCCAGAACAATAAAATACTTTCATCTTATGTATCGATCAGAACATTGCTACATAGGAACCAATGGCCCTGTTTCTGATCTGATCATATAAAAAGACTCTAGTAAAGATATTTTGTAGCATTCTCCTCTCTTTTATACAGAACAGACATGGATGAGGACATCAAACGATGCCGATTTGTTTCATTTCTATTTCTCCGTCTTTAATCAAACATCTCCGCACTTCGCCTGGCGCATCTTTAGCAAATATTAACTTGTCTTCTCCTGATTTGTGCGATTGTTCCTTGTTCCAAAGCGCCCCCCGACACGTGATGAATGAGCACTCTTATAGGATGTGAACCATCCGTTCTGTGTGTTCTCCCCCCGAATGATAAGCCCGATCCTCCGATAGCGGAACCAGCTGACACTATCTTCAATTACCCCGATCCGGCTTTGATCTCCGGCATTGCATTGCTTTGCCCGCAGCGCCACCGGGCCCCCTCTCCCCCCCACCCCAAACTTTGTACGTTCACACAACTTCCCCGAACTCCATTTGTGCGAGCGCGGTGAAAGCTGTCCAGAGTTAATTACAATTTTAATTACAAAGTTCTTTGAGGGGTGAGCGCAGGCGGCCTCATCGTGTTCAAAGGGTTGGCCCTCCTCTTGTAGACTCATTAGCCGGAAATTCCTGGCCCGCCTGTTATGGGATTGATGTCGGCCAATGTGGTGTAATATGACAGCGTTTGTTATTCTGTAGACAGAAGCGCAATTAATCATCTCTCAGAAGAGCGCCGAGCTCTCGGGGGACGGTTCAAAATAAAACATCTGATCCTACTTTTAGTGTTTGAAATTTTGGTTTTAAAGGGATATTTGAACGGCAGAACAAAAATGTCATCTATTGAAGCTCGCCAACCCTTAGATGTGGGGCCCGAGTTGCTTTTCTTTTTTTTTCTTTTTCCGTTCTTTTTCATTTTGTATTTGCAAGTACAGAAAAATACAACGTAGCTGTTGATTTCGGCAGATCTAAACCTGGAATTAGTCATTCAATGGCAGGAGCGGCGGAGATTGACCTCAGCCTTCATTCTGAATGAGTGATGCTATTCTGAATGACTGGAGGCCGAGGTTCTTCTGCATCTGCACTGCCATTGCTATGCAAATATTGTTTATGCCTATATCTGTCCCCTGGCCTTGAATGATTGGAAAGCTCAGCAGCATATATTGCCAAGTTCATTCACTTTGGTCACGAAGGGCTTGTAGTGCCGCTCTAAGTTGGAGGCTTTCAGATCTTCCCACCGGTGGTCAGGACACGGGATCGGGCGTCTCAGTGCACCAATCCAGAAGTGTAGGTATACCAAAGGGGAGACCCTGCTCAACCAACGGTGTATGGCCTCAACCAGAGCCACTCCAGCCAGGGCCAGTGCTAGACAAGACCAGCTACTTGCACCCCCCCCCCCCCCAAAATTTGCACACATTGCCCCCTGCACATAATGCCCCCCTTTAACCCTACACTCCCCTATCTGTACACACTGTTCCACTTCCTGCACATAATGCCCCCCTTTAACCCTACACTCCCCTTCCTGTACACCTTCCTGTACACACTGCCCCCCTTCCTGCACACACTCCCCCCCCCTTAACCCTACACTCCCCTCCCTGTACACACTGCCCCCCTTCCTGCACACACTGCCCCTCCCCCTTTAACACTACTCTCGCCCTTCCTGTACACACTGTTCCACTTCCTGCACATAATGCCCCCCTTTTAACCCTACACTCCCCTTCCTGTACACACTGGCCCCCTTCTATCACACACTGCCCCCCCATTAACCCTACACTCCCCTTCCTGTACACACTGCCCCCCTTCCTGCACACACTACCCCCTTTAACCCTACACTCCCTTTCCTGTACACACTGCCCCCCTTCCTGCACACACTGCCCCCCTTTAAATCTACACTCCCCTTCCTGTACACACTGCCCCCCTTCCTGCACACACTTCCCCCCTTTAACCCTACACTCCCCTTCCTGTACACACTGCCCCCCTTCCTGCACACACTTCCCCCCTTTAACCCTACACTCCCCTTCCTGTACACACTGCCCCCCTTCCTGCACACACTGCCCCCCTTTAAACCTACACTTTCCTTCCTGTACACACTGCCCCCCCTTCCTGCACACACTTCCCCCCTTTAACCCTACACTCCCCTTCCTGCACACACTGCCCCCCTTTAACCCTACACTCCCCTTCCTGTACACACTGCCCCCCCCTTCCTGCACACACTGTCCCCCTTTAACGTTACACCCCCTTCCTGTTCTCACACTACAGGTCAGTGACGGGAGAGGGCCCCGCCAGACGCAACATGTCCTCCGGCTGCCTCTTCACCCTGCACCTGAACTCCTTCATCTTGGCTTGCAGCCCCTGCACAGTTCACCATAGTGGATATTCCCTCTCCTCCTGCGGTAAACTCCTGCAGACTTGCCACACCAACATCTCCACCCCAAACTCCATGCTGGCTGGCGATGACAGGCAACAATCCGGGCTTTGGGGTGACTTCTGCTGAAGCGAGCGGCGATCACCATCCAGTGCCGGGAGCTCAGCTCAGTTTTGCTGTGTGCAGGTGCACCAGTGTGTGTGGGGAAGGGACAGCATCTCTAGAGGTGATATCCACAGGGGATGAGGAGGTGACAGGAGAGAAATGTGGCACTGGCCAAGGGTGCGCCCTAGGTGGCTGCCTAGTTCGCCTAGTGGTAGCATCGGCCCTGACTCCAGCCACACCCACTGATGCGTTTCGCCCAGCCCAACCGCGGCCATTACTATATCGGGTCGGTTGAGCAGCGTCTCCTCTTCGGAATGTCCATTCACTTCTTACGCATGTAAATGTTAAAGCAAACATTTACATAGAAATAATAATGTAGCACCTTCCAGTGTGTGCTAGAAGTTAGAGTAGGAAAAATATCCTAGGAGAACAAGAGCCTGCTGGGAGGAACTGAGAATTCTTGGGGATGTAGTCCCCAGACAGACTAAGCCTGGGTTCCAGATTGGGAATGGAACTACCCATCCCAGCATTGCTGAGGACCTTGGAGAGGAAAAGGTCTGTTCCTGGGCTTGAGGCAGATGTGGTGAGGACATTGTGGGAGACAGACCTAGCTGTAGGCTGGTAGTAGAACGTTTTGCCACTGCATCGGGGACATAGAGAGTTGCAGACATCTCCTGGTACATGTGAATGCCACTGTTGCTGACTGGTGCCTCCTGATCTTTAGGGGGGTTGGGGGGGGGGGGACATTGTTGAAAGTAATGATGGAACATCAGGAGGAAGTCTACAACCTCCGGTAGCAGAGATATTGTGGCCTACAAACATGGACAAGTTCTTGTCCCTTATGGACTTCCCTGTTAGTCTCAATGTGTTTGAGGAGTTTACAGTGTAGGCATCTTGGTTTTTTTTGGGTTCCTTCTCTTTGGATATTGTAGACTGGCACACCTGGAAAAGGCTGTTATAGGACAAATCCAGGGACTTCTTCACACAGTGTTTGCAATTTTCTTTGCTGGTGAGTCCCTTTACATCAGACTAGAACTCTGTCCCCAGGGTGAAGGTCAAAATCTAACCCTTCCAACTCCTCGCTACAATTCTGACTGGTCTTTTTGAAACTGTTATGCCCCGTATACACGGTCGGATCTTCCGACGGAAAATGTGTGATAGGACCTTGTTGTGGGAAATTCCGACCGTGTGTAGGCTCCATCACACATTTTCCATCGGATTTTCCGACACACAAAATTTGAGAGCAGGCTATAAAATTTTCCGACAACAAAATCCGTTGTCGGAATTTCCGATCGTGTGTACACAAATCCGACGCACAAAGTGGCACGCATGTTCAGAATAAATAAAGAGATGAAAGCTATTGGCTACTGCCCCGTTTATAGTCCTGACGTACGTGTTTTACGTCACCGCGTTCAGAACGATCGGATTTTCCAACAACTTTGTGTGACTGTGTGTATGCAAGACAAGTTTGAGCCAACATCCGTCGGAAAAAATCCTAGGATTTTGTTGTCAGAATGTCCGATCAATGTCCGACCATGTGTATGGGGCATTAGACTTCAAACAAGCGTCATTTTCACTCCCAAATCCAGGAGGTCAGTGTGTTTTGAAGTTCTTCTGTGGGCACTGGGTCCCATAGGTCTGTGGAACCCCGAGAGAATGAAGGCTCTTTAATGGAAAAACTTCTTGGAAAAACTAGCTTTTGAAAGAGGACTGTTGCGCTAAATGTATCTTCTGCCTATAGCCATAAGGAAGGCAGAAGTGCCAGCACACCATCTAGGAGGTAGTCTTGATGGTCTGGTCAGGGGTCAGTACTGCCACTGCAAACTTGGTAAAGTTGTCCACCATGACTAGAACATGATGGTATCTGTCCTCTGACATGTCATCTGTAAGAAAGTCGATTGTCGTTACTTCCAGGAGCCAGACGTGTGCCAAGCCAGAGGTGACATTTGGGCTTAGCACCCTTGATGTTAAATAGACCACACTTGTTCATTGAACTCGAACAGACCTACAAAGGAGGGATCCAAGGCCGAAGGATAAGGCACCACCCCCATTGGAGCTGCAGCATTCTAGTAGCAATCAAGTGAGGCCCGGAATGAAACTGACTAGAAGGAGGGGTAGTGGAGGGCCGGGCATGACAGTGTGTCTAATGGAGACACTGAAAGGGTTAAAAGAGCAGGAAAAGGTTTATGGGAGAAAGGGGAGGCCCAAAAGTTAAGTTGGTAGCAAAGGGGGAGTGGTGATATTTAAGGGGGGGGGGGGAGTAGAGAGGTCAGTGTGAGAGAAAAAGTTTAACAGAGGAGGCAGTTTTTTCACTACTGCTCCTCCATAATGGCCGCCGTAGAAGAAATTTTGGAGAAGCTAAGAAGGGCGGCAGCACAGAAAGGACCGGAATGGCTGAAACAGCAAGTAGGGGACATTGGAGGAGAAGAACCGTGCGGATCGGCGGCGGGTGAGGTGTCCGGCCGTGCGCGGAGGTCTCGGCCTCCGGCGCGTTTTTCACCAGGGCCGGCATCCAGGCCCGTTCGGAGGATGGGAAGCCCGGGGGATGTGCGGTCGGCCCCCCCGGTGAAGCGGAGACAAGAAAAAGCAGCCCCTGGGCGGTCTACACGCCGCCGGCCGAATTCGGGGGGCGGGGCCACGGGCCGTTATGGCGCCGGTTCCCTGCCTGGGGAGCGCAGCAGAAGGGACAGTCCGTCCATGCCGCACAGAGGACATCCAGAGGGGTCGGTGGAGAGGATCGGGGAGCCGAGCAGAGCCCTGGGAGAGGGCCCCAGTCAGTTGGTGCGGAATCGGAGTGGGCGGAGCCTGACGGAGGAGCGTGTGGCCGGAGGAAGTGGCGGAAACGGATGGGAGAAGAGCAGCAGCCTGAATACCGAGCAGGGAGGAGGAAAGAACAAGACTGTCGGGAGACAAGCTGTCAGGTCAGGTCAGCGACGCCTGTCTGTCAGCAGCAATGCTTCTGGAGGAAGGATGGCCTCACCGCTATCTCACACCACGGCCTCGGGGGCTTCACCACCCAGGGGGCTTACCAGTCAAGAGAGTGGAGAGCGGGATGACCGGTCGGAAGGGGAGCTGTCGGATGAAGAGGAGCCGGAAGTGCCAGCGAGGGCGAACACCGTGACGGCTGTGGGGAGTGTGCCTGGTCAGCCTGGTAAGTCGATCTCGTCAGTATTGTTGTCGGGTGCAGTTCAGGATTTATTAGGGGGGGTTACAGGGGGTACGGTAGCACAAGGGGATCGGGGGACGCAGTCGGGGGGGGATCGGCCGGAACGGCAGCTGGCGGGGATCACTCCTGCCAGTGCGGGGTCCGGCCAACAACTGACAGAATTTTTGCAGGGCCTGCGGACCCTAATGGGGAGATTGGAAGGGGGTCACGGGCAACCTCCCCAGGTGGCCCCATGGACAGCACCAGTGATGGAGTCCGGGGGGGGGAGCAATGGGGCGGAGAGGGTAGGAGTGCCCCCGGTAATATCGCCTCCTGGACAATCTGGGGTGGGAGGTCAGGTGGTTGAGGCAGTGAAAGCAGGGTCCACGGCGCAGGCGGAAAGGTCCGACGTGGTCAGGTTGGCGGATGCTGCGAGGTGCGAGGTTTACGTCTGCTTCGAGGGCCCCTTAGGAGCACATCTGAAGCAGGAGGTTAGGGAAAAAAATTCAAAAGGGTGAGTATGTGGAAATTTTTTCTCTGCTGCCATTGGAAAAATTTAATTTGGACAGGGTAAAACCAGATTCTTCCAAGAAGGAGGATGAGGAAAAAAGGAGGTACCGGCTGATACCACGTACATTTGTGAACTGGCTTCAGGCGTTTGCCATTATGGCGAGCGTAATTGGCGAGAAGAGCCCCGAGCATTGCTCGGCCTTATTCTGTTACATGGACGCTATTGGAGAAGCACATAGGGTATATGGGGGTTCTGCTTGGCTGAGATATGACGAGCAGTTCAGACAGCGGATGGCGGTTCGCCCGTCCCTGCGTTGGGACCATAAGGATATTAGCTTATGGATGAGGCTTATGTCATCGGCGAAGGCCCCGTCTCAGCCGTTTCATGGGGGGGCCGGGGGTGCGAATTCCTCAGGACCCTCGGCCGGCAAAAAGTGGGGTGTGTGCTGGCAGTATAACGAAGGCGCCTGTAAATTTGGGGGGACCTGTAAGTTCAGACACGAGTGCTCGGGGTGTGGGGGAGCCCATCCGTTGTCGACATGTTTTAAACGGGGAAAGCGTGCCAGTGACGCTGCGCAAAAGAGGGAGGACGCCGGTGAGAGTGGAAAGAATGCTCCCCTTTCTAGGTAAGTATCCAGATCAGGGAGCGGCTCGGTTTTTGGAGTTGGGTTTTACGGAGGGATTTAGGATTCCGTGCTCATTGGAGATTGTTCCCCCTATGGCACGGAATCTCAAATCAGCAGTACAGCATCCAGAGATAGTTGGGAAAAAATTGCAGAAAGAAGTGGCGTTAGGACGCATGGGAGGGCCGTTCGCCTACAAACCTTGGCCGGATTTAGTGGTCTCACCTTTGGGGGTGGTGCCCAAGAAGGAACATAACAAGTTTCGATTGATACACCACTTATCTTTCCCAAAAGGAGGTTCGGTCAATGATTTCATTGACCCGGAAGAGTGTACAGTGTCTTATACTTCATTTGATGCGGCGGTTAAGTGGGTGAGGCGCTACGGCCAGGGGGCTCTTATGGCAAAAGCTGACGTAGAATCGGCTTTTCGTTTGTTGCCGGTACATCCGGAGAGTTTTCGGCTGTTGGGATGTCACTGGCAAGAACAGTTTTACGTTGACAAATGTTTGCCCATGGGTTGTTCTATATCCTGTGCCATGTTTGAGGCGTTCAGCTCCTTTTTAGAATGGGTGGTTAGGGATGTCGCTGGCCTAGACTCAGTAATACACTATTTGGACGATTTTCTGTGTATAGGCCCCCCTGCCTCCGCTGTGTGTGCGATTTTGCTTTCCACGTTGCAGCACATCGCGGGCAGGTTTGGAGTGCCTTTGGCGGCGGAAAAGACCGAAGGCCCCACGACAGAAATTCGTTTTTTTTTTAGGCATAGTTATAGATTCGCTAGCTATGGAATGCCGATTGCCCAGGGGTAAGTTATTGGAACTGCAGAAGGAAATTCGAGATATCCACGGGTTGAAGAAGGTGCAACTGAGAGCTCTTCAGTCGTTGTTGGGTAAGTTGAATTTCGCTTGCAGAATTATCCCAATGGGGAGGGTTTTTTTGCCGACGGTTGTCGGCGGCTACAGCAGGAGTAAAACGGCCAACTCATTTCATTCGATTGAAGAGGGAACATAGGGACGATTTGAAAGTTTGGTATAATTTCTTAACTTCATACAACGGGAGGGCGGTGTGGATGTCTGGACCGGTGAGCAATTTCGATGTGGAATTGGTTACCGATGCAGCGGGCTCAACAGGTTTTGGGGCTTATTTTCAGGGGAGATGGAGTGCGGAGCCCTGGCCACAGTCGTGGGCGAGGGCTGGGTTCCTCGGCAATCTGGTCCTGCTGGAATTGTTTCCAGTGGTGTTAGCATTGGAGTTATGGGGTGAGGCATGCAGAAATTTGAAGCTGAGGATCAACTGCGACAACATGGGTGTAGTGCAGGTGGTTAACCGCATGTCAGCGTCTTCGCAGCCGGTCATTCGGCTGTTGCGACAGCTGGTGTTTAGGTGTTTGAGTCTGAACATTTTTATCTATGCGGGTCACATTCCAGGGGTGGATAATGCACTGGCTGACTCCTTGTCTCGTTTTCAGTGGGACAAGTTCAGGGAGCTGGCGCCGGAGGCAGACAAGGAAGGAGTTCCTTGCCCGGTTTGGATGTGGGAGTTGCCTTTGGAGTCGCCGCGGGATGGATCAGGCAGTCAGTAAGTGATTCCACTTGGACGGCCTACAGCAAGGTATGGAAGGAGTGGTCGATGCTGGTGCAGGAGGCTGGTGTGGGGATGTGGGCGTCAGACGGCAGGTTACTGGTGTTGTATTTAGTAGCCAGGAATATGGAAAAGGGATGTGCAGCGTCTTCAATTGACCGAAAATTGGCAGGATTGTCCTTTTTGTTTAAATTAATGGGGGGTGAGGATTGGTCCAAGGATTTTTGGGTTCGACAGGCTTTAAAAGGCTATAGGAAGCAATATAAAAATGGGATGCGAGACGGCCGGTCACTTTTTCGAACCTGGTTTCCATATGTGACATGTTGAGGTTTATCTGTTTGTCGCATTATGAAATCAGATTGTTCACGGCAGCGTTCTCACTGGCTTTTTATGGGGCTTTTCGTGTAGGGGAATTGGTCAGCCCGTCAAAACAGGTTGGGGGCGGGTTGTTGGATCAAGATGTACGATTGAAGGCGGATAGGGTATGCCTACGTTTGAGGAGGTCCAAAACTGACCAGCAAGGTAAAGGGGTGGAGGTGTCCCTGTTTGAGTTGCCCGGGTCCAAGGTATGCCCAGTTGAGGCTGTAAGGGCATTTAGGTCATGAAGGTGTAAGGGGGAGGGGCCGTTCCTAAAGCATGAAGATGGGTCTTATCTGTCTCGTTTTCAATTTATAACGATCTTTCGAAAATGTTTAACAAGGGCGGGTTTAGTGGGGTCGGACTATGCTTCACATTCCTTCCGCATAGGGGCAGCTACAGAAGCCGCCAGATGCGGGTTGGATGAGGCGGCGGTGCGCAGACTCGGGAGGTGGGAGTCTAGGAGATTTCGGTCTTATGTAAGACCTAATTTGGTGATGGAATAAATTAATGCATATTAGCATACGGTTGTTCAAGGGGTGGGTGTTACCTTTGTAGTTGGTTTAGTGAGTCAGGTTTAGAATCAGTGGGTGCCGCTATCTTGTGTCTTGTTTGCATTACAGATGGAAACCCTGTGCGCCTTGTCTGGATCGTGGGTCACTCCTATGTTTGCTGGGGGGCCAGGAGAGGTGACGTGCGTCCGGACGGCAGACAGCTGGGGATTTCCAGAAAGGAGGCGTATATACGCTGGTTGGGTAGACCAGGAATGTTATGGGGTAGAGTTTTGGGAGAAGTGGAGAAGTATGTGAGGTTGGATAGGCCCCCTGACGTTTTAGTGATTCACGCGGGAGGGAATGACTTAGGTGTCCGGTCGGTCAGGGATCTGATGGCGGACATCAAAGCAGATTTTATGCAGTTGCGGGAAAAATTTCCAGCTACCCTTTTAGTTTGGTCTGACATAGTTGCCAGAACAAATTGGCGTTGGGCTAGATCAGTGGCCAGCATAAATAAAACGCGCATCAGGATTAATAAAGTGGTTGGGCGTTTCGTCAGACAGCAGGGTGGGATTGTGATTCGTCATCGAGAGTTGGAGACGAATGTGGGTTTATACCTTAGGAGGGATGGGGTTCATCTCTCCGACGTGGGGATTGATTTATGGTCCCTGGGTTTACAGGAAGGGATACAGCAGGCTCTGAGGGTGTGGAGGTGCCCTCAAACGTAAGGGGTCACGCTTTCGGGCTGTGGCGGTAGTTTTCTTCTGGTAGTCTTTGACGGGGGCGGTAAAACTGATGGATTTAAAGGGGTGGGGGGCTCATCATTAGCATGTTCCCCTCCGGTGTATTCCTGAACGGTGGAGGGAATACTGGTTTTTGGTGGAGCTGCGGGAAAACGGTTGTCTCCGAGCGGCTACAGCTGGAGGCCTATTAGTTGAAAAAGTCCCGCAGTGCGTTGTTTATACATGGTTGTTTATACATGGTTATACATGGTTATATATATAGTTATATATATATATATATATGGTGGAAAGGGGGGTCACCGTCAGAGACCATCAGACTGGGGTTAACTGTTTACGTTATTAATATGTCATTGTTTGTGTTATTGGTTATTTATCGGTTATTTATTGGAGTGATTTATTTTGGAGTTGTTTTATAATAAAAGGGCTGTTGTGGCCATATTACTCCAAAATAAAATGTGTGGTCTCATCATTTTAAGGTAGGGTTTTGGTTAAGAGGTGGAGTATAATAAGGGGATTATGGTAAGGTAAGGAAGGTAACATTTGGACTACACTAGTCAGGTAAAGGACCTCCACAGGTCTTTTGGAGAAGCTGCATTCTACTAGACTCTGGCCTGCATGCCAGTTCTGACAGTGGAAGCTCTCTCACGTGGCTGTAGATTACTTGCCCAGCTACCTTTCCCTCATCGGGTGTGGCTTCTCTGAGTTGCTGATGGTGGAAAATAGAGAAATGTATTTTTCATGGGTATGTCCAGGAACCCAGGGTATTGCGAGAACAGGTGGTAAAAGGGTCCTGCACCTGCAACTGATAATGGGGAGTAAATGGGCAATCCATCACCCTAGAAGTGCCAGCCCGCCATGGGCAAATGCATTGTATATTTTATTAAGTCTTATACAAAACATGATCAATGATTCAGAAACACAAAGGTCCCCTTTATCAAGGTGATGATATATCATGAACAACCATGTGCAGATATGTGACACTCAAATGTGTAACCAGAATCACTGTTACTGGATTATGCAGAGCTTTAGGTTTACCGTGGTGGAACATTCTGAGTGCAGTTCTTTTTCTGCCACAAGATGACAGTAGTGGATACATTTTTTAAGCCTGATCTTCAAATAGAGAACAGTGAATGCTGGGAAATGTAGTCTGGGCCATAAATGGTGCCATTACAGTTGCTGGAAAAAGAACTACCATACCCAATGTACCTGGAGACAGGAGGTGCCAGAGAAAGGGGGGAGGGCATAAATTGAAATGCCCGGGAAAGATTAGGGCTTTTAAAGGAACGACATCAGCTGGTGAGGAGCCAAGAGAGAGCAAATGAAGGAGTCAGAGAGAAGGTCTGCGTAACTGCAAGGACGCTGTTGGGTTTACTCCACAGAAAGCCGATGAACACTGCAGCTCACCACAGCGCCTGCATCGCCTTGCTGTCAGTTTTTCCTACTCTGGGACACCTCCGTTGCTGCAGGGAGAAGTTCAAGTGTACTGCACTGAGCAACAATCCGGTTCTACCATTACTCGTGCCTGCTACAGAGCGGCCTGCATCCTGGACTATTGCACCAGTCTAGTCTGCCATTTACCAGATTGCTACAAGAGGTCGGTGGACATCACTACACCAAAGAGGGGCCCTTCCATCAATATGCTGATACAGAACGGGGGAATTGATGAGCTGGTCTCAGACCCATCAATGTTCTGATAGTAACACTTAACAGCTCTTTGAGAAGTTTGGGGTTTATTTACACCTCCCAGACCAGATCAAAAGGGAATCCTAATAACAGCAAACTGTCCTGCCTGGCTGGTTCTGTCACCACCAAGCCATAAATTGTTGCCTGGCGCACACTCAGTCTTGTGTTATAAGGCAGTGGTCATCAACCCTGTCCTCAGGGCCCACTAACAGGCCAGGTTTTATGTATTACCTTGGGGAGATGCAGACTAGAATACTGCAATCACTGAGCAGCAAATGATATCACCTGTGATGTATTTCAGTTATCTTGCAAACCTGGCCTGTTAGTGGGCTCTGAGGACAGGGTTGATGACCACTGTTATAAGGAACCCGCTACTTACTTCGTTTATTACACTGTGTGCAAAGGTAGCTGTTTAATAAGCACGCCAACATCTTCAAGGGCCCCAACAGGCGGCAGAAGATTGACGCTACAAAAAGAATGTATATAGTTTACTTGCTCTTAGTACAGGTTTTCTCGTCCTGAATATTTTTTTATCTGCTACAGGTCTAGGCCTAGCTCCCTCACTCCTGGTGCTCATAGGCAACCCAGTCTCTAAGCCTATCCCAGTCTCTAAGCCTATTGTTACCATTCTTTGATGGCCTGTGGCTGCACATAAGGCGGGGAAAGCTACAGTTTAAGGTTAGTGTACTATTAGTGTACTGTTTGTGAGGTCACATCTTGCACGGTTGTACTCTGCATTGGTTTTGTGTTGCCTTACCAGCTCTCAAAAGACAATATACACTGTTATTTACTACGGGTCTTAAGTTTCATTTCAGGGTGACCCTAAGGCAACGATCCCCAACCTCCCCGGCATCAGGGACCGGCCTCAGTGATGGACCAGCGAGGGTGGGATGAGCGGTGCTGGAAATTACCTCTGGGGGGGTTATCTGCAGCCTGTTACCTCCAGGAGGTAGGGGGGGTTGCTGCCCTTTACCTCCCACTTGTGAACACTGCCTGTCACCTCCACGAGGTGGGTGTGGGTGTGTGCTGCCTGTCACTTCAGGAGTTCATTGCTCCTCTTCTTCTTCTCCCCCTCCCTCTTCGTAGGTAAGGTGACCAAAGAGAGGGAAGGGAGTAGTGGTGCTAAGAGAAGGGGAGCAGGTGCCCTCTGGTGGTGGGAGGATGGCAGTGCAGGTTGTGCTGGCTAGCTCACCTGCTGCCCACCTCCAGCTGAGCAGCCCGGCCCCCAACAGGCCCGGGAGTTGAGGACCCCTGCCCTAAGGTATTAAGAAATGATTATTCGCCACTTACTGAGGTGGTGTAACTGGTGGTGTCAGTGGGACTGAGGCCTCAAACAGAGTGGAAGAGCAGAGGACCCGACTCAACCAGCAGCTCCTGTGGGCGTGGCGCTACATATGGATATACACCATGTAATGACCAAGAAGGGAACCCTCCATTTCAATTATACATCCACAATGCCCTCTCCGAGGTGATACCACATATGTAAATAATATTCAGCTAAATTTTGAAATTATGAAACCTGGGATAGGAGATCTGGGCCTACCTGAACTCCATCTGCAACTAAAAAAAAAAGTTTTGGTTTTAACTTCTTTAACTCTCCAGCACCTACCACAGCCTGACATACAACTTTTGGGTGGGCTGAACCCTAAATAGAAATTTGTAAAAATTCTTCTTTATTTGGAAGGCCCCCGAGGCTATTGCACTGGCAGAACTTGACGGCTCCCAATTGTACTTTTAAAAGGAAGTTGGATCCTCTTTAGCATTATTTTTTATGGCTTTATGTAGCATCCACTCCATCCTTTAATTAACAGTAAGAATTTCTTCCACTTGTACCTCCAGCTTAAGTTGGCCATTATCGGGAAGAACAGCCATAGCCCAAAAAAATAAAAGGTTCACTCTTCACTCGTTCCCCTAAAAATATCCGATGACTGTGCAGCCATTAGCGCACAGAGAAATGTAAATGAAAGGTCGTGACATGCGTGGATTCAGGAATTGCATCCATAATAAGCCATTTTCTGGAGGCTTTCCGAACAAATAAAATGATTCAACAAAGCAGGCGATCGCTCCAACCTTATCAGACTTTTTACTTTCTAATATATTCCATCTGAAAATAGCTCCCAAGCGGAAAGTCAAATTTCCCTGTCAGTGTTGGTGTGAAAGGCTCTAATTGTCATGAAATGAGGCTTCTAGAAGGTACTCTTTGTGTTCTGCTGATTCTTCAGTCGTATCCCGGAGAAAGGAGAGAAGAACAGTTGGTCAAGTTACTGCGTTTCTCAGTCAACAAACAGTGCAGTGCCGCTAAAAAACGAACCTGAACTATGACCAACGTATCACCATACAAGAAAAGCCTGGAGCAACAGAATGCAATGATGTATGCAAAGGGCGCCCATGACAGTGGTAGCAGTGAAAGTGTTAAAGAAAGTCATATCCAGACATAGACTGGGCGGAGGGAACCGCGCATTCATTTAAGGCTCGCCAGTTCCTTAATGTCTTGCAGGACAATTTTATGGGTCAGATGGTAGACGCACCAACTAGAAATAAAACATTACTAGATCTACTGATTACCAACAATACAGACCTGATAACAGATGTGGAAATACGGGGCAATTTAGGTAACAGCGATCACAGGTCAATTCGTTTCAGTATAAATCACACAAATAGGAGACATGAAGGGAACACAAAGACACTGAATTTCAAAAGAGCCAACTTCCCTAAACTACAAACCTTGCTAAAAGGCATAAATTGGGATAAAATATTAGGAACAAAGAATACAGAGGAGAGATGGGTTTGCTTTAAGAGCATATTAAATAAGGGCATTAGCCAATGTATCCCATTGGGTAATAAATTTAAAAGAGCGAACAAACATCCTGGATGGCTTAACGCCAATGTAAAAATGCATATAAAAGCAAAGGAGAAGGCCTTCAAAAAATACAAGGTTGAGGGATCATCCACAGCATTCAGAATTTATAAAGAATGCAATAAGAAATGTAAGGGTGCAATTAGGATGGCTAAGATAGAACATGAAAGACACATAGCGGAGGAGAGCAAAAAAAATCCCAAGAAATTCTTTAAGTATGTAAACAGTAAAAAAGGGAGGACAGACCATATTGGCCCCATAAAGAATGAGGAAGGACATCTGGTTACAAAGGATGGGGAGATGGCAGAGGTATTGAATTTATTCTTCTCCTCAGTATTCACGAGTGAATCGGGGGGCTTCAGTAACCAAAACTGCAGTGTTTATCCTCATGACACAACACAGGAAGCACCTACATGGTTAACAGAGGACGGAATTAAAATTAGACTTGAGAAACTTAACATTAATAAATCACCGGGACCAGATGGCTTGCATCCGAGGGTACTTAGGGAACTCAGTCAGGTGATTGCCAGACCGTTGTTCCTAATTTTTACAGACAGTCTATTGACTGGAATGGTACCAGCTGATTGGAGAAAAGCCAATGTAGCACCAATATTTAAAAAGGGCCCAAAAAACATCCCTGGGAATTACAGACCAGTTAGCCTAACATCAATAGTATGTAAACTCTTGGAGGGGATGATAAGGGACTATATACAAGATTTTAGTAATAAGAATGATATCATTAGCAGTAATCAGCATGGATTCATGAAGAATCGTTCTTGCCAAACCAATCTATTAACCTTCTATGAGGAGGTGAGTTGCCATCTAGATAAAGGAAGGCCCGTAGACGTGGTGTATCTGGATTTTGCAAAAGCATTTGACACAGTTCCCCATAAACGTTTACTGTACAAAATAAGGTCCGTTGGCATGGACCATAGGGTGAGTACATGGATTGAAAACTGGCTACAAGGGCGTGTTCAGAGGGTGGTGATAAATGGGGAGTACTCAGAATGGTCAGGGGTGGGTAGTGGGGTCCCCCAGGGTTCTGTGCTGGGACCAATCCTATTTAATTTGTTCATAAATGACCTGGAGGATGGGATAAACAGTTCCATCTCTGTATTTGCAGACGATACTAAGCTAAGCAGGGCAATAACTTCTCCGCAGGATGTGGAAATCTTGCAAAAAGACCTGAACAAATTAATGGGGTGGGCGACTACATGGCAAATGAGGTTCAATGTAGAAAAATGTAAAATAATGCATTTGGGTGTCAAAAATATGAATGCAATCTATAGACTGGGGGGAGAACCTCTGGGGGAATCTAGGATGGAAAAGGACTTGGGGGTCCTAGTGGATGATAGGCTCAGCAACGGCATGCAATGCCAAGCTGCTGCTAATAAAGCAAACAGAATATTGGCATTAAAAGGGGGATCAACTCCAGAGATAAAACGATAATTCTCCCGCTCTACAAGACTCTGGTCCGCCCGCACCTGGAGTATGCTGTCCAGTTCTGGGCACCAGTCCTCAGGAGGGACGTACTGGAAATGGAGCGAGTACAAAGAAGGGCAACAAAGCTAATAAAGGGTCTGGAGGATCTTAGTTATGAGGAAAGGTTGCGAGCACTGAACTTATTCTCTCTGGAGAAGAGACGCTTGAGAGGGGATATGATTTCAATTTACAAATACTGTACTGGTGACCCCACAATAGGGATAAAACTTTTTCGCAGAAGAGAGTTTAATAAGACTCGTGGCCACTCATTACAATTAGAAGAAAAGAGGTTTAACCTTAAACTACGTAGAGGGTTCTTTACTGTAAGAGCGGCAAGGATGTGGAATTCCCTTCCACAGGCGGTGGTCTCAGCGGGGAGCATTGATAGCTTCAAGAAACTATTAGATAATCACCTGAATGACCGCAATATACAGGGATATGTAATGTAATACTGACACATAATCACACACATAGGTTGGACTTGATGGACTTGTGTCTTTTTTCAACCTCACCTACTATGTAACTATGTAACTATGTGGAGCCGAGGGGGAGGGAGGATCAGGGGAGGGGCTATTTAAAAGGGGTTCCCGCTCTGGGAGGGACAACAGAAGGAGCAGGAAAGTTGTTAGGAGAGTCACCTAGAGGTTAGTGTGCATCATGGCGGAACTTGAGGGGCTTATGGCCCAGTTGCGGGCGGAAGCGGCGGTTCGGGGTGCTGAGTGGCTGCAGGAGACCATCGCAGCCGCGCTACAAGCCTCCACTGTACCAACAAGTGGGGGAGAGAGAAGCGGCAACAGAGCGCGCCGCTCTCGTCCGCCCGAGCGGTTCTCGCCGGACCGCGTGACGTCAGCACAGCGGCACTCGGGTGGTCTGTCTTCCAAACGAGCGGCGGGAGGAGAGCGGGTCAGCGGGAGGACGGCCCCGGCGGGACAAGAGCAGAGGCAGGCAAGTGAACCGGCGCGAGTGCGGCCTACGGGACGGAGACACGCGGAGAGCGCAAGCCCCGCCCCCAGGATGACGGCGGTGCGCTCCGCCATCGCTAGCACAGCAATGCCTGTAGGGATCCCTGGGCCTTCTGCTTCCTCGGCAGGGGACAGGCAGACTGGGGAGAGCTGCAGGGCTGGCCTATCATCTACAGGAGCGGAGGCCTACAGGACTGCGGTAGCCCACACCGGTCCTGGGAAGGCTGTCCGGAAGTCCACGGGTGGTTTCGCTGCTCGGAGGAGGGGGAGGATGGCGAACAATGCGACAGCCGCGGCCCTCACCCCGGGCGGGCCTGCAGCGGATGGAGGAGAAGACTCGGGTCGGAGCGGACGAGATGAGGAGTCCGGATCGGAGGAGGATGCGGCCCCCCTGTCCAGGAGGATGGGGCCAGAAGAGAGCAGACGGTCGGCTGATGGGGCAACACCT
This sequence comes from Lithobates septentrionalis, assembly GCA_037952835.1. Lineage (NCBI taxonomy): Eukaryota > Metazoa > Chordata > Amphibia > Anura > Ranidae > Lithobates > Lithobates septentrionalis. The sequence goes on along the minus strand of JBBDGP010004082.1, from coordinate 165,520 downwards.
ATGCAGCCAGGTGAGCCAGCACATGTTATTGCAATGTCTGATGTAAATACTGCAGCAAGTGTAGCTACGGGGTCTGGGGGGTCTGAACACAGCATGGTGGGGACCGGTGCGGGGGTGGGGGCTCCAGGTTTCTTGGGGTTTTTAATGGGAATCAAAGAACTGGTGCAGAGGTTAGAGGCGGAGGAGAGGCCGGTGGGGGGCCCGGGAGCAGCTTGGGTTCAGCAGTCAAGGACAGAGGTGGGAAGTGCAGGGGGGGCCCTGCCAACGGTGGTTGCGGGGGAAGTTACAGCGGGGGTAGCGTTGCCGACGCAAGGAACCACAGAGAATGGAGCCGCGCAGGGGAAGGATAAGGCAGCACCGTCGGGGGAGGCGGTTCCGAGGAAGGACATCATTAGGCTGGCGGACGCGGCTCGCTGTGAGGTGTATGTGTGCTACGAAGGACCGTTAGGAGCCCACTTGAAACAGGAAGTGCGGGAAAAATTATGGAAGGGTGAGTATGTGGAAATATTTTCATTGTTGCCCTTGGAGAAGTTCAATCTTGACAGAGTCAAGCCGGACGATTCCAAAAAAGAGGATGAGGAAAAGAGGAGGTATAGGCTGATACCCAGGACATTCACGAATTGGTTGCAAGCATTTGCGATCATGGCAAGCGTGATAGGGGAGAAGCACCCGGAACACTGTTCGGCGCTTTTCTGCTATCAGGACGCGATAGGGGAAGCGTATAGAGTGTATGGAGGTAATGCATGGTTGCGATACGATGAACAGTTTAGGCAAAGGAGAGCAGTTCGCCCAGAGATACGTTGGGACCACAAGGACATCAGCCTGTGGATGCGTTTGATGACGACGGCGCGGACAACGAACTAGTTTTTTCAGGGGGGAGCCGGTGGACCGTCAGCCCAGGGACATTCGGCTGGAAACAAAAAAGGGGTGTGTTGGCAGTACAACTCGGGGTCCTGTAAGTTCGGAGGAACATGTAAGTATAAACATGAGTGCTCAGGCTGTGGGGGTACACATCCATCATCCAGATGTTTTAAACAAGGAAAGGGTCGACAAGGAGAGGCTGGGAACAAAAGGGAGGACGCCGGTGATAGTGGAAAGGATGCGGCCGTTTCTCGGTAAGTACCCGGACAGGAAGGCGGCGTTGCTATTAGAAGAAGGCTTTGCGATGGGTTTTCGGATTCCATGTAATTTATCGGCGACTCCCCCAGTGCCCAAAAAATTAAAGTCAGCCCTGCAACATCCGGAAGTGGTTTCAGAGAAACTACAGAAGGAAGTGGCTTTGGGTAGAATGAGTGGTCCTTTCCCAGTAGCACCAATAGCAGAGTTGGTGGTGTCTCCGCTGGGGGTGGTGCCCAAAAAGGAGCCCAACAAATTCAGGCTCATTCACCACTTATCCTTCCCCAAAGGGGGGTCAGTGAACGATGCCATAGAACAGGAAGCATGCTCGGTGACTTATACGTCATTCGATGCTGCGGTTCGGTGGGTGAGACATTATGGAAAAGGTGCCTTGATGGCTAAGGCAGATATAGAATCAGCTTTTCGATTGTTGCCAGTACACCCGGATAGTTTCCGGTTGCTCGGGTGCCATTGGAATGGTGGTTTTAATGTCGATCAATGCCTACCCATGGGTTATTCAGTGTCATGCGCGATATTCGAACAATTCAGCTCCTTTGTGGAATGGGTGGTAAGGGATGTATCCGGGGTGAATTCGATAATTCACTACTTGGATGATTCCTTATGCATAGGCCCGGCTGCTTCTAGAGTCTGCGCTGTGTTGCTGGCTTCTCTGCAACATATAGCAGGAAGGTTTGGCATTCCATTGGCGGACGAAAAAATGGAGGGACCCTGCGCGGTCATCACGTTTTTGGGCATTGTGCTAGATTCGGAGGCGATGGAATGTAGACTACCTGATGAGAAATTGGAGGACTTGAAAAAAGAGGTGGCAGGGTTGACAGGACTAAAAAAGGTACAGCTGCGTAAGCTACAATCGGTGTTGGGCAAGCTGAATTTTGCTTGTCGCATACTGCCAATGGGGAGAGTGTTTAGTCGCCGGCTGGCGGCCAGCACGAGTGGAATAAAGTCACCAAAACATTTTGTGCGCTTGGGGAAAACGCATAGGGAGGACCTGAAGGTATGGCACTCCTTTCTGGAATCCTTTAATGGCAGGGCAATGTGGATGTCGGGACCAGTCAGCAATTTTGACTTGGAATTGTTTACTGATGCCGCAGGATCAACAGGTTTTGGTGCTTTTTTCCAAGGACAATGGAGCGCGGGTCCATGGCCACAATCTTGGGTAAAAGAGGGCTTCACGAAGAACTTGGTTCTGCTGGAATTGTTTCCAGTAGTTCTGGCAGTGGAACTATGGGGTGCATCGTTCAGGGATCTGAAGGTGCGCTTTCATGGGGACAACATGGGGGTGGTGCAAGTGATAAATAGGGTCACGGCGTCGTCCCCGCCAGTGATCAGGCTGCTGCAGCACTTAGTCTTGCGATGTCTACAACTGAATGTTTTCATTCATGCTGTGCACTTACCGGGGGTAGAAAACGTCATTGCTGATGCACTATCTCGCTTCCAGTCGGACAGGTTCCGAGTGTTGGCGCCGGAAGCGGAACAACAGGGGATACCTTGTCCAGACTGGCTGTGGGAGATTGCGCTGGCATAATCGAGGGATGGATTAAGCGGTCGGTAAGTGGGAACACATGGGCAGCATACAACAAGGTATGGCAGGAGTGGTTGGCGTTTGGACAAGCTTTGGGGGAGGAGCCTATAGGGCATGGGCTACGTTCTTTGTTGCTGTACTATGTGGCAAAAAAATTGGACGAGGGGGTGTCGGTGTCAGTGATGAATGCACAGTTGGCTGGTTTGGCTTTCCTTTTCAAGCTACAGGGGCAGCCTGACGTCACCAAGGATTTTTGGGTAAAACAAGCCTTAAAGGGTTATAGGAGGGCAGTAGTCAAGCGTGATTCAAGGAGACCGGTAACTTTTGAAATATTGGGGGGGATTGTGGAGCAACTAGGGGAGGTTTGTGCGTCTGCGTACGAAGTCACCTTGTTTAAGGTAGCTTTCGTGTTAGCATTTTTTGGCGCATTTCGGATAGGTGAGCTTGTTAGTCCTTCCAAAAAGATGCAAGGGGGAATTGGGTTTCAGGAGGTACAATGGGAAGAGGAAGGGGTAGCGATCTTTTTGAGGAAATCTAAGACGGATCAAGGGGGAAGAGGCAGGATGGTGCGGGTTTATCCAATTCACGTTCCCCCCAGTGCCCAGTGAGCACGGTCAGGGAATTCTTGAAGGTTAGGCCAAATGTTCAGGGCCCATTTCTAGTACATTTAAATGGTAGTATGTTGTCACGTTTTCAGTTTGGGGCTGTGTTTAGAAAATGTTTACAGGGGCTGGGACTGGTGGAGAGAGATTTTTCATCCCACTCATTTAGGATTGGAGCTGCGACTGAGGCGGCCAGGTTGGGAATGGATGTTGAGGTAATAAAAAGGATTGGGAGGTGGGAATCTAACAGGTTCCAGTCTTATGTGCGGCCTCAACTGGCATTAAAGTTGTAGATGACGGGGAGATTATGTGGTTGCTATGGGGGAGGTATTAGAGGTGGATGTTACGGCAAGTACGATTGTTGCATAGTCAATGTTGAGGATAGTGTGTTGTTTTCTTCTATTTTCAGGTGCAGAGACAAGAATGGTCTGGATTATGGGCCATTCTTATGTATGTTGGGGGGCTCGGAGGGGAGACGCTCGGCCTGAGGGTAGGCAGCTAAGTTTTAATAGAAGGGAAGTATGCATAAAGTGGTTTGGTATACCAGGGATGTTGTGGGGTAGGCTGGTTCAGGAGGTACAGAGGTATGCCAATAGGGAGGGACCTCCGGACGTCCTGGTGATACATGTAGGCGGAAACGATTTGGGCATTCGCTCGATGGTAGACATCACGCGAGATATTAAATTTGACATTTGGCGTTTGTCGAAGGAATTTCCGCAGATGATCATTATCTGGTCGGACATGGTTGCCAGGCTGTCTTGGAGAATGGCCAGGTCTGTGGAGGGTGTGAACAGAGCAAGGAAAAAGATCAACAGGGAAATTAGTAAATTTGTGGTCAGTATTGGGGGATTGGCAATTCGGCATAAAGAATTAGAATTTGAGACATGGAGGTACTTGAGACGTGATGGGGTACATCTCAATGACGTGGGTACAGATTTATGGGCCTTAGGCCTGCAAGATGGTATACAGCGAGCGCTTCGGGTGTGGAGGGGCACCCAAGAGTAAGGTGTTACTATTGGGTTGCTGTGGCGGGCGTTGGTCTGGGCAAGGGAAGGAAGATGGCGGAAAAAGTAAGAGTGGGGATCCAACGTTGATATGGGTCCGGAGGTTTTTTGGTTCCCGGTTAACGGAGGTTAGCCGGGAAGTGATAATGGGGCACTGCGGTCACGGCAGTCTCTGAGCCAGCTTGTCGGCTTGAGGCCTATTGGAGTTTTTGGACGAGGGCTGCAGTGCTATATTTGTTATGGCCATCAGTTTTTGTTTTTGCTAACCGGTTGCTCAGACCAACGCTCTTTGGAACTAATAGGTTGTATAACAGATGTTTTTTTGGTTATGGTTTTTTATGATGACAGAATTTTATATTTTTTATAGAACAGATATGTTTAAAATAAAGTAGGCTGCTACGGCCTTTTTTATACTCCAAAAGAGCTGGTGTGGTCTTATTTATTTGAATAGAAGTATAAGGGTTTGGAGTATAGGAAATTGACATCTGTTATCCAATAGTCATGTGTAGTAGTATCTTCATAGAAGATGTGAATAAACCAAATAAAACATTCTCAAATATTTATAAATCATCAAAAATGTCACTCATGTAGTGAGCATCAAATATAATGAAGATATCACTCCAAGTCTCTATGTATACATGACGGATGGATGTGCAGATTGCCGAGGCTCCGGCTACCTATAACATTAAACAATTGACCCCTCCCATCCTTTCCCAAATTGACCAGACGACACAGTAATTTTTTGGAGTCGAATGGCCATAGCAGCCTTTGTTTTATTCATTCAAACAATTGAAATACAAAAATTCCATGAACCTCAGCCTAAAGATCTTTGAAGGCCTACTTTCTTTTTACCAACCGGTTGTATCTGTCACCCATGAAAGGCCCCCAGCCGCAACTTACACCGGCTCGGGGACAAGTACCACTTACTACCAGATACAACCAACTTAAAAACCCCCGATGTTACCATTGTATTATTAGGAAGGGAAGGGACACCCATACCCCCAAAAGGGCCCAACCCCCCTAATTCTCCAGTATTTTCTCCAGCACAGCCTTCAAAGACCCAATAGACCACCCACCGCTGCTATGACTAGTAACAAAAGAACCCATAAATTGAACAGTCAGGCAAAATTTAACCCCCTAAATGTCCTACTATAGAAACCAAGCCACACCTGTATTACATCGGCGAAAAACATCCCCAGACCAAACCAACTAGGGAGGGTGGGTGGGAGAAACCTTCCTTACCCTGTGAGAATCTCTGACTGATCTCCAACTGGACACCTCCTCCCTCCACACTCTACTGGACACCCCTCATTCAGGTCTCTCTCTCTCCTCCCCAATACTTTTTCCACAAATCCAGGTATCTGCCCTTTTCCGGGGTCTGGTGTCTACTTTGTACCCTCAATCAATATAAATAACCACCTCATAGTGTAGCTTTTAAACAATATCCAGTAAAAAATTTAATAAATATGCACTCACATCAATAAAAACAGAAAATCTCTTGTCTCGCAGTATAACATCGGGCCCATGAAAAATGGTGGAACACCCACTTCCTGTTATGGTGTGATATGACGTCAACTGCCTCCGCCCTACGCATTAAGTCACACCCACACAACTTCTTCAAGGGTTCATTTTTTTCCTCAGCCTGATCTTATCTAAACTTTGTCCTGGGTCGTCGTTGTCATATTTTCCGTTTCAAGATGCGGCAAATATTTTTAATTGGTGAAAGGTCTGGACTGCAGGCAGGCCAGTTCAGCACTCAGACTCTTCTACTAGGAAGCCATGCTGTTGTCATAGATACAGTATGCAGTTTAGCATTGTGCTGCCGAAATATGCAAGGCCTTCCCTGAAAAGATGTAGTTTGGATGGAGCATATGCTGCTCTAAAACCTGGATATATCTTTCAGCATTGATGGTGCCTTTGCAGATGTGCAAGCTGCCCATTCCGTAAGCACTTATGCCCCCCCCCCCCCCATACTATCAGAGATGCCGGATTTTGAATTGAATGCTGATAACAAGCCGAAAGTCAAAAGGTCCCTCTCCTCTTTAGTCCGGAGGAGCCCATTGTTGCCAAAGAGAATGTAAAATTTTGATTCATCTGACCACAAAACAGTTTTCCACTTTGCAACAGACCATTTTAAATGAGCTTTGGCACAGAGAAGACGGTGGTGTTTCTGGATTATGTTCAGATACGGCTTCTTCTTTTCATGATAGAGCTCTACCTTGTATTTTTGGACAGCATGGTGAGCTGTGTTCACAGACAGTGATTCCCAAGTTTTGCTGAGCCCATGCAGCGATGCCCATCAAAGGAATCATGCCTGTGCCATCTGAGGGCCCAAAGGTCATCACCATCCAATACTGGGTTTACACCTTGTCCCTTCATACAGAGATTTATCTAGATTCTCGGAATCTTATGATGATATTATATACTGTAGACAATGATAGATATTTGCAATCTTACATTGAGGAACATTGTTCTGAAATTGTTAAACAATTTTTAGACTTACAGTGCCTTGGAAAAGTATTCATACCCCTTGAAATGTTCCATATTATATCATGTTACAACCAAAAACTTATGCATAAAATGTATTTTATTGGGATTTCATGTGATAGACCAACACAAAGTGGCTCATAATTGTGAAGTGGAAGGAAAATGATAAATGATACAAATAAACCTGTGAAAAGTGTGTGTGTGTGTGTGGGGGGGGGGGGGTGGGGGGGGTGGGATTTGTATTCAGCCTCCTTTACTCTGATACCCCTAACTAAAATCTAGTGGAACCAATTGCCTTCAGAAGTAACCTAATTGTGTGTCATTTAATCTCAGTATACATACAGACCTTCTGTGAAGCCCTCAGAGGTTTATTAGAGAACCTTAGTCAACAAACAGCATTTTGAAGGCCAAAGAACACACCAGACAGGTCAGGGATAAAGTTGTGGAGAAGTATAAAGCAGGGTTAGGTTATAAGAAAATCTCCCAAGCTTTGAACATCCCATGGAGCTCTGTTCAATCCATCATCCGAAAACTGCAAACCTACCAAGACATGGCCGTCCACCTAAACTGACCGGCCGGGCAAGGAGAGCCTTCATCAGAGAAGAGCCAAGAGGTCCATGGTAACTCTGGAGGAGCTGCAGAGATCCACAGCTCAGGTGGGAGAATCTGTCCACAGGACAACTATTACATAGTTACATAGTTAGTAAGGTTGAATAAAGACACCAGTCCATCCAGTTCAACCTGAGTGAGTGGGCGTGTCTACAATTATACCTATCCCTGTACATTGCATCTCATTAAGATACTCATCTATTATATTATTATTTTTATTTAAGCTACCCATATAGCGCCATCAATTTACACATACATCACACACTCACATCGGTCCCTACCCTCAAGGAGACCACAATCCAAGGTCCCCAACTCACATTCGTATACTAGGGCCAATTTTGGACAGAAGCCAATTAACCTACCAGCATGTTTTTGGAGTTTGGGAGGAAACCCATGGATGAACAGGGAGTACATGCAAACTCCAGGCAGGTGGTGTCGTGGTTTGGATTCGAACCAGCGACCCTTTTTACTGCTAGGTGAGAGTGCTACCCACCACACCACTGTGCCGCCCTATTAGTCATTGTCACGGAACGTCCCACACTCCGCTTGAGTGCTTCCGTCATATACCGCTTCCTAAGTTCTGGAACACGAGTCCAATGGATCTGGCTATAGGAACCCCAAGAACTAGACAACACCAGTCTTGGAGTACATCAGAACTAACTTTTATTTGAGATCTCACACACATTTATACACCAGGATGACTCAAAGCTAACCTAATTAACATGAGCTCCAATAGGAGTCGTCCCGTCTCCTACATTGTATGGAGGACAATGTCATTAGCTCATTCAATTAACATAAGCACAAGTTGACACCAGCATCTCCTCACATGATGTGTCCCAACAGAATGAATCAGTCTTATCAGCAGGGGGCTGCTGGAGGAACCCCCCCTCCCTCTTCAGGGACACAGATCCACAGCAAGGAGTCCCCATACAATATATACATGACTGAGTCCGATTAATACAGTTCAGACTGGATTTCTCATTCACCTCAAATGCTAGGGCCCATAATCGGTGGGCAACAGGCCCGCACACAGTCCTCTCCAACAGCCTCTGCTCCGGCCAGGTCCGTGACAGTCATGTTCTCCACAAATCTGGCCTTTATGGAAGAGTGACAAGAAGAAAGACATTGGTGAAAGAAAGTCATAAGAAGTCCTGTTTGTAGTTTGTGAGAAGCCATGTGGAGGACACAGCAAACATGTGGAAGAAGGTGATCTGGTCACATGAGACCAAAATTCAACTTTTTGGCCTATGTGTGGGGAAAACTAACACCGCACATCACCCTGAACACACCATCCCCACTGTGAAACATGGTGGTGGCAGCATCATGTGGTGGGGATGGTTTTCTTCAGCAGGGACAGGGAAGCTGGTCAGAGTTGATGGGAAGATGGAGGGAGACAAATACAGGACAATCTTAGAAGAAAACCTGTTAGAGTCTACAAAAGACTTGAGACTGGGGCGGAGGTTCACCTTCCAGCAGGACAACGACCCGAAAGATCCAGCCAGAGCTACAATGGAATGGTTTAGATCAAAGCATATTCATGTGTTAGAATGGCCCAGTCACAGTCCAGACCTAAATCCCATTGAGAATCTGTGGCAAGACTTGAAAATTGCTGTTCACAGACGCTCTCCATCCAATCTGACAGAACTTGAGATATTTTACAAAGAAGAATGAGCAAAAATGTCCTCTCTAGATGTGCAAAGCTGGTGGAGACATCCCCAAAAAGACTTGTAGAGAAAGGGGGTTCTACAAAGTATTGACTCCGGGGGGGGGGCGCCATACAAATGTACCCCCCCCCCCCCACACTTTTCACATATTTATTTGTATCATTTAACTAAAAGTTGTTAAGAGATTTATCAGAGAATCATGCAATTTCCCCTCCCCCTTCCTTTTTTTTTAACTTTGTGATGAAATTATTAATTATTTATTTGTTTTTATTTTTTTGATGACCTCTAGTGATACGCCTATCTGCTGTTAATTATTTTTTGAGCCATATTTTGATGAATCTTGATGGACGCCTGAGCCCTTTTTGCCCTTTTCGCCCTTTTTGCCCTTTTTTTCTCAATTTCCATCATTTGGTTTTCATTCGGGTGGTCAAGAAGGAAGGCCGACAAGGATGGTCACATGATATATGGACATAGGGTATAGGGCAGGGCTTACATATATATTCTATTTTCATTTTTTTTTTTTTGCATACAGTATTATTCGATGGTGGCCTTAACACTACATGTTGCCGCATGTTGGTACATATGTTGTTATAGTTAGGGGTCACCAGGACATCCATTGGGCATAGGCTCATGTGACTATGATATAAGGCTAGGTCCTATATTGTATATATGTGGATGTATGTGTGTGTGGGTGTGTATGCATGTGTATATGTGTATGCATGTGTATATGTATGTATGTATGTATGTATACGTGTGCAGTGGAGCCTTGGATGGCTGGCATAATCCATCCAGGCGAATGCATGTAATCCCAGGCACTCGCATAGCAAGAGAGTTTCCCCATGGAGGTCAGTGGAAACTAAGATAATTCATTCCACATCGACTTCTATTGCATGAGATGCCGCGTGTGACCGGGGGTGGGGGGCGCAGGGGGGGCTCAGGGGTGCTCGGGGACCGTTCGGCTGCGCTCGATGGCCCTCGGGAGGGCTCAGGGACGGAATGTTGCTGGGTGCTTCTGGGTGTTTCCGGGTGGCTCGGGGCGGCCCCCGCGCCACTGTATAGGTATGTGTGTGTAGATGTGTATATAGGTGCATATATGAATATGAGTTTTTTTTTTTTGAAAGGGGGGGATAGAGGATTGATTAATTAATTGATTGTTTTTTTCCTTTGTCACTAGGTGGGGGCAAAACCTTTTATTCTCCTGTATATCACAGGGTCAGCCCCCACCTCTGGTCTCCCCGGGGTACATAACCGTAGCATGGCTGTGATTGATTATGCTTTGATATTTCAGTCTTTATGGTACTAGTGCAGATGATCCGTACTGTTGACTTGCAATATGGTCTGAGCGTCTCCTCCTCTGGGGTCGCGTTTCTACTTTCCCCACATAGGTTTTTGCCTCCCAGTGCTCTCCCCTCCTAGATACTATCTGGGAAGGGACCGCAGGAGCGGGCACGCTCAATAGAGAGCCACTTTAGCAAATTGTTGTGTGTTTATTTTTTTTATTTTTTTTCTCTGTTCCCTCTATACTGGTGCATAGGGTGTAGATCTTGGGACCTACTATGACTTATGTACGTTGTTTATATTCAAATGTTAATGGGTTGGCTATTCCGGAGAAGCGCACAACGGTCTTACGTGAACGTGGCGTACAGCCCCTGATTCTAAGACGGGGGGGGGGGGGGGGTGAGTATCCTGCTTTCCGGGACGGTCCCAGGGTCTCTTGTTGACCAGAGGAGTGACCAGGAAGGACACTATCTGTTTCTTAAAGGAGATCTGGCCGGTCACTATCTATCTACCTAACCAAGCACAGTTGAGTTGCTTAGATGAAATTCTCAATGCCCTACAAGGCTTTATGGAGGGGGGACTGATTCTAGGTGGAGATCTTAACATAGCTCTTGATCCACCATTAGACGCTTCCAGGTCTTCCACACATATGTCCTATCTGTATCTTAGATGAGTGAAAAAAAAACCCTTCAGACTGCACGTCTGGTAGATGTCTGGCGGGCCCAGTATCCAAGCGAGCGGGACTTTACTTTTTATTCAGTACCTGATGAGAGCTACTCTCGAATTGACTATGTAATGGTATCCCAGTCTTTCTTACCAGAGGTAGTGAGTTCCTCAATTGGCATACAGACTATGTCTGACCATGCCCCATCTTTTATAGACCTTCATCTGGGCCCATCCGGAACTAGATCATGGACGTGGAAACCTAATGAATCCTTGGTTCATTAAGGATTACATTACGAAATGAACTCTCTTTGGCTATGGCCAGAATCTTTACGGATAATGATACAGAGGACATTTCTCGATTAACATTATGGGAAACGCATCAATGTGTCATGCGAGTTTTGCTGATTCAAAAGGCGACGGAACTGCGGAAAAATAGGCAAGCTGTCTTTAAAACCCAGTTAAACATGGTTGCAAACCTAGAATCCAAGCATATTAAGTCCCTCTCTCGTTCTGTAGCAGTAGATCTTAGGGTTGAGCGAGAAAAACCATCCTCTCTGCTCAGGCACGACACTAATATATGGACACGAAGGATCAGAAACCTACACTATGAACATGGGAATAAATCGGGTAAACTGCTGGCCCACTCGCTTAGGGAAACTTCCCGTAGAAATGATGTCCCACACATTGATTCTGAGAGAGGGAAACGCTGCTTTATATCCCGGGAAGTGGCAGAGGTTTTCCGAGAGTATTACTCATCCCTCTATAACCTATCGACAAATCTATATCCACTGATCAGCTGGTACAAAAGCAACAGTTAATTCAGGAATATCTCTCTTCTTCGGGGCTTACCAACGATATCCGACGATGCGTCCGAATCAATGAATGCTCTTATTTCAACTGAGGAACATTTGAGGGCGACCAAGCTGCTTAAGCCTCGCAAAGCTCCAGGTCCAGGTGGATATACGATAGCCTACTATAAGGCATTTGCCCCAATTCTATCTCCCACATTTACAATAGCATTGAATTCTCTTCTGGAAGATCGGCCCATAATGTCCGACACTTTGAGGGTACATATTACAGTGATCCCTAAGGAGGGTAAGGACCATGCCCAGTGTATGAATTATCTGTCTAGTTCCCTATTAAACGTGGATTTAAAGATCTCTTCACACGGATTTTAGCATTGAGATAAGAGCCTCACCTTCAGAATGTCATCCACCCTGATTAAGCCGGGTTTATCCCTACTAAGGAGGCGAAGGATAATACTACTAGAGCCCTGGATATTATTTATCTGGCTCATCTTCGTAAAATTTCCTTATGTTTGCTATCCTCAGCTGCAGAGAAGGCTTTTGAAAGGGTGGATTGGACATTCCTGAAGGAGACGCTAACTCATATTGGAGTGGGGAAAGCTTTTAGTAAATGGATAGAGGCTATATACTTGGTTCCATCTGCAGCTGTTAGAATCAATGAGGTGACTTCACCATATTTTAATTTGACCAACGGCACTAGACAAGGATGTCCCTTATCCCCAATGATCTTCATAGTAACCCTAGAACCATTTTTTCGACGTGTACGAGGAAGCGCTGATATCCAGGGCTTTCCAATTGGCAAGTCAGTACATAAAACTGCGGCCTTTGCGGACAACATGTTTTTTTATTACATCTACGTTGCCAAATTTATTAGGCATGATTAATCGGTACAATATACTTTCGAACCTTAAAATCAATATTCAAAAATCTGAATTGCTTAATATTATGTTAGCCCCTGTTCGTGTGCAAGCCCTCCAATCACCATTCTCTTTTCCATGGGCATCCTTCCACCTGACATATTTAGGGGTCAAATTGACTTCTTCAGTGGATAAAATATTTTTAGCTAATTTTCTACCTGTCAGGGATGGGCTCAGCCCTTCCTTTTCTGAGCTGACTGCTCAGCTGTCAGCTAATTGCCAGCTCCTATCTCTCTCCACAGTGACTCAGCTGTTGATGATATCCTGCTCGTCAGTCCTGCCTACTTAAGCTGTCCAGTCCAGAGGATCTCTGCCTTCGCCTTGGTCAACATCACAGAAACATCTCCTATGATCCTGTTCAAGACTTGCTTTGCTGACATCCCTTCTGGCTCTAGATCCTGCTTGCTGTTCCACTACGTTGATCCCTGACTTCTGGCTTGGCTGACTATCCGTTCCGGTTACTGAACTTTGGCTATGTTTTGACTACGTTTGTTCTTTTTACTCTTATTATTAAACAAGTGTGATTTAACTGTACTTCTGTCTCGGCCTGATTTCATGGTTTCTGACACCACCAATACTACGGGGTCTTTCCTCTGATTTGGAGAGATGGAACAAGAGCTCTTATACATGGATGGGTAGGAACGCTAGTCTTAAAATGAATATCTTGCCAAGACTAATGTATCTCTTTCAGACACTACCAATAGTCGTCCCGGGGTCAATGCGTAGTGTCTTTATCAGATTTATCTGGGCAAAAAAGCGCCCATGCCTGTCTCATCAATATTTGGCTATGGCCAAAACCCATGGAGGCATGGCCTTCCCGCATCCGATTCAATACTACCAGGCAGTACACCTCCCTAGGTTACTCTCATGGTGTAGAGACGGGAGACATAAAGCCTGGGTAATGATTAGGGATGAGCCGAACACCCCCCTGTTCGGTTCGCACCAGAACATGCGAACAGGAAAAAAGTTTGTTCGAACACGCGAACACCGTTAAAGTCTATGGGACATGAACATGAATAATCAAAAGTGCTAATTTTAAAGGCTAATATGCAAGTTATTGTCATAAAAAGTGTTTGGGGACCCGGGTTCTGCCCCAGGGGACATGGATCAATGCAAAAAAAAGTTTTAAAAATGGCCGTTTTTTCAGGAGCAGTGATTTTAATAATGCTTAAAGTCAAACAATAAAAGTGTAATATCCCTTTAAATTTCGTAGCTGGGACCTGTGTCAAAAAAAAAAAATTCGTAGCTGGGGGTGTCTATAGTATGCCTGTAAATGGGCGCATGTTTCCTGTGTTTAGAACAGTCTGACAGCAAAATGACATTTCGAAGGAAAAAACCCATTTAAAACTACTCGCGGCTATTGCATTGCCGGTCCGACAATACACATAGAAGTTCATTGATAAAAACGGCATGGGAATTCCCCACAGGGGAACCCCGAACCAAAATGTAAAAAAAAAAATGACGTGGGGGTCCCCCTAAATTCCATACCAGGCCCTTCAGGTCTGGTATGGATATTAAGGGGAACCCCGGACAAAATTAAAAAAAAAAATGACGTGGGGGTCCCCCTAAATTCCATACCAGACCCTTCAGGTCTGGTACGGATTTTAAGGGGAACCCCACGGCAAAAAAAAACAAAAAACGGCGTGGGGTCCCCCCAAAAATCCATACCAGACCCTTATCCGAGCATGCAACCTGGCAGGCCGCAGGAAAAGAGGGGGGGACGAGAGAGCGCCCCCCCCCTCCTGAACCGTACTAGGCCACATGCCCTCAACATTGGGAGGGTGCTTTGGGGTAGCCCTCCAATACACCTTGTCCCCATGTTGATGAGGACAAGGGCCTCATCCCCACAACCCTGGCCGGGGGTTGTGGGGGTCTGCGGGCGGGGGGCTTATCGGAATCTGGAAGCCCCCTTTAACAAGGGGACCCCCAGATCCCAGCCCTCCCCCCTGTGTGAAATGGTAAGGGGGTACTTACCCCTACCATTTCACTAAAAAACTGTCAAAAATGTTAAAAATGACAAGAGACAGTTTTTGACAATTCCTTTATTTAAATAGAATGCTAATTTGTAGTCCTGTGAGCCTCCAGGTAATTGTCCAAATCTGGTCTCCAAAATAGTTTATCTTTGCAAATGATCAGCTGCTAACGTTACGCATGTCTCATAACCATGCAAAATAGTTAAACCAAATTGTACACACGCTGCGCTTATCAAAATAAAAAATAAGAAATTTCCACTAAAATATTAATAAAGTGATATTGTGCCTAACATATACAAAATCTATTAATAACTATTAATACTATACTATACGTTAATGTGCAATAAATTCCAATGAATGAATAAATAGGTAAAAGTGCTCCAATAAGCCCGTGTATTGCAAATATTCCACAAAGCTTGTGCAATTTTAAAACATTAATAGATAATTCAACACAAACATCCATGCGATTTAGTGTTGCATCCAAACTTATCAGTACTGCTTCTATGCAATATGGTGTTAGTGTAATGTTCGAACAATAAAAAGTTAAAAAATACAAAAAAACGCATCCATGCGATTTGGTGCTACATCCATGTGATTCTATTCAATTCAGTGCTGTGTTGCTGTGCAATGATTAAATTAACAGTCCGATTTAGTGTTGCATCCATGCATTTCAGTGCTGCATCTATGCAATATGGTATTAGTGCAATGTTCAAACAATACAAAGTTAAAAAATACAAAAAAACGCATCCATGCGATTTGGTGTTGCATCCATGTGATTCTATGCAATTCAGTGCTGTGTTGCTGTGCAATGATCAAAATAACAGTCCACAGATCTTCCACAATCCATTCATGTGTAATGGTGAACACAAACTAAAGTGCTGTGCGCTCATACAAGTGCTCCCCCCCAGGTGATAACCCCTCACCTTAGAGCGTGCGACCTTGCAATTAAGCTTGGTCAGAATGTGCCTTAGAACCTCTCTGGGTTGGATGTTATATGCAGGGTCCTGGATCAATTTGCACTGGTGCCTTTGTTCCTCACAGCAGTCCCGTTTGTACCTCAATATATCAACATAAAAGGACTTCATGGTGCAGTATGTACTAGATTTATTAAAATCATAAACAAATCCCGCAATGGGTACTCACAGTAACAAGGCGCTTAAAGTGGTGTTCCGGCCGAAATTATAGTTTTTAAATAAAAATACCCCTATAATACACAAGCTTAATGCATTCTAGTAAAGTTAGTCTGTAAACTAAGGTCTGTTTTGTCAGTTTATAGCAGTAGTTTGTTATTTTATAAACTTACAGCAGGCCGTGGCCATCTTAAGTGTGGGCATCTGAAGCCAGACTGTATTTCTTCCTGGATCTCATCCTTGCAGATCTCGCACATGCTCAGTGCAGCACAAGCAGTGTAATAGGTTTCAGGTCAGGTTTCCATAGCAACGGCAGTGTCAGAGGAAGTTGCTGCCCCTTCCCAGAAGGCATTGCAAACAGGAAATGATGCGATGGGCCGCGGCCAGGGAGGAGGAAGTGAAAAATGAATACAGCAGATATACAGTAGGTGCTGAGAAAAAAAATGTAAAAATATCCAATCCGTTTACAGTGCACAGTTTAGTGAGGGATGCTGAGGAGTTGTAAAAATGGGTAGAACTCCACTTTAAGGGCGCCACACTAAAACAGCAGAGACGAACAGGCAACAGCGGCCGGTATGGGGTGGCGTGCTAATCTTACCTTGAAGACTCTAGGTTGAAGACTAGGGCGGAAATACGGTTGTTATTTAATCCGCCATTGGACCCGTGGTGGATGCAGCAACTTACCCATTTTCTTAGCTCTCTCCTTCGCGGGGGGTGGTCAAATCGTTCTAATACGCTGGTTGAGAATTTATGCTTGGTAGAAGCCCCCTCTGCTCATGGGGTATCTGAGGCATATAAAGTGCTAACACATCCTCCTGAGGGTTTTGTCCCGGGATTCCTCCAGAAATGGGAAAGAGGTTCGGACACCCTATTCTCCGAAGAGCAGCATATTCTATACTTTGCCCACTATTCTTCAGTGGCTAGTAAATATCAAGAGCTGAGTTACAAGATCCTCACACGTTGGTATAAAGTTCCATCCCTGCTGCAGAAAATCTATCCTGAAAAGGATGAATACCCGTTGGCGTTGTGGAGAGGCAGAGGGTACCATGTTGCATATTTTTTTTGGTTCTGCCGGAAATTGGAGAAGTTTTGGTCTAAAGTACGAGACATCATAGGGCAGCTCACTGACCTTGATCTGGGATCTGACCTCGGCCAGATATCTTCTTCATCTCTCAGATTTTTTTCAAAGCGTTAATATAAAAATTCAATGGTCGTCCATCTTCTGAACGCGGCTAAGGAAGCAGGAATCGCCTCGTTTGATTTCGCTGTGGCGCACATAAATAGCTGACATACGTGCCATGGAGAAAGGTATCGCAACTATGCAAGGTAAAGAGGAGAAATTTAAGAAAAAATGGATACAGTGGTCCCTTTTTGTCTGTTCTAGGGAATATGGCCTTGCTCTAGTGGAAGGGGAATAGAGGCTTTCTAAACTATCTTATATATATATATTTTTTGTATGCTACCATTAGAACCATAATATAAGGAATATGACTTTCAAGATTCTTGGTGCCTACCAAAAAACAAATCTGCCCCGGAAGATTTTACCCCCTTCCTGACCAGAGCATTTTTTGCGATTCGGCACTGCGTCGCTTTAACTGACAATTGCGCGGTCTTGTGACGTTTCACCCAAACAAAATTGACATTTAATTTTATTCCCACAAATAGAGTTGTCTTTTGGTGGTATTTGATCGCCTCTGCGGTTTTTATTTTTTGCGCTATAAACAAAAAAAGAGCCACAATTTTGAAAAAAAAAGCAAAGTTTTTTACATTTTGCTATAATAAATATCCCCAAAAATATATAAAAAAAACTAATTTCTTTCTCAGTTTAGCCCGATACGTATTCTTCTACATATTTTTGGTAAAAAAAAAATCGCAATAAGCGTATGTTGATTGGTTTGCGCAAAAGTTATAGCGTCTACAAAATAGGGGATAGATTTATGGCATTTTTATTATTGATTTTTTTTTAGTAATGGCAGTGATCTGCGATTTTTATCATGACTGCGACATTGCGGCAAACACATCGGACACTTTTGACACTATTTTGGGACCTTTGACATTTATATAGCGATCAGTGCTATAAAAATGCACTGATTACTGTGTAAATGACACTGGCAGGGAAGGGGTTAAACCCCTAGGGGGCGATCAAGGGGTTAAGTGTGTCCTAGGGAGTGATTCTAACTGTAGGGGGGAGGGGCTACCTAGAACACGATCACTGGGAGCAGTAGATCCCTGTCATGTTGCTAGGCAGAACAGGGAAATGCCTTGTTTACATAGGCATCTCCCGCTCTACCGCTCCGTGAGACGATCGCGTGACACCGGCAGACATTGAGTACGCGGGACCCACGGGCATGCTCACGGAGTATGTGGCGGGCGCGTTGCCACTAAGCCGTGTCTTAAAGGAGATGTACAGGTACGCCCATTTGCACAGCCGTGCCGACCTACATCGTCGTGCGCTGGTCGGCAAGCGGTTAAGCTATATTTCGTGGTGCTCATGCAATTGTATCATGTTTGTTTGTTCGTATGGAAAGTTGTTTCAAATAACATAAAATATAGAATAAAAAAAAAAGCCCTGCTCACATCACATTCTTTATTTTTTTTTAAGTATTATTACATCTATAACCAGAGCTGTACAATTAATCGTTAAATAATCGTGACCTCGATTCACCCCCCTCTGACGATCTCTATTGCAGAGTTTGCCGATTCTTTCATATAACAAGTGGAGAGACTTATCTGCTCACTCAGCTGTCAAAAAGAAAACATCCTGGCAGTCTGCCAAGTTTTTAAAATGAAACATTGTAACTAACTCTTCCTTTTTAGATCAAAAGGGATAAACTTCTCTGTGTAAAGAAAAAATCCAGGCAGTCTGCCAAGTTTTCAAACAACCTGCAAATGCAGGAAGTTTAACCACTTAAAGTCTAATGCCGCGTACACACGGTCGGACTTTCCGGCATACTTGGTCCGGCGGACCAGAGTGTGCTGGACAATCCGCCCGTGTGTGGGCGGCGGCGGACTTTTCCGGCGGACTTCTTCCCAAAAGCCCGCCGGACCTAGATTTGAAAAAAGTTTCAAATCTTTCCGTCGGACTCAGTTTCGGGCGGAAAGTTCGCTCGTGTGTGTGCTGGTCCGACGGAAAGCCCGCTCGTGTGTAGGCTGGTCCGACAGACCAAATACGACACGAGGGCAGGGTATTGCATCTCGCGCTCGCTGCAATAGGAAAAACAAATCTTCCTATTGCGGTGAGCGCGGGGCATACCAGGCCCTTAGGTCTGGTATGGATTATAAAGGGAAGCCCCTACGCCGAAAAAACGGCGTGGGGTCCCCCCTAAAATCCATACCAGACCCCGATCCGAGCACGCAGCCTGGCCGGTCAGGAAAGGGGGTGGGGACGAGCGAGCGCCCCCCCCTCCTGAACCGTACCAGGCCGCATGCCCTCAACATGGGGGGGTGGGTGCTTTGGGGGAGGGGGGCGCCCTGCGCCCCATACTCATTTACATAGGGTGGGGGGCCGGGATCTGGGGGCCCCCTTATTAAAGGGGGCTCCCAGATTCCGATAAGCCCCCGCCCGCAGACCCCGACAACCAACGGCCAGGGTTGTCGGGAAGAGGCCCTTGTCCTCATCAACATGGGGACAAGGTGCTTTGGGGGGGGGGGCGCAGGGCGCCCCCCTCCCCCAAAGCACCCACCCCCCATGTTGAGGGCATGCGGCCTGGTACGGTTCAGGAGGGGGGGGCGCTCACTCGTCCCCACCCCCTTTCCTGACCGGCCAGGCTGCGTGCTCGGATCGGGGTCTGGTATGGATTTTAGGGGGGCCCCACACCGTTTTTTCGGTGTAGGGGTTCCCCTTTATAATCCATACCAGACCTAAGGGCCTGGTATGCCCCGCGACGGGGCTCGCAAGGTGTCAATCTCGCCGATAAAAGCGGCAAGATTGACATCCTTTTCTAGTCCCGTCGCACCTGAGTCACGTTCAAAATGAACGGACTTGTCCGTGTGTGGGCAAGTCCGTTCATTCTGAAAGTCTGCCAGAACTCCGGCGAAAGTCCGTCGGAAAGACGGGCGGACTTAGCCCGCCGGAAAGTCCCGGCGTGTGTGGGCAAGTCCGTCCGTTTTAAAGTCCGGCGCACCTGGCGGACAAAGTCCGTCGGAAAGTGTGCCGGACCAAGTAGGATAGAAAGTCCGACCGTGTGTACGCGGCATAAATCTTTTTCTGACACTTCTTTCTTAAGGTAAAATCAATATTTTTTTGCTAGAAAATTACTTGGAACCCCCAAACATTATATATATATTTTAGCAGAGACCCCAGGGAATAAAATGTCAATTGCTGCAATATTTTTATGTCGCACTGTATTTTCCCAGCCGTCTTTCAAACGCAATTTTTTGGGAAAAAATACACTTCAATGAATAAAAAATAAAAAAAAGAAACAGTAAAGTTAAGCCCAATTTTTTTTTTTTTTTCGTTTTAATGTGAAAGATGATGTTACGCCGTGAGAATCGCGAGAGAATCGTGATCGATCTTCTAAGCAAAAAAAATCGTGATTCTCATTTTAGCCAGAATCGTGCAGCTCTATCTATAACTGACTGATCTTGGTAATGGAGAGTAAGTGGATTCAAACATGATCGGTACAAACGCAGTCCAGCGCCATCCGGTGGCGCAGCAATGCGCCCATTTATAAAGGACGTCATTAAGTAGAATTTTTAGGGAGGAAAGCAAACTGCGAAAATTCCAAATCCTTGTCAGAACAGAAGTAAAAATAGTTTGTGGGCTCCGAGCTCGCGCTCTTATTTTTAGGAGGACGGCGCTCATCTATCGCCATCCACACATCGCCATTCAAATGAGCAATTTGCATTGTTTAGATGTTCTAATTATATTTATTTATTTTATTTTTTTTGTGCGGCTCAGCATTTTTCTGCCTCAGCTGCTATAATAATTTATGTAAAAAAAAAATATGTTCCAGTTAAAAGGTTTATCTTTAATCCCATCAGCGCCCTGATTGTTGTCAAACTTTAAAGCGGGCTGTTTTGATATAGTTTAAACAATTTGTTCTGTAATCATATGCTTGATGGTTCTAGTGATCATAATTTTAATATCAAAGGCTTGTTTCTGTGCCCCGGAGCTGCCAGGCTTTTATTTGAAGAAATGCTATTTTCAGTTCTTTTATAAAAAAAATAATAAAAAAAAGGAGAATGATTTATCAGAAATAACCGGCTGGGAGTCTTAGTGGATGGGAAGATTTTATTTATTTCCTTTTCTCACGGTAACTCCGTCCGTTCCTGCGATTCCACATAAAGGGGCTCTCCACATTTATATAGGAAGTGAGAAGTTCTAAACTCCACCCCCACCAATGGTGGGACGTCCCCCACAGAACTTCTATAGGCTGTTTTACCCTTTTAGGGTGAATGAACACTTACACATTGCGGTGACACATAACACACGTTCGCTCAGTGAAGTGCTATTAGTTTGCCATTCATTGGCCAAGCAATGCATGTTTTTTGGCCAATAAATGGTATGTGCCTAATGAGTGGATATTAAATGAATGGATGGCCTAATGAATGGATCATAAATGAATGGATCGCCTTAATAAATGGATATTAAATGAATGGGCTGCCTTAATGAACTGATTTTAAATAAACGGACTGCCTTAATGAATGGATACTAAATGAATGGACTTCCCTATTGAATGGATATTAAATGAATGGACTGCCATAATGAATGGATATTAAATGAATGGACTGCCATAATGAATGGATATTAAATAAATGGACTGCCTTAATGAATAGAAATTAAATGAATGGACTGCCGTAATGAATGGATATTGAATGAATGGACTGCCTAAATGAATGGATATTAAATGAACGGATTGTCTTAATGAATGGATATTGAATGAATGGACTGCCATAATAAATGGATATTAAATGAACGGATTGTCTTAATGAATGGATATTAAATGAATGGACTGCCATAATAAATGGATATTAAATGAATAGAATGCTCTAATGAATGGATGTTAAATGAATGGACTGCCTTAATGAATGAATTTTAAATGACCGGACTGCCTTAATGAATGGATATTGAATGAATGGACTGCTCTAATAAATTGATTTTAAATGAACGGAATGCCCTGATGAACGGATTTTAAATGAATGGACTTCCCTAATGAAATGATATTACATGAATGGACTGCCTTAATGGAATCAATTTTAAATAAATGGACTTCCCTAATGAATGGATATTAAATTAATAGAATGCCCTAATGAATGGATTTTAAAGAAATGGACTGGCCTAATGAATGAATATTAAATGAATGAACTGCCTTAATGAAAGGATTTTAAATGAATGGGCTGCCCTAATTAATGGATATTAAATGAATGGACTGTCCTGGTGAATAGATTTTAAATGAATGGACTACTTTAATGCATGGATATTAAATGAATGGACTTCTCCAATGAATGGATATTAATTGAATGAACTGCCTTAACAAACTCATTTTAAAGGAATGGACTGCCCTAATGAATGGATATTAAAGGAATGGACTGCCCTAATGAATGGATATTAAAGGAATGGACTGCCCTAATGAATGGATATTAAAGGAATGGACTGCCCTAATGAATGGATATTAAAGGAATGGACTGCCCTAATGAATGGATTTTAAAGGAACGGACTGCCTTAATGAATGGATATTAAATAAAGGAACTGCCCTAATGAAAGGATTTTAAAGGAATGGACTTCCTTTAAGTCAAACTATAGGCACAACTAGTAGGGAAGGGTTTTATCCCCTGTCAGTTCTTTTTTTTTGCCATCTTTGGCAAATTTGGGATCATCTTGTACTTTCACATTCGGTGATATGGGCAAACAGGACCAATAGAGAGGGTGAATCTCCCTACCGGGGGCACCGACAGCAATAAAAACCCGACAGGGGCTCTAATCCCTATCCACTAATTTCAAAATGTAAAAAAAGTTTTGCCTTTAGTTTTACTTTAATGAATTGATTTTAAATGAATGGACTCCCTTAATGAATGGATTTTAAGTGTATGGATTGCCCTAATGAATGGATTTTAAATAACGGTGGAGAGGCAGCCAGGCACTTGGTAGCATATCACTCATTGGGGGCTCAGTGATCAGTCTAGGACTCTAGGGGATGTCTTTGAGGATTTGCCTTGCTGGAGAACTTGGGATGGGATGAAGGGTGATAAGTAATGCTCCAGGTTCACCATATGTAGGCACGAGGACACTTCACTTCTCTAGGCCTCTCTGAGCAGTCTCTCTCTGAAGAAATCGGTACGGATGGGAGGAGACTGAACCCCTCATTTTGGAATCCATCCCTGGCAGGAATACTACTGGCTTGCCACCCGGGGAATATGGCACAGTCATTAGAACCCGGAGCTCAGGTCAGTACTCACAATGTCACAGGAGCATCCACTGGACACTTCCCACTGAGCTCTCCAGACCAGGTTCCCATGAGAGGAGTCCCTTGATTAGTTCCAAAAGTGATCTTAAGAGATAGGCCCCCAAGTTCTGCCACAGCTGGGACCCCAATGAATGCCTACTGAAATCAGGATAGCTGCTGCAGGTGGGGCCACCCCCCACCCAGACCGGTGGATTCCCTCCAGCAGGGAGAAGAGGATGACCCTGCTGCTCCGAATCTCAAACTATTTTTATGCCAACCCAACCACCATCTGAGCACACTTCCCCAGGGATTGGCTGGAGCACAATAAATATTCAGGCTGAGATTTGCCATGCCCAACCCTCTTTGTTCCAGAAGCTTTTGGAAGGCAGGTTAGAGCAATCAAATCTACACTCTATGAGATCCAAAGCAGCCAGAAGCAATCAACATCTGCTCCCCTGAATACTCCATTACATTTGCCTACATCCTAGGAACCTAACTAGAGGGGTGCTCCATCTATCATCCAATACCAGCCAAGAAAGAGAGATTTGTGCCCCAGATTCCAATCATCAAACCAGTCTGGGATTACCTGCAGGTAAGACGGTGACATCTACAGAAGAAGGTAAGAGGGGTGACGTCTGTAGAAGAAGGTAAGAGGGGTGACATCTACAGAAGAAGGTAAGAGGGGTGACGTCTGTAGAAGAAGATAAGAGGGGTGACATCTACAGAAGAAGGTAAGAGGGGTGACGTCTGTAGAAGAAGGTAAGAGGGGTGACATCTACAGAAGAAGGTAAGATGGGTGACGTCTGTAGAAGAAGGTAAGAGGGGTGACGTCTACAGAAGAAGGTAAGAGGGGTGACGTCTACAGAAGAAGATAAGAGGGGTGACATCTACAGAAGAAGGTAAGAGGGGTGACGTCTACAGAAGAAGGTAAGAGGGGTGACGTCTACAGAAGAAGGTAAGAGGGGTGACGTCTGTAGAAGAAGGTAAGAGGGGTGACGTCTACAGAAGAAGGTAAGAGGGGTGACGTCTGTAGAAGAAGGTAAGAGGGGTGACGTCTGTAGAAGAAGGTAAGAGGGGTGACGTCTGTAGAAGAAGGTAAGAGGGGTGACGTCTACAGAAGAAGGTAAGAGGGGTGACGTCTACAGAAGAAGGTAAGAGGGGTGACGTCTGAAGAAGGTAAGAGGGGTGACGTCTACAGAAGAAGGTAAGAGGGGTGACGTCTGAAGAAGGTAAGAGGGGTCTGCAGAAGAATGTAAGCGGGGTGAAATCTACAGAAGAAGGTAAGAGCGGTGACGTCTGAAGAGGGTAAGAGGGGTGACGTCTACAGAAGAAGGTAAGAGGGGTGACATCTACAGAAGAAGGTAAGAGGGGTGACGTCTGAAGAGGGTAAGAGGGGTGACGTCTACAGAAGAAGGTAAGAGGGGTGACATCTACAGAAGAAGGTAAGAGGGGTGACGTCTACAGAAGAAGGTAAGAGGGGTGACATCTACAGAAGAAGGTAAGAGGGGTGACATCTACAGAAGAAGGTAAGAGGGGAGACATCTACAGAAGAGGGTAAGAGGGGTGACATCTACAGAAGAAGGTAAGAGGGGTGACGTCTACAGAAGAAGGTAAGAGGGGTGATGTCTACAGAAGAAGGTAAGAGGGGTGACGTCTACAGAAGAAGGTAAGAGGGGTGACGTCTACAGAAGAAGGTAAGAGGGGTGACATCTACAGAAGAAGGTAAGAGGGGAGACATCTACAGAAGAAGGTAAGAGGGGTGACGTCTGAAGAAGGTAAGAGGGGTGACGTCTACAGAAGAAGGTAAGAGGGGTGACGTCTGAAGAAGGTAAGAGGGGTGACGTCTACAGAAGAAGGTAAGAGGGGTGACATCTACAGAAGAAGGTAAGAGGGGTGACGTCTGAAGAAGGTAAGAGGGGTGACGTCTACAGAAGAAGGTAAGAGGGGTGACGTCTGAAGAAGGTAAGAGGGGTCTGCAGAAGAATGTAAGAGGGGTGAAATCTACAGAAGAAGGTAAGACAGATGTCACCCCTCTTATCTTCTTCTGTAGATGTCACCCTTCTTATCTCCACTACCGCTCGTTACTGACCTTGGCTTATTCCCTGACTACTCTTTTGATCCCACCCTGCTATATCTGCTACTGGACCCCGGCTTTCTCACCTCCAGGTGGGGAGATCCTGAGGACCACGACCTGGTACTAACGTGCAGCAAAACCCATCCCCACCATCAGGAGCCTTGGTGACTACCGTTTAGTACTTAGACTCCGCACCTCGGGTGAGCCCTTTAATGACCTCTGAGCTGTGGATCCCCACTGAGGATTTCCCTGGCTTCGTGTTCCAGTGACAGTGGTGCTTGTGGCAGGAGATGTGGAGGAAATTCCTAACAGGAGCCACACAGAAGTAAAAACTTGACCGAGGTTTAACCCAGCACATCCAGCGTCATCTAGACCTTTCCACCCCAGCCTGACTGTCCCTGGCCCCGCCCGCCCCGCCCCCTTTCATATCAAGGAATTTTGGTATTTGCATAGCTCCTCCCACTGCTTGCATTGGCACTGAGGGCTCTTGGGAGGAGTACTGAGGGGGGGAGGGGGGCTGTGATGTTTTCAGGAAGCTACGTACAGCCCCCCTGACGGCCCCTCCCGCCAGCCATGATCTGCCTGCATTACCTAGATATATATAAAAAGGAAAACAGCGGCCCTAGAGGTCCAATGAAGAAGTGGAAGCTTCGAAACGCGTTACCGCTCCTTTTACCGCCCCTTTTGCCTCCCGAGTGACGCCACGTCCGGTCCGGCGCCATCTTCTGTTCCATGCTGGTGAATGCAGCGATCGGCCGCTTCCTGCTGTCATCCATCCACACAGTTCCACTGCTTTGGGGGCTGTTTTCCATCCAGGACCCCCCCGGGAGATCTCCAAGACTGGCAATACGAGTGCACACACATACCTGTTTAATCGTTCTTGTCTTGTTTTTAATAAAATCTATTACTTTTAAGGCTGCACTTAGTGTGGCGCCCCCCTGTGCCTTCTTCTCTGCATTGCCTAGAGAAGTACAGAGACCCAGTGATGACATCACTAGACCTGAAATAAGGTATGGAATGAAAATATTATATTATTAATATGTAGATGGGGGGGGGGGGAGATCAGATGAAGCTTCATGGTTGATGCCCCCCGTGTTGCGGCTCCATGGCTGGTGGTGAACGTTCTCCTGGGAAGTGATGTACAGCCGAGGAGCAGATGGGGGGGCAATAAAATCTCACATTACAGATCATTTCATCATTTTTGTTCCTCATCCATCATTTTATTCGCCATCCTAAATTTTCTTGGCGTTGAACAGAATAACGACATGATATTAAATACTTTATGTAAAGCTGTCATGGGAGCGGTATGGGGGGGATGGGGGGGCATTGCTGGTCTCCGGGCTTCTCATTTCTAATCCATACCTCCTCAGCGCGGACCCTGAAACTGATCTGTAGAGGTCACACCCGCACCGCCTGACACCCGCCTGAACTCTGCGTGCTGCCTCCTCACATTAATTAGTGGTCAGAATCAAAATGCATTATACCCTTGGCTCCTCCCTTTAAGGGGTTTCAAAAGCCGGGAGGCGGGGTAGGGGTTAGAGGTCTAGCTCAATAGGGGTTACACTGGACCTCTGTAGAGAGACCACTGCTTCCACAGGGACATCACGGGTGCTGCAGGTAGGGCAGTCGGGGACAGACTTTTCTACTCGGGGCTGTAACTATGTTTAGCGGATTTACATTGTAGGTTCAGTTGGGCGTTTTATTTACTTTTGCAACAACTGAGGGAAAAAAATAAATATAAACCTCAAGAGGTGAAACCATCAACCAATGAGAGAAGGGGGAGTTCTGCCAACAACCTGTCATATAGAGCTCAGATTACATAGTGCTATAGTTAGGAGAATGAGAAGATCGGAGGTGTAGCCGGTGCCCCTCAGTGCTCAGTAGTGATGAGCTCAGGGTTGGGAAGATGTCACATGATAACAGACAACCAATCAACCACAGCTGGAGAACGCCCAATGTCACCAATAGAGGGCTTTGTTTGCCCATAGAGTCCACAACTCATGATATGCTTTGTCCACTTTTTGTCCATGACACTAAAATTCCTGATACAAAGCAGGGCAAAGTTTTTATAAATGAATTAAGGACTTTCTTTTTTAAGTTTGTGTATTTTTTAAGTAAAACTAAAATTAACAATCAAAATGAATTAAAATGGAAAAAATATATTAAATGATAATGCTACTTTGTATTTCTGAATCCCACCACTGAACAGCGTTTACAATCACTGATCAGAAGGTACATTTCTGACAGCAGTAGCTACAGACGCTGCTGTACAGCTCATCAAGTCCCTGCTGCCATTCTGACAGCCAGGAATTGTCAGAGAGAGCTGCGGAGGGGGAGGGAGGGTGACAAGAATAAGGAGTGCTATGTATTCCCTGTGTACATACAGTAATGCGCCCGAACACACAGCTGCTTACCCCCTTACATTACATTGATGTTCAGTGTTGAAGTGCACCCTCATTAGTGGTCAGTGGTAAAGTTCCCCTTTATATTAGTGGTTACCAGTAGTAAGTGAACCCAACATTGGTGGTCTGTGGCCAGTTCCCATGTACATTAGTGGTCAGGATTGAAATGCCCCCTATTGTAGTGGTCAGGAATGAAATGCCCTCTAAATTGGTTGTCACTGTACTGAAATGTCCCCTATATTAGTGGTCAGTAGTAAAGTTATGTTGGTGGCTAATGGTAAGTGCCCCCGAAAATGGTAGTTTGGGGTCAGTGTTCCCTATGTTAGTGGTCAGTAGTAAATTGCCCCCTATATTAGTGGTTAGTAGTGAAGTGCCTCCTATTTTAGTGGTCAGGAATTAAATGGCCCCTATATTAGTGGTCAGTAGTAAAGTTTCCCTTTACGTTGGTGCTTAATGGTAAAGTGCTCCCGACATTGATAGTTTGTGGTCAGTACCCCCTATATTAGTGGACAGTAGTGAAATGCCCTCTATATTAGTGGTCAGGATAGATATGCCCCCTATATTATTCATCAGTATTGAAATGCCCCCTATATTAGTGGTCAGTAGTAAACTTCCCCCTTATTTTGGTGGCAAATGGTAAGTGCGTCTGACATTGGTAGTTTGTGGTCAGTGTCCCCTATACTAGTGGTCAGTAGTACATTGCCCCCTATATTAGCAGTAAATTGCCCCCTATATTAGTGGTCAGTAGTAAATTGCCCCCTATATTAGTGGTCAGTAGTAAATTGCCCCCTATATTAGTGGTCAGTAGTAAATTGCCCCCTATATTAGTGGTCAGTAGTAAATTTCCCCCTATATTAGTGGTCACTAGTAAATTTCCCCTTATATATGTGGTCACTAGTAAATTGCCCCCTATATTAGTGGTCAGTAGTAAATTGCCCCCTATATTAGTGGTCACTAGTAAATTGCCCCCTATATTAGTGGTCAGTAGTAAATTTCCCCCTATATTAGTTGTTAGTAGTAAATTGCCCCCTATATTAGTGGTCAGTAATAAATTGCCCCCTATATTAGTGGTCAGTAGTAAATTGCCCCCTATATTAGTGGTTAGTACTAAATTTCCCCATATATTAATGGTTAGTAGTAAATTTCCCCCTATATTAGTGATCAGTAGTAAATTGCCCCTTATATATGTGGTCAGTATTAAATTGCCTCCTATATTAGTGGTCAGTAGTAAATTGCCCCCTATATTAGTGGTCAGTAGTAAATTGCCCCCTATATTAGTGGTCAGTAGTAAATTTCCCCCTATATTAGTGGTCAGTAGTAAATTGCCCCCTATATTAGTGGTCAGTAGTAAATTTCCCCCTATATTAGTGGTCAGTAGTAAATGTCCCCCTATATTAGTGGTCAGTAGTAAATGTCCCCCTATATTAGTGGTCAGTAGTAAATTTCCCCCTATATTAGTGGTCAGTAGTAAATGTCCCCCTATATTAGTGGTCAGTAGTAAATTGCCCCCTATATTAGTGGTCAGTAGTAAATGTCTCCCTATATTAGTGGTCAGTAGTAAATTTCCCCCTATATTAGTGGTCAGTAGTAAATTGCCCCCTATATTAGTGGTCAGTAGTAAATTTCCCCCTATATTAGTGGTCAGTAGTAAATGTCCCCCTATATTAGTGGTCAGTAGTAAATGTCCCCCTATATTAGTGGTCAGTAGTAAATTTCCCCCTATATTAGTGGTCAGTAGTAAATGTCCCCCTATATTAGTGGTCAGTAGTAAATTGCCCCCTATATTAGTGGTCAGTAGTAAATGTCTCCCTATATTAGTGGTCAGTAGTAAATTTCCCCCTATATTAGTGGTTAGTAATAAATTGCCCTCCATTATTAGTGGTCAGTAGTAAATGTCCCCCTATATTAGTGGTTAGTAGTAAATGTCCCCCTATATTAGTGGTTAGTAATAAATTGTCCCCCTATATTAGTGGTTAGTATCAAATTGCCCCCCATTATTAGTGGTTAGTAATAAATTGCCCCCCATTATTAGTGGTTAGTAGTAAATTTCCCCCTATATTAGTGGTCAGTAGTAAATTTCCCCCTATATTAGTTGTCAGCGGTGAAGTGCCTCCTTATGTTGGCAGTCAGTGATAAGTCCTCTGACATTGGTGGTCACTGGTTTGGTGCTCCCGTTAAATTAGTGGTCACGGTAGTGAATTCCCTGAGTAGTCATTGGTGTTGTACCTCCTACTGAACATGTAACAGGAGAAGCTGGGACACACAGAGGTGGCCGGGAACACCCGCAATTCCCAGACGAGCAGCAACAGAGCTGAGAATTCTTGATTGGAGATGTTGGAAGTTCCTCCATCTCTCACCTTGTAGGTTCAGAGTTCCTGATCATCGGTGGTGCTGCTTGTAACAGAATAGACCTTAATCACGAATTCTCCTGAAATCCTCATCCTTCCTATAGAAGTCATTCCACAGAAGACAAGAGTTGGAGGACTTCTCACCTTCTCTCATGTTATAGTAGGAAGATCTCACTGTAGGAACATCCTCACCATAGATGCCATGAGCTGACTCCGCCTATAACTACAAATCCCACTTTTGGGTGGAGTAGCCCTTTAATACAAACTCTCCTGTAAAATCCTCATCCTCCCGATAGAAGTGGTGGCACAGTAAAGAGGAGTTTGAGGAGTTGGTGGAGGAGAATTTCTGCTAATAATTGGCGCTCAGCGGGAGGCTTAAATATGACATCAAAGCAATGGGATTGTCAGGAAGTTCTGATTAGAGGAAAGCATTTCACTCCATCACTTGTAAGCTGCGAGTTTTTACAAGGAGGTAATTTGTTTAGGGTAATGTTCTTTTTAATTATTTTTCCTTATCGTCATAGACAGGAAGACGTGCGGGGAGGAAAAAAAAAGAAAAAAAAAACACAACAAACTAACAAATTGGGGATAACGGAATTAATTATTGCCATCCGGCACAAAATAAGATACTTTCTTTGTCTGGATTAAATTTTACAGAACGCCGCTCCTGTAAACGCTCGAATGTTTAATTAAAGTGTCCGCAAGCCATGAATATTGAAGTCCTCAGGGAATGGAAGGTGCTGGGGGGTGGGGGGGGGGGGGATCATATAACAGCTTCATACTTCATGGAGGGTTATTGGTGGTCCAGGTCTCCCCACTCATGTTCCCATCGCTGGCCACCAATCATTCATCCAAATTCAGCAGCATCAGTATGCGTTGGCTACCTTACCAATAACTGACCGTCCCACCAAAATATATATATTTATATATATATATTATATGAAGGACAAGGTTTCTATTTCATACAATGTTTTATAGACCAACTCCAGATTCAGTTTAAAACCATCATGACCCTAGTGGTCCCCGGGTTTCCTTGCTACAAACTGACACCACTTCGTGGCCATCAGGATCACTGCACCAAGGGGAAGCTGGAGCGGGAAGGCTACAATGTGGAGACTGTTCACAAGGCATTGAAGTAGAAGAGTAGTCAGATCCAAGCAGAGGTCTAGGCAGGCTGCAAGCAAGAGGTGCAGGTAGTGGAATATAATGGGGGGGGGGGGGGGGGGGGTCACATAACAGAATCAAACCTCATGGGGGGTCTTTGGTGGTTCCAGGTTTCAGCACTGAAGTTTCCACCTCTGGCCACCTGCCATTAAAGCCTAGATGTCCAGTCCAAATCTAGCAGCGTCAGTATACTGTATATACAGCGGGTAAAACAAGTATTGAAGACGTCACCATTTTTCTGGGTAAATCTATTGGTAAAGGTGATATTGACATGAAATTTTCTCCACATGTCGGTGACACCCCATCCAATCCATACATACAAAGACACCAAAACAAATCCGTTCAGAAATGAAGTTCCGTGTAATAAAATGGAAGGACACAGGGAAAAAGTATTGAACCCGCTAACTGAAATGTATTCAATAATTGGTACAAAATCCTTTGTTGGTAATGTCGGCTTGAAGAGGCCGCCTCCTGTATGGAGGAACGAGTCGCATGTGTTGCTCAGGTGTGATTTTGGACCATTCTTCCACACAGTTTTCAAATCTTGAAGGTTCCCCGGGCCTCTTCTATGAACTCTGATCTTTAGTTCTGTCCATTTGGATTCAAGTCAGGTGATTGGCTGGGCCATTCTAGCAGTTTTTTTTCTTTCTTTGAAACCAATGGAGAGTTTCCTTGGCTTTGTGTTTGGGGTCATTGTCCTCCTGAGATGTCCGCCTGAGATGTCCTCCTGGGATGTCCTCCTGAGATGTCCTCCTGAGATGTCCTCCTGAGATGTCCTCCTGGGATGTCCTCCTGAGATGTCCGCCTGAGATGTCCTCCTGAGATGTCCTCCTGAGATGTCCTCCTGAGATGTCCTCCTGGGATGTCCTCCTGGGATGTCCTCCTGAGATGTCCTCCTGAGATGTCCTCCTGAGATGTCCTCCTGAGATGTCCTCCTGAGATGTCCTCCTGAGATGTCCTCCTGAGATGTCCTCCTGGGATGTCCTCCTGGGATGTCCTCCTGAGATGTCCTCCTGAGATGTCCTCCTGGGATGTCCTCCTGGGATGTCCTCCTGAGATGTCCTCCTGAGATGTCCTCCTGAGATGTCCTCCTGAGATGTCCTCCTGAGATGTCCTCCTGGGATGTCCTCCTGAGATGTCCGCCTGAGATGTCCTCCTGAGATGTCCTCCTGGGATGTCCTCCTGAGATGTCCTCCTGAGATGTCCTCCTGAGATGTTCTCCTGAGATGTTCTCCTGAGATGTCCTCCTGGGATGTCCTCCTGAGATGTCCTCCTGAGATGTCCTCCTGGGATGTCCGTCCTCATTTCATCTTCATCATCCTGGTAGATGGCAGCAGATTTTTATCACCATTCATCCTTCCTTCAATGATATGAAGTTTGCCAGTACCGTATGCTGAAAATCAGCCCCGCCCACACCATGATCTTCCCGCCTCCAAACCTCACTGTTGGTATGGGGGTGTTTTTGGGGTGATGTGACCTCCAAACATGGAGTGTATTATGGCATCCAAAGAGTTCTATTTTGGCTTCATCTGAGCTGACTATGTTCTCCCCGTATTTCACAGGCTTGTCTAAATGTTGTGCAGAAAACTTTAACCGAGCTTCACCAAGCGATCTCTAAGGCATTGGAGTGTTGTGTGGTGAGCGGTCATACAGGCCATGGCGGGGGAGGGCATTACTTATTGTGTACCTGATAATTCCAGGTCTTTCTGAAGCTCTCCACAAGTGGTCCTTGGCTCTTGGACAACTCTTCTGATAATTCTTTTCACTCCTCCATCAGAAATCTTGTGAGGAGCTCCTGGTCGTGGCCGGTTTATGGTGAAATGATGTTCTTTCCACGTCCGGATTATGGCCCCAACAGTGCTCACTGGAACATTCAGAAGTTTAGAAATCCTTCTGTAACCAAATTTATCCGTATGTTTTACAACAATGAGAATGTGAAGGTCTTGAGAGGGCTCTTTGCTTTTACCCATCATGAGATGTTTCTTGTGTGACACCTTGGTAATGAGACTGCTTTTTATAGGCCATCAGGTGAGACTGAACCAGCTGATATTAATTTGCCCTGACAAGGGGCAGGATTGCTTTCTAAGTACTGATAGATTTCAGCTGGTGTCTTGGCTTTTTATGCCTTTTTGCACCTCCCTTTCTTCATGTGTTCAATACTTTTTTCCCTGTGTCCTTCCATTTTATTACACAGAACTTCATTTCTGAACGGATTTGTTTTGGTGTCTTTGTATGTATGGATTGTTACTGACATGTGGGGAACATTTCATGTCAGTAGCACCTTTACCAATAGATTTACCGAGAAAAATGGCGACGTGTTCAATACTTATTTTACCCGCTGTGTGTGTGTATATATATATTGTTTAATTAAGGACAAGGTTTCTATTTTATAATGTTTTATAGCCCAACTCCAAATTCACTTGAACACCATCATCCTCCAAGGGAAGACGGGTCAGAGACCATAGTGGTCACCGGGTTTCCTTGCCACAAACTGGAGGCAGGTCGTGGCCACCAGCATCACCCCACCAAGGAGAAGCTGGAGTGTGAAGACTACAATGTGGAGACTGTTCACAAGGCATCGAAGTAGAAGAGTAGCCGGGTCCAAGCAGAGGTCTAGGCAGGCTGCAAGCAAGAGCGCAGTCCGATGCAGGCAGTGGATCAGGAAGGGGGGGGGGGGGCAGGGGGTCACATGACAGCTTCAAACCTCATGGAGGATCTTTGATGGTCAAAGTCTCAGCACTCATGTTACCACCATTGGCCAACACCCATTGAGGCCTAGATGTCCAGTCCAAATTTAGAAATGTCAGTAAGTCTTGGTTAATTTACTAATAACTCTAGGACTAACTGTCCCACCTTTTCCTTTTTTTAAATGAAAGTGATTGTAAAGCTTCGAGTTTTTATTTATTATTTTAAATAACAAACATGTCATACTTTCCTCCATTGTGCAGCTCGTTTTGCACAGAATGGCCCCGATCCTCTTCTTCTGGGGTCCCCCGGCAGTGCTGGTAGCTCCTTCCTGCATTGTATAACCCCCCCTAGGAGCAGCGCTGTCCCGGGGGGGGGGGGGGGGGGTTACCTTGCAGGCGTGCTCCCTAGTCCAGCATTTGGCGTACATAGAAGCAGAAGGCTGGACTCGGCCCCGCCCCCCGGTGCTGCGTCATTGGATTTGATTGACAGCAGCGGGAGCCAAGGGCTGCGCTGCTATCAATCTATCCAATCAGGAGCCAAGGACCCTGGGCAGAGGAAAAGCGCATCTCCGCCGTGGGAAATCCCAGGGCTCAGGTAAGTAAAACGGGGGGGGGGGGGGGGGGGGCGGTCACTGTCAGGTGTTTTTTCACCTTAATGCATAGGATGCACGAGGGGTTACAACCCCTTTATGTATTCATAAGAAATAATACAAAACGAGGCATCATAGACAGATATGAAAAGAAGCATGTAAGATACAACATAGTGAGTCAGTCACCAAAGTACAGCCAGTCCTGTGATACCAGGCCAAAAAACGGGGGAGGAGGGATCAGGGGGAAGAGGGTCAGAGGTCCAAGGAGTGCCCAACCTGTAGCTGTGCTTTATCGCTTTTATGACTGCAGCGGGAGTCATTGAAGCTTGGAGGCCCAAAGTTATCAGACTAAGTCCCCTTGAGTGTAACTCTAAAACCCATTTGCCTACCTCAAACCATTTTACAGTATTGCTTACATAAATTTTATACATGATTAGGTTGTTGCTGGCCATATACATTCCAAATGTCAGCAAGATAACATTGAAAAGTGCATCCGAAAACTCAACACATTTCGTCACTCTGTGTACACTTCCTCAGGAGTGGATGAATGAAACGCGTCGAGTTTTAGGCTACACGTTCCTATTTTATCTTGCTGACATTTGGAATGTATTTGGACAGCAACATCCTAATCATATATTAAATGTATTGTTATAAAAAAAACCCCTTCAAATCAGTTAGTCATTATTTCATTCTTTTTTTTATGTAATGAGATTTGTATTTATTCTTTATTAAATTATTAATCATGTATACTATGAATTTATTGGTTATTATTTTTATTTTTTTTTTAAATGGGATTTGGATTTATTTATCAGCAAACTAGTTTACTATGCAATTATTGGTTGTTTGTGCCTCATATAAAGTCCCAGGGCCAATGAAATGCTTTGCTGGACATGTGTGCGCAGTACTGGGAAAAGGTCACCCAGTGCCCAGGCCAAAGATGCCAGACTGCACCCCCCCTTCCCTTAGTGTTAGGGTTAGCAGTGATGTCGCTGTCACTATTCCTGTAAGCCTTGTAACAGAAGAAACTGGCACAGGGCGCCCCCATCCCTGCAATAAACCATTGCGCCCAGGGCAGCTGTCCCTCCTGCCCACCCCTTGTCCCGACCCTGTGTGTGCGTAAGTACCTGCGTACAGTCGCATTCAGCCATTGATTTCTATAGGCAGCTAAACGTAACACCTGTGGCCCCTGGGTGGGGAAATACAGCCAGATTTTCCCTTATCTGGTTCCAGGCACCCGTGTGCATGAGGACAACAATTTGCATTTTTATCTGTAACATTTATCGCCCTGACAATAGCGCAGTGTCGGACGCTCATTAGGGGCACACCCCCCCCCCCCCCCGATCCATGCGCCCAGCCCCTAATCTGCATACAGGGCGCCGGACGCATGAATTCCAATGGGGTTTTTATTGTTTTTGAAGCACATGATTCGAGCCTGAGGCCCTAATTGGCTTAAAAAAAGGGTGGGCTCGGGGCGCAGGACACTCCGCCCCAAGCCC
This sequence comes from Lithobates septentrionalis, assembly GCA_037952835.1. Lineage (NCBI taxonomy): Eukaryota > Metazoa > Chordata > Amphibia > Anura > Ranidae > Lithobates > Lithobates septentrionalis. The sequence continues at coordinate 129,579 of JBBDGP010004082.1, read as the reverse complement.
ACCCACTTGTGTGATGTGTGCGGTGGTGGTTGGAGCGGAGAGGAGGAGTAGAGGAGCGGAGGAGGAGGGGGCGGGGTGAGCTGGCGGCAGCCAATGAGTGTGCAGTCTCCGGTGTTCTGCCAAAACACCGGCGGTGACATTGAGAAAAGGAGAACTAAATGGTGGGACTTTTCTCAATGTATCAGGGATGGAGGTGTATGTGTAGTTCACTGCCTCATCTAAAGTCCCATTTCAGGCTTAGGTTCAATTTGTTCTCACCGGCGGTGACATGCAGAGGCGGAGTTGAAGTAGGAAGAAGAAAGATGGCGGTTTCTGTCAGGAGCGTGACTGTACTAGCTGCTCTCCTACTGCTTCTGCTGAGAAGGAAGCGATTGTGGATGGATTAAGTGTGGACCCGGTGGCGGGGGGGGGGGTTGTCTGCCGCCCCCCATCCCCAAGAAATGGATCACCAGCCGCCACTGCAATAGTGTATCCGGCCCATTATTGTCTCTGTTCTTCATCTGCCGACACTTGGCCAACTACTACTCTTTTAGTAAAAATTTGACTTTCTAACTGCAATTAACTGCCATCTGCCTTTTGATTTCCATTTCATAACCGAATAATGTTACGGCTCTCCGGAACGATATTGGTTTCCCACCAAGCAAAAAGTAATTAATAGTAAAACACATCCCATTAATTACTGACGGTAAATGATGCAGAGCTGGAATTAAAGTAATGTTTCAATAGGCCATTAACTTGAGGCAGAGTGGAAGCTGTCAGTCTTGTACATTGATGGCTATAGCATCTAATGTATGGATGCATGGTGGGGGGAGGGGGGGGGGGGTTCACCAGTCACGGCTCAGACTTTCCAATCCTCAGAATATTTTCGTCAGAAAAAGGCAAGTGGAATTATTTTGTAGCCATTCCAAGACAGAAATTATTTGGAGTCCTCTATATATGTGTGATACATTACAGATGTGTCCATAGTTCCCTAGAAAAGTATGTAAAGAATTTACCAATATGATATGTTGCAAAATGTGGTATTGAGTTAATGGCTTCTCCAAACATTGGCCAGCTCTTTGCTCCCCCAATTCCTACTGACCACCAGCAGATGGCAGCACTGAGTGCCTGAATACGGCATGCCTTCACAAGACAGGTAGAGCGTGGGTGGAGTAGGAGTTGAGGGAGAAGAGAGTTGGACACTTGGCAATTGTCCAACCATTGGCCAGCTCTTTGCTCCCCCAATTCCTACTGACCACCAGCAGATGGCAGCACTGAGTGCCAGACAGGTAGAGCGTGGGTGGAGTAGGAACTGAGGGAGCAAAGAGTTGGTCAATGGTTGGACAATTGGCAAGTGTCCAATCATTGGCTGGCTCTTTTGCTCCCTCAGTTCCTACTCCACCCACGCTCTACCGGGATTGTGAGGGCATGCTGTATTCAGGCACTCATTGGCACCATCTGCTGGCAGTCAGTACTGTGGCATGGCCATGCTGCAGCACACAGCTGATCCTAGTCAAACACTAGATTTAATGCATAGAAGACACAAGCTTTTAAGTGCAGTAAGTTACCAGAACCACTAGATCAGGGATCTCAAACCGGCGTCCCTCCAGCTGTTGCGAAACTACAAGTCCCATCATGCCTCTTCCTGTGGGAGCCACGCTTGTAACTGTCAGCCTTGCAATGCCTCATGGGACTTGTAGTTTTGCAACAGCTGGAGGGTCACCAGTTTGAGACCCCTGCACTAGATGCGGTTCTGCATTGGTAAACCTATCTGTTCCAGTGCAAAACAACCCAGTAAACTCCGGAGCAGTGAAGCCCAAGTTGGAAAGGTCATAATGACCACATAGGCTATATAACCGGTAGGTTCAGCTGGATTCAATTAAACTTAGTGCAACTCTTCAGCAGAGTAGATAGAAGAATTATCGGTAGCAATGCCTAGAAACACAAGAGGGCGCTTCTAAGTGCAGTATCTAAGATCAATTTATTAATAAAAAGCAAATAAACCATTCAAATGTAATAGAATAAAAAAAAGAGAAAGTCATAAGCTCTGTTGCTGTCACTCAGAAACCCAAGCAATGCAAAGATGATAGGGAGCAGAAACTACCAATAACAGAGCCTCAAGAGACTTGAGAAAAAGGTGCTACTGCCTTGAAACGCGTAGCCATGCCTTCTTCATGTGACATCATCGGCCAAGTTCCCATGTTGTCAGATTGGCTCCAGAGCTTGCGTGTCCGCCTCCTTTTTTTGGTAGTTTCTGCTCCCTGTCATCTTTGCATTGCCTGGGTTTCAGGATGACAGCAACAGAGCTTATGACTTGCGCTTTTTTATTCTACTACCTGTGAGTGCTTTGTTTGCTTTTTATGAATAAATTGATACTGCACTTAGAAGTGCCCTCTTGTGTTTCTTTGCATTGTTATAGAATAGATATTCCTTCTATCTGCTGAGGTGCTGCACTAGGTCTGATTGAATCCAGCTGAGCCTTCCTGTTATATAGCCCATGTGGTCATTATGAAGGTTCCATCGTGGACTTCACCACTCTGGAGTTTACTGGCTTGTTTTGCGCTGTTTTATATGATAGGTGATATGATAGGTTATATGATAGGTTATATGATAGGTTATATGATAGGTTATATGATAGGTGATATGATAGGTGATATGATAGGTTATATGATAGGTGATATGATAGGTGATATGATAGGTTATATGATAGGTGATATGATAGGTGATATGATAGGTTATATGATAGGTTATATGATAGGTGATATGATAGGTTATATGATAGGTGATATGATAGGTGATATGATAGGTTATATGATAGGTGATATGATAGGTGATATGATAGGTGATATGATAGGTTATATGATAGGTGATATGATAGGTGATATGATAGGTGATATGATAGGTTATATGATAGGTGATATGATAGGTTATATGATAGGTTATATGATAGTAGAAAATTGATTCACCACAAACTCGCTCCTAGTGAACTCAAAATAGCAGCGCTAAAGGTGATCCCTAATCAAATAATGAGGTGTAGTGAAGAGTGATAAGCTGATGAATCAACCTGTGCAATGATTACATCACGTCCTCACCCTTCATCATTAATGTGCATACAATGATATGCTCAAAAAATCACAAAAGAATAGTGCATATAAACCAATTAAGTGAATAACGTATCTGTGCACATACAAATATAATGTGAAAATTGTAACTGAGTGAGAGCCAATGTGAATTAACTCGCAAAAAATTAAATCTATAAAGTGTGTCCACAAACAATCCAAAAGTAAAATAGTCCAAAACAAAATCCGTGACGTGTTGTGGTGCAAATCTTCTACTTAAATGAATCTTCCACCGCACCTCTGTGACTGTGAATCCACTCCCCTTAGGCGAATACACTCACCAGCTCCTTTTGCCCACACTCTCGTGTCAGGACCAACAAGCTTTTATCCCACACTCACAGGGGATACGATTGATCTTCAGTGGTAAACCTGTACACCTTTACCTCTCCAAAGTGTAATGCCCAAGAGCTCTCTCCACATGAAAAAAGAAAAATAATCCAATGGTGCAATAACGTAATAAAATTTATTAAAAATCAAAAGCCCCTTCACCATTGCACTCACATCCTTAAAATTCACTGCAGGCTCAACAGTAACACAGCACAGCAAGTTGTCACAGCAAAAAAAATGAAGTAAGTAAACCAGTGTGTGGTGGTCACGGCGGACCCAGGTACTGCGTTCTCAAAATACCCGTCTCACCCGATCCCTGGTGTAGATGTGACCGGCTTCCACCTTTCCTCGTATGGCGCTCCCTGTCACAGCGTCCTACGTCACTCAAAAACGATTGCCGTGTAGCCACGCCCCGACATGTTTCGTCATAAAGACTTAGTCATGGGATTGGCTACACGGCACGGCAATCAATCTTTTATACCCATAGCTTCCGATCCGGGCGGAAGACCCATAACTGCGCCTGCGCGCTTTCAGTGTTTGATCCGAGCGGAGATCGCAATACTGCGCATGCGCGTTCCCTGTGTCCCCGCTCGCACCATTTCACACTGTTTCTATATAGGAAAGTACACATTGTGCTTGTGACAGTCACATTATTACAAATATCAGAACTGTTTCATCCTATAATGTTTCTCCTGATGTTGTAACTCACATTAATACTGTTCTAATAAAATATTTCACCTCCACGTGAGTCAACGGGCTAATTCTCCCATATATATAAATAAAAACTCCATAAAAAGTTCCTTGAACATCACAATAATATATAAAAGAGTTGCTTTGGTAAATCATAATGTTGAATATAAAAACAGTCAACTAATACCATCCTATCATCGAGCAGATATATAACGCTAACCCAGCCTATAGCTCATATCTTCCCCTAAAAAATGGATAAACTACTAAACAGGACTATGTCTAACGATACCTTTATCTCACAGTGTAAACATGAGCACCCACTGCAACATCATCAAACTAAAAAAGACAAATATAAAGGAATTCCAAAAAAAAAAAAAAAAAATATTAAATAGAGAATAAAATAAAAATAAAAAATAATAATAATTAATGAATAAAAAATAATAAATAAAAAATAAATAAATAAAAAAATAAGAGATAAAAATAAAAATAAATAAAAAATATAATAATTATAAATAAAATAAAAAATAGAAAATAAATAAAATATAATAAAAAATAAAAAATAAATAAATAAAATGAAAAATGAAAAATAAAAAATAAAAAATAAAAAATAAATAAATAAATAAATAAAAAATAAAATAAAAAATAAAATATAAAAAATAAAAAATAAGAAATAAAGAATAAAAAATAAAAAAATAAAAAAATAAAAAATAAAAAATAAATAAAATATAAAAAATAAATAATAAATATTAAATAAAATAAAAGATATAATAAATAAAAATAAATGAATAAAAATATCAAAAATATATAAATCTATTGAATTTAATAGTCGTTGATGAAGCAGTTGAGGTCCAACTCTATGTTAAGGCCCCTCGGAAAAAGGCACCTGAGCAGGAATATCCATCGGGTCTCTCGTTGGGACAAGTCCCTCACCCGATTTGACCCTCTCCAGGTAGGGTAAACTATGTCAATCCCACAGAACTGGAGAAGAGTAGGGTCCTGATCATGTTTCTCTTTAAAATGGAGGGACACGCTGTGATATTTATATCCATTCCTAATATTGGACATATGTTCAGAGATCCGCACCCTTAGGAGTCGCTTGGTGCGTCCAACATAAAACAGGCCGCAGGGGCACCACATTAAATACACCACATACGATGAGTTACATATAATGAATTCCCTTATTTTAAAGGTCTCATTTTCGTGGTTGGTGATGCTCTTCATTCCTCGATTACTTATTCTGGCTGTTTTGCAGCATATACACTTCCTACATGGGAAAAACCCATTTAACTCTATCTTTATAGACTGGCGCCCAGGGGGATCAAGGATCTTTCTCACCACCCTATCTCCAAAGCTGGGGGCCTTTCTATAGATAAACTTAGGGAGTTCAAGTAGAACCTCCCCCAAATGGCGGTCTCTACCCAGAATATACCAGTATTTCTTGAAGATATCTTCAATTTCTTTGTATTGACAATGAAAATTCGAGATGAATCCCCACTGGTGTTCATTAGAGGTGCGTGATTCTCTTTTTTTGCTTTTTAAGCACTCTTCTCTTGGGACATTGGCTACCTGTTCTATGACACTATCTAAGGATCCTTCAGAGTATCCCTTTTGCATGAATCTCTCCTTTAATATATTGGCCTGTGCATAGTATTTTTCCTGTTCTGAACAGTTCCGACGGACCCTCAACATTTGACCCTTTGGTATATTCTTTATCCAAGCCGGGTGATGTCCACTCCGGATGGACAAAAAACTGTTGCGGTCAGTCGGTTTAAAAAATACATACGTGCTTAGAGAGTTCCCTCTTTTCTCAATAGTTACATCGAGAAAATTCACACTCATGTCACTCACTTGTGCCTCCAATTTTATGTTATTCCCATTAGTGTTAAGGTAACTCAAGAATTCATCCAAAGACTCCCTAGAACCCTCCCAAATCAATAGGAGGTCATCTATGAATCTTCGATAAAGTCTGAGTTGAGGTAATCGTTTGCTAAATATAAATCTATCCTCCCACTCTGCCATGAACAGGTTGGCGAGGCTGGGAGCATACTTGGCTCCCATAGCCACGCCAACCTGCTGGGAGAAGAAGTGACCATTCCACCAAAAATAATTATGTGACATGCAGAAGGTCAGGGCATGGCCCAAAAAACGCTTCTGCATGTCAGGAATGTCCTCTCTCCTACTTAATGCCCAATTCAATGCCAAGGAGGCGTCCTCATGCTGGATGACCGTATAGAGGGAGGCTACATCGGCCGTGACCAGATAGGTCTCGGTCGTAGGATTGAGACAAACCTCACTCAAATGTTGGAGGAGGTCAGAGGTGTCTTTAAGATATGCCTTCGTGATTTTCACACTGGGCTGGAGGAATTTGTCTAAATACTCTCCAAGCCGCGCTGTTACTGATCCTATCCCATTCACGATGGGTCGTGCTGGGGGTACTTTGGCATCCTTATGGATTTTAGGTAACGTGTAGATTACTGGAATCCTACACGCGCTTGGTACCAGATATCTCTTTTCTTTCCCATTCAAAGCACCTGTGTCATACCCCCAGTCCACCAATAGACTCAGTTGGTGCTTATATTTCTCCGTGGGATCACTAGTCAGTCTCTCATATGTTGAGCGATCGCTTAGCATCTTGGTGAGTTGTTCCTGGTAAAACATTTTATCCATAATAACGACCCCCCCTCCCTTGTCAGCTGGGCGTACAATAATATTGTTCCTTTTTTCCAGAGAGCGAATCCCATCCTCAATATATTTTGGGTTGATATTATCTTTTACAGTCAATTGCTCTATATCATTTAGCACCAAATTTTTAAACACCTCTATGCAATTATTACTAGAGTTTTGGGGGTTAAATACGGACTTATTCTTTAAGCCACTATCCACTTTCCTCACAGATGAAACTAGGTCACTCCTAGGGGCCAGCGGGTGGCTCAAGAAATATTTTTTAAGGTTCAAAGTCCGTATAAATTTGTGTGTGTCGATGTACACCTCAAATTTATTAAGTATTTTTTTGGGCGCACATTTAAGGCCCAAATTTAGTATATTCTGTTCTTTTGGATTTAATTTCACCTTATTTAATCTTCTACTTAAATGAATCTTCCACCGCACCTCTGTGACTGTGAATCCACTCCCCTTAGGCGAATACACTCACCAGCTCCTTTTGCCCACACTCTCGTGTCAGGGTGGAAGATTCATTTAAGTAGAAGATTTGCACCACAACACGTCACGGATTTTGTTTTGGACTATTTTACTTTTGGATTGTTTGTGGACACACTTTATAGATATAATTTTTTGCGAGTTAATTCACATTGGCTCTCACTCAGTTACAATTTTCACATTATATTTGTATGTGCACAGATACGTTATTCACTTAATTGGTTTATATGCACCATTCGTTTGTGATTTTTTGAGCATATCATTGTATGCACATTAATGATGAAGGATGAGGACGTGATGTAATCATTGCACAGGTTGATTCATCAGCTTATCACTCTTCACTACACCTTATTATTTGATTAGGGATCACCTTTAGCGCTGCTATTTTGAGTTCACTAGGAGCGAGTTTGTGGTGAATCAATTTTCTACTGTATACTTATTATTTAAGCAGCAGCTCAGATTTAGGTTTTTGCCATCAGCGCAGCGTTTTTGGGTGTATGAGTGGGCGGATTTTTATACATCTGATTTTTTTTATATTATCTTCATTTATTTAAACGCGTGCAGCCATGGAAGTTCTCAACTTTCTCAATAACAGACAGATGAATCCGGACAATATTTTCTCAGCTAATTCTGAAATGACGGATTATGAGGAAGATATCTCCGGCATGTTAAAGAATTTAGAAAACTTATTGGAAAAACAGGTGAAAACCTGGTGGGATGTGTTCACTTTTAATCATTATCAGAAGGAAAAACTGATTTTTAGGAGCCTGAGGTGGGACATTCCCCCCCAGGATGGTCTTGATGACCAATGTTTTATGGATGAATGGTTAGAATTTTTTAATAGAGTAGGAAGGGAGTTGCAAGACTTAGTATTAAGTAGGAAACAGAAAAAATTAAGTAGGATTAATGAGCAGATTAATACGCTACGCAGCAAATTAGAACCTATGAATGAGTCTAATCAACTCAAAGAATTCAATAACACTATGAAAAGAAAGCTTGAAAAGGTGGATAGAGAGACACAAAAGAAAAAGGTTAGGAAATACAATAGGGACGTAGCAGATTTCAAAAATAATAAAATCTATGCATGGCAGAACCCTGTTGTGAAAACCAGGGAGGTCTCTGTGCAGGATAAAAACAATATGTATACAACCATTGACCCTAAAACTGATCAAAATAAAAGAGTGAGGGTGAAGAGTGGCACCGGTAGAGGTGAACAAAGTGGGAGTGGACAAGCATCTAACAATGCTTCTCTACAACAAAGAGATAATCAATATAATGATCACCACTATTCACCTAGGCCAACCCCACCCTGGAGAGGGAATTACCAATATAATCCGAATCAGGGGGATTGGCGGGAACCCCAGTCATATGGAATGAATTATCCTGGAGGAGGTGCCCCACCCCAGGGTCATGGGGTATATCAAAATTACCCCCCTCAAAATTATGGGGAGGGCAGAAATCCTACCCCCTTATACAATAGATATCTCCCCCTGGACGAGGATTATCAGGGACAATACCACTATCAACAGGGCCCTGGATCTTTTTTAGGACAGCGAGGGAGGAGGGGGAGGGGAGGGGGGACACCGAGAGGAAAGAACCACCCGATGAACAACAGGGGAGGGAGGAATGGCCCACAGCAACATGTGAACAGGGAAATGGGACCACCACCAAGAAACGAAGGAGCTGTCGAGCAGGACAACGTAGACAATCCAAGAAAAAGGTTAAGGGACACATAAATACTGGCATATATAATTTAAGTAAGGTGAAATTAAATCCAAAAGAACAGAATATACTAAATTTGGGCCTTAAATGTGCGCCCAAAAAAATACTTAATAAATTTGAGGTGTACATCGACACACACAAATTTATACGGACTTTGAACCTTAAAAAATATTTCTTGAGCCACCCGCTGGCCCCTAGGAGTGACCTAGTTTCATCTGTGAGGAAAGTGGATAGTGGCTTAAAAAATAAGTCCGTATTTAACCCCCAAAACTCTAGTAATCATTGCATAGAGGTGTTTAAAAATTTGGTGCTAAATGATATAGAGCAATTGACTGTAAAAGATAATATCAACCCAAAATATATTGAGGATGGGATTCGCTCTCTGGAAAAAAGGAACAATATTATTGTGCGCCCAGCTGACAAGGGAGGGGGGGTCGTTATTATGGATAAAATGTTTTACCAGGAACAACTCACCAAGATGCTAAGCGATCGCTCAACATATGAGAGACTGACTAGTGATCCCACGGAGAAATATAAGCACCAACTGAGTCTATTGGTGGACTGGGGGTATGACACAGGTGCTTTGAATGGGAAAGAAAAGAGATATCTGGTACCAAGCGCGTGTAGGATTCCAGTAATCTACACGTTACCTAAAATCCATAAGGATGCCAAAGTACCCCCAGCACGACCCATCGTGAATGGGATAGGATCAGTAACAGCGCGGCTTGGAGAGTATTTAGACAAATTCCTCCAGCCCAGTGTGAAAATCACGAAGGCATATCTTAAAGACACCTCTGACCTCCTCCAACATTTGAGTGAGGTTTGTCTCAATCCTACGACCGAGACCTATCTGGTCACGGCCGATGTAGCCTCCCTCTATACGGTCATCCAGCATGAGGACGCCTCCTTGGCATTGAATTGGGCATTAAGTAGGAGAGAGGACATTCCTGACATGCAGAAGCGTTTTTTGGGCCATGCCCTGACCTTCTGCATGTCACATAATTATTTTTGGTGGAATGGTCACTTCTTCTCCCAGCAGGTTGGCGTGGCTATGGGAGCCAAGTATGCTCCCAGCCTCGCCAACCTGTTCATGGCAGAGTGGGAGGATAGATTTATATTTAGCAAACGATTACCTCAACTCAGACTTTATCGAAGATTCATAGATGACCTCCTATTGATTTGGGAGGGTTCTAGGGAGTCTTTGGATGAATTCTTGAGTTACCTTAACACTAATGGGAATAACATAAAATTGGAGGCACAAGTGAGTGACATGAGTGTGAATTTTCTCGATGTAACTATTGAGAAAAGAGGGAACTCTCTAAGCACGTATGTATTTTTTAAACCGACTGACCGCAACAGTTTTTTGTCCATCCGGAGTGGACATCACCCGGCTTGGATAAAGAATATACCAAAGGGTCAAATGTTGAGGGTCCGTCGGAACTGTTCAGAACAGGAAAAATACTATGCACAGGCCAATATATTAAAGGAGAGATTCATGCAAAAGGGATACTCTGAAGGATCCTTAGATAGTGTCATAGAACAGGTAGCCAATGTCCCAAGAGAAGAGTGCTTAAAAAGCAAAAAAAGAGAATCACGCACCTCTAATGAACACCAGTGGGGATTCATCTCGAATTTTCATTGTCAATACAAAGAAATTGAAGATATCTTCAAGAAATACTGGTATATTCTGGGTAGAGACCGCCATTTGGGGGAGGTTCTACTTGAACTCCCTAAGTTTATCTATAGAAAGGCCCCCAGCTTTGGAGATAGGGTGGTGAGAAAGATCCTTGATCCCCCTGGGCGCCAGTCTATAAAGATAGAGTTAAATGGGTTTTTCCCATGTAGGAAGTGTATATGCTGCAAAACAGCCAGAATAAGTAATCGAGGAATGAAGAGCATCACCAACCACGAAAATGAGACCTTTAAAATAAGGGAATTCATTACATGTAACTCATCGTATGTGGTGTATTTAATGTGGTGCCCCTGCGGCCTGTTTTATGTTGGACGCACCAAGCGACTCCTAAGGGTGCGGATCTCTGAACATATGTCCAATATTAGGAATGGATATAAATATCACAGCGTGTCCCTCCATTTTAAAGAGAAACATGATCAGGACCCTACTCTTCTCCAGTTCTGTGGGATTGACATAGTTTACCCTACCTGGAGAGGGTCAAATCGGGTGAGGGACTTGTCCCAACGAGTGACCCGATGGATATTCCTGCTCAGGTGCCTTTTTCCGAGGGGCCTTAACATAGAGTTGGACCTCAACTGCTTCATCAACGACTATTAAATTCAATAGATTTATATATTTTTGATATTTTTATTCATTTATTTTTATTTATTATATCTTTTATTTTATTTAATATTTATTATTTATTTTTTATATTTTATTTATTTTTTATTTTTTATTTTTTTATTTTTTATTCTTTATTTCTTATTTTTTATTTTTTATATTTTATTTTTTATTTTATTTTTTATTTATTTATTTATTTATTTTTTATTTTTTATTTTTCATTTTTATTTTTATTTATTTATTTTTTATTTTTTATTATATTTTATTTATTTTCTATTTTTTATTTTATTTATAATTATTATATTTTTTATTTATTTTTATTTTTATCTCTTATTTTTTTATTTATTTATTTTTTATTTATTATTTTTTATTCATTAATTATTATTATTTTTTATTTTTATTTTATTCTCTATTTAATATTTTTTTTTTTTTTTTTTTGGAATTCCTTTATATTTGTCTTTTTTAGTTTGATGATGTTGCAGTGGGTGCTCATGTTTACACTGTGAGATAAAGGTATCGTTAGACATAGTCCTGTTTAGTAGTTTATCCATTTTTTAGGGGAAGATATGAGCTATAGGCTGGGTTAGCGTTATATATCTGCTCGATGATAGGATGGTATTAGTTGACTGTTTTTATATTCAACATTATGATTTACCAAAGCAACTCTTTTATATATTATTGTGATGTTCAAGGAACTTTTTATGGAGTTTTTATTTATATATATGGGAGAATTAGCCCGTTGACTCACGTGGAGGTGAAATATTTTATTAGAACAGTATTAATGTGAGTTACAACATCAGGAGAAACATTATAGGATGAAACAGTTCTGATATTTGTAATAATGTGACTGTCACAAGCACAATGTGTACTTTCCTATATAGAAACAGTGTGAAATGGTGCGAGCGGGGACACAGGGAACGCGCATGCGCAGTATTGCGATCTCCGCTCGGATCAAACACTGAAAGCGCGCAGGCGCAGTTATGGGTCTTCCGCCCGGATCGGAAGCTATGGGTATAAAAGATTGATTGCCGTGCCGTGTAGCCAATCCCATGACTAAGTCTTTATGACGAAACATGTCGGGGCGTGGCTACACGGCAATCGTTTTTGAGTGACGTAGGACGCTGTGACAGGGAGCGCCATACGAGGTAAGGTGGAAGCCGGTCACATCTACACCAGGGATCGGGTGAGACGGGTATTTTGAGAGCGCAGTACCTGGGTCCGCCGTGACCACCACACACTGGTTTACTTACTTCATTTTTTTTGCTGTGACAACTTGCTGTGCTGTGTTACTGTTGAGCCTGCAGTGAATTTTAAGGATGTGAGTGCAATGGTGAAGGGGCTTTTGATTTTTAATAAATTTTATTACGTTATTGCACCATTGGATTATTTTTCTTTTTTCATGTGGAGAGAGCTCTTGGGCATTACACTTTGGAGAGGTAAAGGTGTACAGGTTTACCACTGAAGATCAATCGTATCCCCTGTGAGTGTGGGATAAAAGCTTGTTGGCCCTGACACGAGAGTGTGGGCAAAAGGAGCTGGTGAGTGTATTCGCCTAAGGGGAGTGGATTCACAGTCACAGAGGTGCGGTGGAAGATTCATTTAAGTAGAAGATTTGCACCACAAGGCAAGGTCAGGATACAAGCCAAGGTCAGATCACGGCCGGGCAGCGAGATACCAAATCAGGAAGCAGGATACAGAATTCAAACAAAGGCCGGGGTCACAACGGGTAGGTAGGAATCTAAACACATCAGATAGATCGACTTTAGTACAACCGGCCTTCCCTCAAGTTTTTGAAGACTTTACGTTATCCTGTTTTATTAAAAGTGGGCTACCAGGCCCTTAAAACTCAATTCGAACTGGCATGGATTTCACTAAGAAGCACATCTAACACTGACCAACCCCCCATGCCATAGCTCCCAACTGTCCCGGATTTGGAGGGACTGTCCCTGATTTGGAACAAAGTCCCTCTGTCCCTCATTCCTCCTCATTTGTCCCTCATTTTGGTCTGATATTTATAGTTGTATATAAAATGCACTTTTTATTTTTCCCAAAAAGTGTTTCCCAGAACTAAACCTTTCATCCAATTTCTAAATTGCTGCATTTGTAAATTTCGAAAGCCAGAATAAAGGAATAGTAGTGGTGGTAAAAAAATAGCACTTGTGGGTTTAACAAATCAATTTTTTTTGTATAATTCTCCTTTACGGGGGGAGTGGCAAGGGGCGTGTCCTGTGCCTACATGCTTTTTCTAGTAGGTGTCCCTCGTTCCCATCTCAAAAAAAATTGGAAGCTATGCCCATGCCATGCAGATTTTATTTTTTTAATTAGGCACAACACATTATTAACCCTTTGCTGACCAGTGCACAACGATATACGTCTGCACAATGGCACGGCTGGGCACATGGGCGTACAGGTACCCCTTTAACATTGTGGGCGCGTGTACGCCCAGCCACGTGCTCAGTGACACAATAGGGGATAAATCTATCCCCTATTTTGTAAACGCTATAAATTTTGCGCAAACCAATCAATAAACGCTTATTGCGATTTTTTTTTTTTTTTTAACCAAAAATATGTAGTAGAATACATATCGGCCTAAACTGAGGAAAAAAATTGTTTTTTTTTATATATTTTTGGGGGATTTTTATTATAGCAAAAAGTAAAAATTTTTCCTTTTTTTTCCTTTTTTTTTCTTTTTTTGATTATAACGCTAAAAATAAAAATCGCAGAGGCGATCAAATACCACCAAAAAAAAGCTCTATTTGTGGGAAAAAAAGGACGTCAATTTTGTTTGGGAGCCACGTCGCACGACCGCGCAATTGTCAGTTATAGCGACGCAGTGCCGAATCTCAAAAAGTGCTCTGGTCAGGAAGGGGGGTAAATCCTTCCGGGGTTGAAGTGGTAAAGAGCAAATGAGGCTGGAAAAGTGGCGCAGAAGCTTTATTGAATTTCCCTCAATGTGTTCTGTAAACATCAGGCTTCTTCCAGCGCAGATGAAAGCTGAAAGAGCTGAATATGTGAAAAGGAGATCAGGGCTCCATCTGCTGGAGGCATAAATAATCGCATAATATAAGATTTGATGTTTCTTACTTGGCTAAAATAAAGTGATTGAATTTTTTTTAAAGAAAATAAATTCCATTTAAGTGGCCGGGAAAGGGGTTCAGGGGTTCAGGGATTAGAGCCATTGGTGGTTAGGAAATGCCAAAAATGAACGGCAAACATCCAAACAACAACAAAGTTAGGAGGCGGCGGCGTCCTTTAAGAGAACAATCTTTACTTTCCTTTTACTAATCTATTTCCGCTAACAATAAAGCTCTCGGTACTCGTTGTCCCAGATAATCAGCCTCGGCTTTATACTTAATATTCCGCCATTACAAGTTTATCATAGTTCGCAGCTTTTGATTTAGTGGCCTGTTGAAAATAATCGGTTGGTTTTTTTTTTCTCCGGCACTTTTCTTAGATAATGGTTTTATTGGGGACTGTCATTCATAATTTATGAACGGCCTCTCAGAATTCGGAGGCTCGCCAAGCGGCGTCCCCGGCTCGCAGCCTTACCCGCGCTCTAATTGCCGCTGTTTACAAACCGTTCCACTTGGGGGGGGGGGGGGGGGACGACAGTGGCTGGGTTTGATAAGCAAGATGTGGGAGATGGGAAGATAATGACTAATTCATGCTCTTAGCTCTTCAGGACACGATGACAGGATCATTTATAACTCCCAGATATTGCGCACTAAGTAAAATATTGTCAACCCTTTAACGGCGAAGGAGCGGTGAGAAAAAAAAATCTTCCACCCGGTGCAAAGACTGAGCATGCGTGGCTTAATGTGAGTCACTTTCCACATTCAGGTGTCACAAACTGACAGGTTCTCCTGATAGGCCAACCCACCCAGTGGTACTTACCTCCCTGCCCCTCCCTCCCCCCCCCTCTCTTCTCCTGCTGAGGTCTAATCGCTGTGTAAGCCTTCAGTTGGGTGGTGTTGGAGCTTACACAGGGTTAAATCCCCCCCCCAGCCCCCTCCTGGACTGAAACGGCTTCCTCTGATTTCACTGCATACTGTGAGCTTCTCACCATGTGCATTAGAAGATAGAGCCCCGCCTCATTTCGAGGATGGAGCCCCGCCCCGTTCTTTCATTGGATTTCAGTTCTTTAAGTCGTATAGTTAGGCGTTACCCGGGAGGTTTGCAGGCCGCCTGCCTATAGGAACGCCCACTCCTCCAAACTGATACCCGCCCATCAAGACATTTTTCCAAGCGGAAGCAATAAGTCGTCATGGAGTTCTTGATGAAGGGGTCCGACACTCTGGCCCTGGGCGTTACCCGGGAGGTTTGCAGGCAGCCTGCCTATAGGAACGCCCACTCCTCCAAACTGATACCCGCCCATTTTGATATTTGTGTAGCACCCTCTACCTTAGGTAGGTGCTAGAGTAGTGTTTTTGCTGGTACTGCCAGTGCAGGTAAATGTAGGCAGGCCTAGCTGTGAGCTAAACCTGTTTGTTTTTGATCTGGGGGCTGGGAGTGGTTTAGTGTAGCAGCAGGTGACTGACTTGGGCTTTACCCCTCTGGCGCCTCCTTTGTTTCCAGAAGGTTCTGGAAAAGAGATAGAGCAGAGAGTGAGAGTGACATGGGGTGTATCTGGGAGCCCTGACCAATCCCCAACTATGATTGGCAGGGGGCAGGCCTCATATATATATATATATATATATATATATATATATATATATATAAGGTCAGCCTGCTGGGGGAGGAGTTGCCGGGTGGATTG
The DNA here is from genome assembly GCA_037952835.1 of Lithobates septentrionalis. Classification (NCBI taxonomy): domain Eukaryota; kingdom Metazoa; phylum Chordata; class Amphibia; order Anura; family Ranidae; genus Lithobates; species Lithobates septentrionalis. The sequence continues at coordinate 113,537 of JBBDGP010004082.1, read as the reverse complement.
ATGGCGTGTTAGACTGTGGTGGCCTTTGAGAGACACCCTTTCTGGGGGGGTGAACTCGGGGCTGGAGCTCAGGAGCTGGGAGGGAGCCTCTCTCTACGTGGCCATTGAGAGGTGTCCTGGAACAGGAGCAGGATGAAGACAGCGGGGAGCACTGCCGGGCAAGTCATTCAGGAGGGATCCATGCCGGGGTCGGTGAGTGAGAAGCTCTGGGAGAGACATGCAGGATTGGATGTGAAGCCAGAGGGAGAGACTGTGGTGTTGTTGAAGTCAAGTCGCTACATTTGCATAATCCAAGCAGGAGCGATAAGTCGCCACTGAGTTCTGGATGAAGGAGGAATGCAGGCTGTCTGACACCCTGGCCCCGCCCCTTTCATTCATTAGATTTCATGGAGGTTCAGCATCACATGTGGGGGTTACCTGGGAGGTTTGCAGGCAGCCTGCCTATAGGAACACCCACTCCTCCACACAGACACCCGCCCGTCAAGACATTTTTAAAATTTGCATAACTCCTCCCAATAGCCGGCCCACTGCTTTGATCAGACCTGGGGGCTCCTTTAGAGGAGTACATAGGAGGCTGTGCATCCTTCCTGAAACATAACGGGGCCCTGCTGGCCCCTCCCACCAGCCATGATCTGCTTGTATTGTATAGAGAAGCACAGAGACCCAGTGATGATGTCACTGGGTCTAGAATAAGGTATGCAATGCACTAGCATAGGGGTGATGGGGGGGAGGGGAGCACCAGAGAGGGCAAAATATAAGCATTTTTAATCTTACAGCTCTAAGGTCTGAGCTGGTGGGGGGAGGGATGGCTTTGCAGAGTATCCTTGTCCCAGTTGGAGGGATAAGGGATTCTTTTTCACATCTGCGTCCCCAAGACAGGGGCTGGGGGTAATAGTAAAATAGGGGGAGGGGGTAATAGTAAAATAGGGGGAGGGGGTAATAGTAAAATAGGGGGAGGGGGTAATAGTAAAATAGGGGGAGGGGGTAATAGTAAAATAGGGGGAGGGGGCTGCTGCCCCCAGAGGACAGATTTGTGGTAATGCTGCAAGGATTTGGTATTTTTTTGTTTAAATCACAAAAAATAAAAGCCCCCCAGAAGTGATCAAATACCACCAAAAGAAAACTCTATTTGTGTGAACATAAATGTTTGCATTTAATTTGTGTACAGCGTCGCACGACCGCACAACTGTCAGTTAACCCCTTGCCTCCCGGGCACTCCCCTCCCCCTTCCTGCCCAGGACAATGTTCAGCTTTCAGTGCTGTCACACTTTGAATGACAATTACGCGGTCATACAACATTGTACACATATGAGATTTTTTATCATTTATATTCACACAAATAGAGATTTCTTTTGGTGGTATTTGATCACCACTGGGGGGGGGGGGGGGGGGGTTATTTTTTGCAAAAAAATCAAAAAAGAACAAACATTTTGAAAAAAAAAAACAAAACCTTTTTCTTAGTTTCTGTCAGTACATTTTTTAAACAAGTATTTTTTCTCCTTCACTGATGGGCGTTGATGGACAATGATAGGCGGCACTGATATGCGGCATTGATTTGCAATGATAGGCGGCACTGATGGGCAATGATAGGCGGCACTGATGGGCAATGATAGGCGGCACTGGTGGGCAATGATAGGCAGCACTGGTGGGCAATGATAGGCGGCACTGATGGGCAATGATAGGCGGCACTGATGGGCACTGATAGGCGGCACTAGTGGGCAGTGATAGGCGGCATTGATTTGCAATGATAGGCGACACTGATGGGCAATGATAGGCAGCACTGGTGGGCAATGATAGGCGGCACTGATGGGCAATGATAGGCGGCACTGATGGACAATGATAGGCGGCGCTGATGGGCACTGATAGGCGGCACTGGTGGGCAGTGATAGGCGGCATTGATTTGCAATGATAGGCGGCACTGATGGGCAATGATAGGCAGCACTGGTGGGCAATGATAGGCGGCACTGATATGCGGCATTGATTTGCAATGATAGGCAGCACTGGTGGGCAATGATAGGCGGCACTGATGGGCAATGATAGGCAGCACTGGTGGGCAATGATAGGCGGCACTGGTGGGCAATGATAGGCAGCACTGGTGGGCAATGATAGGCGGCACTGATGGGCAATGATAGGCGGCACTGATGGGCACTGATAGGCGGCACTAGTGGGCAGTGATAGGCGGCATTGATTTGCAATGATAGGCGGCACTGATGGGCAATGATAGGCAGCACTGGTGGGCAATGATAGGTGGCACTGATGGGCAATGATAGGCGGCACTGATGGACAATGATAGGCGGCGCTGATGGGCACTGATAGGCGGCACTGGTGGGCAGTGATAGGCGGCATTGATTTGCAATGATAGGCGGCACTGATGGGCAATGATAGGCGGCACTGGTGGGCAGTGATAGGCGGTATTGATTTGCAATGATAGGCGGCACTGATGGGCAATGATAGGCAGCACTGGTGGGCAATGATAGGCGGCACTGATGGGCAATGATAGGCGGCACTGATGGCCACTGATAGGCGGCACTGTTGGGTACTGATAGGCGGCATTGATTTGCAATGATAGGCAGCACTGTTGGGCAATGATAGGCGGCACTGGTGGACAATGGTAGGCAGCACTGATGGCCACTGATAGGCGGCACTGTTGGGTACTGATAGGCGGCATTGATTTGCAATGATAGGCAGCACTGATGGGCAATGATAGGCGGCACTGGTGGACAATGGTAGGCAGCACTGATTGGCAATGATAGGCGGCACTGATGGCCACTGATAGGCGGCACTGTTGGGTACTGATAGGCGGCATTGATTTGCAATGATAGGCAGCACTGTTGGGCAATGATAGGCGGCACTGGTGGACAATGATAGCCGCACTGATGGGCACTGATAGGCGGCACTGATGGGCACTGATAGGCGGCATTGATTTGCAATGATAGGCAGCACTGTTGGGCAATGATAGGCGGCACTGGTGGACAATAATAGCCGGAACTAATGGGCACTGATAGGCGGCACTGGTGGACAATGATAGCCGGCACTGATGGGCACTGATAGGCGGCACTGATGGGCACTGATAGGCGGCATTGATTTGCAATGATAGGCAGCACTGTTGGGCAATGATAGGCGGCACTGGTGGACAATAATAGCCGGAACTGATGGGCACTGATAGGCGGCACTGGTGGGCAATGAAAGGCGGCACTGATGGGCATTGATAGGCTGCACTGGTGTGCAGTGATATGCGGCATTGATTTGCAATGATAGGCAGCACTGGTGGGCAATGATAGGCGGCACTGATGGGCAATGATAGGCGGCACTGATGGACAATGATAGCTGGCACTGATGGGCACTGATAGGCGGCACTGGTGGGCAGTGATAGGCGGCATTGATTTGCAATGATAGGCGGCACTGGTGGGCAATGATAGGCGGCACTGATGGGCAATGATAGGCGGCACTGATGGGCAATGATAGGCGGCACTGATGGGCAATGATAGGCAGCACTGGGGGGCAATGATAGGCGGCACTGGTGGACAATGATAGCCGTCACTGATGGGCACTGATAGGCAGCACTGGCAGGCAATGATAGGCAGCACTGGTGGGCAATGATAGGTGGCACTGATGGCCAATGATAGTCAGCACTGCTGGGCAATGATAGGCAGCACTGGTGGACAATGATAGCCGGAACTGATGGGCACTGATAGGCAGCACTCGTGGGCAATGATAGGCGGCACTGGTGGGCACTGATAGGCAGCACTGGTGGGCACTGATAGGCAGCACTGGTGGGCAGTGATAGGCGGCACTGGTGGGCACTGATAGGCAGCACTGGTGGGCAGTGATAGCCGGAACTGATGGGCACTGATAGGCAGCACTGGTTGGCAATGATAGGCGGCACTGGTGGGCACTGATAGGCAGCACTGGTGGGCACTGATAGGCGGCACTGGTGGGCACTGATAGGCGGCACTGGTGGGCACTGATAGGCAGCACTGGTGGGCAGTGATAGGCGGCATTGATTTGCAATGATAGGTGGCACTGATGGGCAATGATAGGCAGCACTGGTTGGCAATGATAGGTGGTACTGATGGGCAATGATAGGCAGCATTGGTGGGCAATGATAGGTGGCACTGGTGGGCAATGATAGGCAGCACTGATGGGCAATGATAGCTGGCACTGATGGGCACTGATAGGCAGCACTGGTGGGCAATGATAGGCAACACTGGTGGACAATGATAGCCGGCACTGATGGGCAATGATAGGCGGCTCTGGTGGGCAGTGATAGGCGGCATTGATTTGCAATGGTAGGTGGCACTGATGGGCAATGATAGGCAGCACTGGTGGGCAATGATAGGCGGCACTGGTGGGCAATGATAGGCGGCACTGGTGGGCAATGAAAGGCGGCACTGATGGGCAATGATAGGCAGCAGTGTTGGGCACTGATAGGCGGCAGTGGTGGGCAGTGATAGGCGGCATTGATTTGCAATGATAGGCGGCACTGTTGGGCAATGATAGGCAGCACTGGTGGGCAATGATAGGCGGCACTGATGGGCAATGATAGGCGGCACTGGTGGGCAATGATAGGCGGCACTGGTGGACAATGATAGCCGGCACTGATGGGCACTGATAGGCGGCACTGGTGGGCAATGATAGGCAGCACTGGTGGGCAATGATAGGTGGCACAGATGGCCAATGATAGGCAGCACTGGTGGCCAATGATAGGCAGCACTGGTGGACAATGATAGCTGGCACTGATGGGCACTGATAAGCAGCACTGGTGGGCAATGATAGGCGGCACTGGTGGGCAATGATAGGCGGCACTGGTGGGCAATGAAAGGCGGCACTGATGGGCAATGATAGGCAGCAGTGTTGGGCACTGATAGGCGGCAGTGGTGGGCAGTGATAGGCGGCATTGATTTGCAATGATAGGCGGCACTGTTGGGCAATGATAGGCAGCACTGGTGGGCAATGATAGGCGGCACTGATGGGCAATGATAGGTGGCACTGGTGGGCAATGATAGGCGGCACTGGTGGACAATGATAGCCGGCACTGATGAGCACTGATAGGTGGCACTGGTGGGCAATGATAGGCAGCACTGGTGGGCAATGATAGGTGGCACAGATGGCCAATGATAGGCAGCACTGGTGGCCAATGATAGGCAGCACTGGTGGACAATGATAGCCGGCACTGATGGGCACTGATAAGCAGCACTGGTGGGCAATGATAGGCAGCACTGGTGGGCAATGATAGGCAGCACTGGTGGGCAATGATAGGCAGCACTGGTGGTCAATGATAGGCAGCACTGGTGGGCAATGATAGGCAGCACTGGTGGGCAATGATAAGCAGCACTGGTGGGCAATGATAGGCAGCACTGGTGGGCAATGATAAGCAGCACTGGTGGGCAATGATAGGCAGCACTGGTGGGCAATGATAGGCAGCACTGGTGGGCAATGATAAGCAGCACTGGTGGGCAATGATAGGCAGCACTGGTGGTCAATGATAGGCAGCACTGGTGGTCAATGATAGGCAGCACTGGTGGGCAATGATAGGCAGCACTGGTGGTCAATGATAGGAGGCACTGGGGGCAATGATAGGCAGCACTGGTGGGCAATGATAGGCGGCACTGGTGGGCAATGATAGCCGGCACTGATAGGTCACCGATTGGTGGCACTAATGGGCACTTATAGGCAGCACTGACTGGCATCACTAATGGGCATTGATTGGTGTCACTGATGGGCACTGATGGGGCTGTACTCTGATCAGGGCACTGATTACTGGTACAAGTCTTCCCTGCGAGGAGATGCCGCTGATTGGCTCTCCTTATCCTCTGTCAGTGTGAGGCAAGAAGAGCCGATAAATGGCACTTCCGTGTTCACATGTGACCGGCTGTGATTGGACACAGCTGATCACATGGGTAAAGAGCCGTGTCATCGGATCTTCATCAAGATCGGAGTTGCGCCGTGCCCTGGGAACCCAACGCGACCGCGATCACCACGCTGCACACCCCTTTGCGGACGTGCGAGAGCGGCTGTTCTGGGGCGCCGTCATGTGACCTTGTCCCAGAACGAGAGGGGGATTCCGCCCTCCCGTCATTTTACAATACAGCGGGTGTCAAATGGTTAAAGTAGCGCAGTGCTGAGTTGGACGATGGCGGCGATCGTAATTGATGGTGGATTTACAATGCGGGTCACGTTTTGGGGAGTCACATGTTGTGGTGCCTTTTTTTCTAGGTTATAACTTTTATTTTGTGAATGAGTAGGGGTAGTCTAAACCTCATACTCATTCACATATCTGGGTCTTATTATTAAAGGGGGGCTTCTAGATTCTGATAAGCCCCCCCTGCCTGCAGACCCCCACAACCACTTGGCCAGGGTTGTGGGGAAGAGGCCTTTGTCCCATAGGATGGGGACAAGGTGCTTTGCAGGGGCCCCCCAGGGAAGTTCAGCTCATTTATAGTAGACTAATACCTAATTCCTTCCTTTTTTCTGATTTATAATCCCGCGTGTGTTTTCATTAATATGTTTGATTTTTTTTTAAATTGTGATTTAATATATGTGAATGGCGGAAAGTTTCCTTCATTCGAGTGTTTTTTTTGTACAGAGGGTAAAGTTGAGCCGTCATGCCATAAGGAATACCAATTGTTCAATGACTTTTTATTTTTTTCGCAGTAAAAGATTTTTTTTCTTCTTGCATTATTTTACATCATGAATGAAGCAGAAGTGCGGCGAGCGCGGCGCGATCAATTAGAGGGATTTATCCGGTGACACAAACGTCCTTTCCGCCTCCTCTATTTTCATTAAGGTGTGCAAATTCATTTTCTGCTGCTTGCCGAAAGATTTTCTGCTCTCTCCATACTGGCCACCCGCGGGGGGTCACAGAGACTTCCGCACCGGCGGCGGGATTCGCAATCGCCGACCTCCTTTATTACAACGATTTGCATTCCTAAATTGCTGGTTATAAATTCTGATTTTCAAGTAGCAGAAACGTATAACTTAATTATGTCAGTCCGAGTCTTTGTCAAAAAGGGACAGAAACCGGAACTTAGACTGCGTGTGGGGCTCGCCGAAATGTAAATCTTCGAGAGTACACTGCCCCGCCCCCTCAGCCATCCCTATAATGAGTCCATTTATTTATATGTTGAATTATTGCCTGCTGATCCTGCCAGTCCCCACACCTTTGCAGCAGGGACTGGCCAGAAGTCTTCTTTATAACCACGCCCAACACCATGCAAAAGAATGGAGCTGAATGGAACTATTGCCCAGCTTAGATTAATTGACAGAAGAAAGCCTTCTAACCACGCCGCTTACTATTCAATAGAGCTCTTGCGGTCATGTGAACACTTAATACAATTCTTAGTTGGCATCACAGCACAGGGATGGTGAGAACCCCTCATAATGGGCACAGCTGGTGCACAGACCCGGGAACTCAGCACAGGGATGGTGGGAACCCCTCATAATGGGCACAGCGGGAGTACAGACCCGGGAACTCAGCACAGGGATGATGGGAACCCCTCATAATGGGCACAGCGGGTGTACAGACCCGGGAACTCAGCACAGGGATGGTGGGAACCCCTCATAATGGGCACAGCGGGTGTACAGACCCGGGAACTCAGCACAGGGATGGTGGGAACTCCTCATAATGGGCACAGCGGGTGTACAGACCCAGGAACTCAGCACAGGGATGGTGGGAACCCCTCATAATGGGCACAGCGGGTGTACAGACCTGGGAACTCAGCACAGGGATGGTGAGAACTCCTCATAATGGGCACAGCAGCGGGTGTACAGACCCGAGAACTCAGCACAGGGATGGTGAGAACCTCTCATAATGGGCACAGCGGGTGTACAGACCCGGGAACTCAGCACAGGGATGGTGGGAACCCCTCATAATGGGCACAGCGGGAGTACAGACCCGGGAACTCAGCACAGGGATGGTGGGAACCCCTCATAATGGGCACAGCGGGTGTACAGACCCGGGAACTCAGCACAGGGATGGTGGGAACCCCTCATAATGGGCACAGCGGGTGTACAGACCCGGGAACTCAGCACAGGGATGGTGGGAACCCCTCATAATGGGCACAACGGGTGTACAGACCCGGGAACTCAGCACAGGGATGGTGGGAACCCCTCATAATGGGCACAGCGGGTGTACAGACCCGGGAACTCAGCACAGGGATGGTGGGAACCCCTCATAATGGGCACAGCGGGTGTACAGACCCGGGAACTCAGCACAGGGATGGTGGGAACCCCTCATAATGGGCACAGCGGGTGTACAGACCCGAGAACTCAGCACAGGGATGGTGAGAACCCCTCATAATGGGCACAGCGGGTGTACAGACCCGGGAACTCAGCACAGGGATGGTGAGAACCCCTCATAATGGGCACAGCGGGTGTACAGACCCGGGAACTCAGCACAGGGATGGTGGGAACCCCTCATAATGGGCACAGCGGGTGTACAGACCCGGGAACTCAGCACAGGGATGGTGGGAACCCCTCATAATGGGCACAGCGGGTGTACAGACCCGGGAACTCAGCACAGGGATGGTGGGAACCCCTCATAATGGGCACAGCGCGTGTACAGACCCGGGAACTCAGCACAGGGATGGTGGGAACCCCTCATAATGGGCACAGCGGGTGTACAGACCCGGGAACTCAGCACAGGGATGGTGGGAACCCCTCATAATGGGCACAGCGCGTGTACAGACCCGGGAACTCAGCACAGGAATGATGGGAACCCCTCATAATGGGCACAGCGGGTGTACAGACCCGGGAACTCAGCACAGGGATGGTGGGAACCCCTCATAATGGGCACAGCGGGTGTACAGACCCGGGAACTCAGCACAGGGATGGTGGGAACCCCTGCAATAAGTGTGGAGATAAAGGACATCTCGCATCCTCCTGTCCAGTGATGAAGTGCTCTCTGTGTCAGGGTATAGGACATTTGGCAAAAGACTGTAATATCATCAGGTGCAATCTGTGCAATGCGGTGGGACATCCTTACAGTCAGTGTCCTGAGGCAATGCACAACAATCCTGAGCTCATGAGAGAGTTCTTCCGCATGGACATGGAGGATGCTCGGAGCTCAGCAGCTGGGGTGCCTGTGAGTCCATCTGAGTCTGTGTCAATACCTAATGTGTCTCCCCAGTCTGTTGTGCCCCAGTCTGTGCCAATACCTAATGTGTCTGTGTCTCCCCAGTCTGTGCGTTTACCTAGTGTGCCAGTGTCTTCTGTAGGTAAGGTATCGGTTGCCAAAAATGTGTCCAATCCTTCTGTGTCTGTGTCTTCTAAAATTGCAGAGGCAGCAAGAGGTGCTGAGGCAGGTGCGTCAGGTGTGGTGCCAACCCCCCTCCCCCGACGCTGCAGGGTTTCTATTGAGGATCGTGGGGTGCAGAGGAGTGGGGTGGATGGTGGAGAGGCTGGCCTGGTGGTAGATAAGGGAAGGGGGAGTGGGGGGGTGGGGGTTGAAGGGGAGGATAGGGGTGGGGAGGCTGTTGAGTCTGGTTTGTCTAAGGATGATATGGAGTGGTTGGAGGATAGGAGAAGGAGGGGCAAAAGAAGGAAAAAAGGGGGTTCAGTTACCTTAAATCCTAAATTTTTGCCTTTAGAAAATAAGTTTAAGGTCCTGTCTGATGATGATGATGATGATGATGAGGATGAATGGGACTCATTCAGTTCTGCATCCTCTATGGATGATGAGTGCCAGGGTGCAAGGAAGCGCGCTGGTTCTCCAGGAAGAGGGAATAGTCAGGCTAAGAAACGGCTGCCTCAACTACCCTAATGGCAGTTCCCACTCCGTTAAAAGTGGCAACCATTAATGTTGCCAGCTTAAGATCAGTAAGTGCTCGTCATATGGCCTTATTTTTGCTCAGCGAGTTTGATGCTGACATTTTGTTTTTGCAAGAAACCCATCTGAGTAGTCTGGCCGATATACATCTGGCAAAGAAGGAGTGGAGACGTGGTCCCTCATTTTGGTCTCTTGCGGCCAAGCCTTACAGCGGAGTTGCAGTCCTTTTTTCTGGTATGGTAACGTGCCGGCGGGTAATTGAGGTAGAGATAGGGAGATGCATGGTCTTAGACGTCTCTGTGAAGGGGCAGGACTTGCGCCTGATTAACATTTATGGTCCCCAGACGAAGTGGGACAGGAAATGCCTCTTTACAAAGATTAAGCCTTTTCTTTTTACGGCCCAGCAGGTTATCTTTGGAGGTGATTTCAACACCATTACTAGGTCTAAAGACAGGAGAGGTTTCAGAGATAAGCTGGGCTATGACACCCTTTTTCTTAATTCGATAGTTAGGGAAGCAGGTCTGGTAGATGCGCACATTAAGCGCTGCCCAGACAGCACGGGGTTCACTTTTCAGCGAGGTAATAGTCAGAGTAGGATAGATAGGTTTTTTTTGAAGGGAGACTCCGCTTTTTCGGCACCTGTGTGTCGGGCAGTGGAGTTTTCTGATCACTGTATTCTATCTGTGACTCTGAATGCCCCAGACATGCCACCTAGGGGGAGGGGTATCTGGAGATTGAATTCGGCCCTCCTGGAAGACGAGAGAGTAAGACAATCCTTTGAGGATTTTTTTCAAGCACAGGTAACGATCCTAGACTTTTGCAACAGCAAGTCAGAATGGTGGGAGCTTGTTAAACAGCGGACTGTTGGGCTTTTCAAGGCCATAGGAAGAAAGAAGCAGCAAGATAAGTATATCACCTACCAGCGTTTGCGGAGGAAACTTGACCGCCTTGTTTCGAATGGAGGAGATTCTGGGGCGATCTCTGAGGTGAAGCTCCTCCTTAGGAGACATCAATATGACCGGCACGCCTCTTTGGTTCAGGAGAGGGATTACGGGAAGTACCATTCGCCTGACCCTTACCAGAACTGTAAACAGAGCGTAGCAGTTAAGACGGTCAATGGCCTGAGGGACAGTACGGGCTCTCTGACGAAGTCTAGGTCAGGGATCCTGGAGGTTGTCAGGTCATACTATGCCGATCTCCTGGGAGGAAGGAACCTTGATCGGACAAGGATGTTGGGTTTTTTGGACTCTACACCAGGACTGGAAAGTAATGTTCCTTTGATGAATTTGACAGATGAAATCACTGCAGATGAGGTAATTCAGGCTATTGATAAACTAGCCATCAAGAAAACTCCAGGGCCAGATGGTTTGACAGCCGAGTTCTATAAATGTTTTAAGACGATCCTGGCTCCCTACCTTGCGGAGGTTTTTAATGGCTGTTTAAATGAGGGTTCTCTCCCTCCCTCCATGAGGCAATCTGCAGTGATCCTTCTGTCAAAGGGTAAAGATCCTTCCATGATTGGGAATTGGCGCCCCATTAGCCTTCTTAATGTCGATAGGAAGATACTGGCAAAGATTTTCTTCTGGCGATTATCACCAGTTGCAGGCAGTTTGTTATCCCGCCACCAGCACTGTTCGGTCCAAGGTAGAAGCACTTTCTCAGCAGTGTTAGCTGTCCGGGAGGCCTTGGAGCGTTGTAGGGCTGCTGGTTGGGGTAAATTTTTGCTGACATTGGATCAGGCTAAGGCCTTTGATCGGGTTAATCATGAGTACTTGTGGCTCCTTCTTGACAAATATGGCCTGGAGGGGGGTTTCATTGATTGGCTCAAGATTTTGTACAAAGGGGCTGAAAGCTTTCCTCTGGTTAATGGTTGGGTCGGGCAGCCCTTTGCGGTCGGCTCGGGTGTGCGTCAGGGGTGTCCATTGAGTCCTCTGCTATATGTGTTTGCAATCGACCCCTTCATTAGAAGGCTAGAGAGTGGACCATTGTGTGGGGTACCTTTGGGCATCGCTGGTGAGCCTCCTTTGAAGGTTGTGGCCTATGCTGATGATGTTTCTGTTTTTATCTCTGGGACTGCGGAGGCGCAGGAGGTGGTCTCAGTGATAGGGCAGTATGCAGAGGCATCAGGTTCAAAGGTCAACCAGGACAAGTGTGAAGCTTTCTGGATGGGTGTGGAAGGGGAGAGCTTTGTTCTCCCGGATGACTTCCCGGAGCCCCAACAAAAAATTCGAGTTCTAGGCATTGAATTCGGCCCAGGTGACTATGGTCATGCAAATTGGGTGAACAGGCTGGAGAATGCCGATGCCAAGGTGGCAAGCTGGAAAGGTTGGCAGCTTTCCTTGAGGGAAAAGGTTGATCTGATCAAGACTTACCTGATTCCGATTTTTCTGTATGTCAGTTTTGTTTGCGTTTTGCCAGTTTCTCTCTATACCAGGATCTATAGTTGTTTCTTCCAGCTGTTATGGGGGAACAGAATAAACCTTGTCAAAAGGAATGTGACTTACCTTCCTAGGCGGGAGGGTGGTCTAGGGATGGTCAACCCTGTAGTCTTTTTCTCTCTGATGTTTGTGAAGTACAATCTTGGTAACATGTTGGCAGAGAGACCGCCTGGGTGGGTTGGTATTTTCCAGTCCTGGTTTAGGCCCTTTCTGCGAGACTGGGAGAATGGTCGGCCAGTGAAAAGCCTGAGGGTCAGGCATGAACAGCTCCCGGCTTATGTTGCTCTGTGTTTGAGAATACTTCGGCAGTGGCAAGTAACAGCAGGAGAAGTCAAATCTCTTCCAAGGAAACTTCTTGAGAAGCGGATCATGAGCTCTGCTTTTTGCGAGCCACTGGCCTTGAGGGATTGCCCAAGCCTGGTTTTGGGGGTGGGTTTGCGATTGATTAATTTGGAGAGAATCCCAATGAAGTTTAGGGATCAGGCTTGGCTTGCCTTTCATGGAAAACTATATGTGAAGGGCAACTTGAAGTTTCTTTCCATGAGTGATCGGGGCTGCCCGAGAGTGGAGTGTGGAGGAGTGGTGGAGTCCATGGATCACTTTCTACTTCAATGCCCTTTTAATATAGAGGTGTACAAGAGGGTTGGGAGGGCTCTGAGTATACCCTTCCTCCCCCATATGAGTTATGCAGAGTGGGTGTATGGGGCTTTCCAGACTCGTCGGGATTATGATTTGGAAACACTTTTTTTAGTTAGTCTGGTAGTCCGTTATTTCACGTGCAGTGCACGGTGTCAGGTATCCTTACGGGGTAAAATCCTCCCTGTCGAAGTAGTGGTGCAGGACATTCTGGGTGAGGTTGGGAAGATTCGGGGTCTTGAGAAAGGCAGGTGGCAGCAGGAGGCCTGGATAAGGGCGTGGAGGAATATCAGGACTCTGTAGCTGCTGCCTGTTGATCTCGGGGTGTGCGGCTTTTCTTTGTATTCTTGATTCACTCCCCTAGATTTTCAAGATGAAATATATTTTTGATAAAAGGCTACATGCATGGTGACGGTGATGTTCCTTAGTCTGGCTCTCCCATAGGGATTGTGTTGTGCGCAATTTGTTTTGTACCATTTATAATGTTCTTGTTTTGTATTATCAAATTCAATTATTTTGTAAATATGTTTTATTTATTTATTATGGTTTTATTGTATATAAGTTGTTGTTTGTAAGATTTTTCAATAAACAAAATTAACCCCTCATAATGGGCACAGCGGGTGTACAGACCCGGGAACTCAGCACAGGGATGGTGGGAACCCCTCATAATGGGCACAGCGCGTGTACAGACCTGGGAACTCAGCACAGGGATGGTGAGAACTCCTCATAATGGGCACAGTCAGGAGCCCAGTGTAAGTATCTCAGTGATGGAGTTTTGAAAGGTAGTATGCGCACATTGACCAAACTCTGAAATAATAACGTATCAAGCAGTATTTCTCCAAAGAAGATGGCTATGTGTATTAATATCTTATATATATATATATATATATATATATATATATATATATACTGTACTATACTATACATACATACTATATATATATATATAAATATATCCGTTTTCCACCTGTAATAGGTATATATACCTTGTGGATTCAAAGTGGTTTACTGGGGTCATGGATGAAGCTATCAGCCATAACCCCGGTATTATTTGTTTCAGCCAGCGATTCTCTTTCTCGTGAAAGTGTTTGGAGCAGACTGAGAAACACGGCTCCCTGGTGTTACTTGGGCTTACCATTCTTACCGGTGCACCTGGGGAAAAATCCAACAGGTGGCACGGCTGGCCATAGAGGTGAACAGAGACCAGATCATCTCTGATCACCTCTATGATCTAGGAGGACCAGAGTGACGTCATGACCTCACTTCCGGCCTAGGGCGAAAGTCAAAGAATTTCTTTTTTTTTTAAAAGCAAAAGATCAATTTTTATTTTATTTAATTTTTGCTTTCAAAGGTTCTTATTGACCCCAGATCTCTCCACAAAGAGGACCTGTCATCCCTTATTTCTATCATTAATATTATTTTTATACGGGATTTATATAGCGCTAACAGTTTGCTCAGCGCTTTACAACATGAGGGCAGACAGTACAATTACAATACAATACAGGAGGAATTACATACTTTGCAGTAGGAATAAATTGGATTTAAAAAAATAAAGGGATAGTGTAAAAATAAATAAGAAAACAAACATTTAAAGCGCCCCCATCCCTCTGTGCTCATGTGCAGAAGTGAACACATACGTAAGTCCCACCCACATATGTAAATGGTGTTCACACCACACATGTGAGGTATCGCAGCGATCGTTAGAGTGAGAGCAATAATTCTACCAGTCGACCTCCTCTGTAACTCTAAACATGTAACCTGTAAAAATGTTTAAAGCGTTGCCTATGGGGATTTTTAAGTAGCGTAGTTTGTCACCATTCCATGAGCGAGCGTGATAATAAATTGTGACATGTTGGGTATCTGCTTTACATGGTGTAACATCATCTTTTATGTTTTACTAAAAAAAATTGGGTCACATATTGTGTTTTTTAGCATTACAATTCATTGAACTGTATTTTTTCCCAAAGAAGATTGCGTTTGAAAAACTGCTGCGCAAATACCGTGTGGCATAAAAAATTGCAACAATCACCATTTTATTCTCTAGGTCTCTGCTAAATATATATATATATTGTGGAGATGTGACCCGGTGTCACAGGTGCACATGAGCAGTGTATGCCTGATTTTGGTAGGCTTGCTAATTGCACACCTGTGCGCTGGCTTCATAATCCTCCCAGGAATAGAGGTCAGGGCTCATCCCAGGAATAGAGGTCAGGGCTCATCCCAGGAATAGAGATCAGGGCTCATCCCAGGAATAGAGGTCAGGGCTCATCCCAGGAATAGAGGTCAGGGCTCATCTCAGGAATAGAGGACAGGGCTCATCCCAGGAATAGAGGTCAGGGCTCATCCCAGGAATAGAGGTCAGGGCTCATCTCAGGAATAGAGGACAGGGCTCATCCCAGGAATAGAGGTCAGGGCTCATCTCAGGAATAGAGGACAGGGCTCATCTCAGGAATAGAGATCAGGGCTCATCCCAGGAATAGAGGTCAGGGCTCATCCCAGGAATAGAGGTCAGGGCTCATCCCAGGAATAGAGGTCAGGGCTCATCCCAGGAATAGAGGTCAGGGCTCATCTCAGGAATAGAGGACAGGGCTCATCCCAGGAATAGAGGTCAGGGCTCATCCCAGGAATAGAGGTCAGGGATCATCCCAGGAATAGAGATCAGGGCTCATCTCAGGAATAGAGATCAGGGTTCATCCCAGGAATAGAGGACAGGGCTCATCCCAGGAATAGAGGTCAGGGCTCATCCCAGGAATAGAGATCAGGGCTCATCTCAGGAATAGAGATCAGGGCTCATCCCAGGAATAGAGATCAGGGCTCATCCCAGGAATAGAGATCAGGGCTCATCCCAGGAATAGAGGACAGGGCTCATCCCAGGAATAGAGGTCAGGGCTCATCCCAGGAATAGAGATCAGGGCTCATCCCAGGAATAGAGATCAGGGCTCATCCCAGGAATAGAGGACAGGGCTCATCCCAGGAATAGAGATCAGGGCTCATCCCAGGAATAGAGGACAGGGTTCATCCCAGGAATAGAGGACAGGGCTCATCCCAGGAATAGAGGTCAGGGCTCATCCCAGGAATAGAGGTCAGGGCTCATCCCAGGAATAGAGATCAGGGCTCATCCCAGGAATAGAGATCAGGGCTCATCCCAGGAATAGAGGTCAGGGCTCATCCCAGGAATAGAGATCAGGGCTCATCCCAGGAATAGAGGTCAGGGCTCATCCCAGGAATAGAGATCAGGGCTCATCCCAGGAATAGAGATCAGGGCTCATCCCAGGAATAGAGATCAGGGCTCATCCCAGGAATAGAGGTCAGGGCTCATCCCAGGAATAGAGGTCAGGGCTCATCCCAGGAATAGAGATCAGGGCTCATCCCAGGAATAGAGGTCAGGGCTCATCCCAGAAATAGAGATCAGGGCTCATCCCAGGAATAGAGATCAGGGCTCATCCCAGGAACAGACGTCAGGGCTCATCCCAGGAATAGAGATCAGGGCTCATCCCAGGAATAGAGGTCAGGGCTCATCCCAGGAATAGAGATCAGGGCTCATCCCAGGAATAGAGATCAGGGCTCATCCAAGGAATAGAGGTCAGGGCTCATCCCAGGAATAGAGGACAGGGCTCATCCCAGGAATAGAGGTCAGGGCTCATCCCAGGAATAGAGGTCAGGGCTCATCCCAGGAATAGAGATCAGGGCTCATCCCAGGAATAGAGGTCAGGGCTCATCCCAGGAATAGAGGTCAGGGCTCATCCCAGGAATAGAGGACAGGGCTCATCCCAGGAATAGAGATCAGGGCTCATCCCAGGAATAGAGATCAGGGCTCATCTCAGGAATAGAGGTCAGGGCTCATCCCAGGAATAGAGGTCAGGGCTCATCCCAGGAATAGAGATCAGGGCTCATCCCAGGAATAGAGGTCAGGGCTCACTCATCCCAGGAATAGAGATCAGGGCTCATCCCAGGAATAGAGGTCAGGGCTCACTCATCCCAGGAATAGAGATCAGGGCTCATCCCAGGAATAGAGATCAGGGCTCATCCCAGGAATAGAGATCAGGGCTCATCCCAGGAATAGAGGTCAGGGCTCATCCCAGGAATAGAGATCAGGGCTCATCCCAGGAATAGAGGTCAGGGCTCATCTCAGGAATAGAGATCAGGGCTCATCCCAGGAATAGAGGTCAGGGCTCATCTCAGGAATAGAGGTCAGGGCTCATCCCAGGAATAGAGGTCAGGGCTCATCCCAGGAATAGAGATCAGGGCTCATCCCAGGAATAGAGATCAGGGCTCATCCCAGGAATAGAGATCAGGGCTCATCCCAGGAATAGAGGTCAGGGCTCATCCCAGGAATAGAGGTCAGGGCTCATCCCAGGAATAGAGATCAGGGCTCATCCCAGGAATAGAGGTCAGGGCTCATCCCAGAAATAGAGATCAGGGCTCATCCCAGGAATAGAGGTCAGGGCTCATCCCAGGAATAGAGATCAGGGCTCATCCCAGGAACAGACGTCAGGGCTCATCCCAGGAATAGAGATCAGGGCTCATCCCAGGAATAGAGGTCAGGGCTCATCCCAGGAATAGAGATCAGGGCTCATCCCAGGAATAGAGATCAGGGCTCATCCAAGGAATAGAGGTCAGGGCTCATCCCAGGAATAGAGGACAGGGCTCATCCCAGGAATAGAGGTCAGGGCTCATCCCAGGAATAGAGGTCAGGGCTCATCCCAGGAATAGAGATCAGGGCTCATCCCAGGAATAGAGGTCAGGGCTCATCCCAGGAATAGAGGTCAGGGCTCATCCCAGGAATAGAGATCAGGGCTCATCTCAGGAATAGAGGTCAGGGCTCATCCCAGGAATAGAGGTCAGGGCTCATCCCAGGAATAGAGATCAGGGCTCATCCCAGGAATAGAGGTCAGGGCTCACTCATCCCAGGAATAGAGATCAGGGCTCATCCCAGGAATAGAGGTCAGGGCTCACTCATCCCAGGAATAGAGATCAGGGCTCATCCCAGGAATAGAGATCAGGGCTCATCCCAGGAATAGAGATCAGGGCTCATCCCAGGAATAGAGGTCAGGGCTCATCCCAGGAATAGAGATCAGGGCTCATCCCAGGAATAGAGGTCAGGGCTCATCTCAGGAATAGAGATCAGGGCTCATCCCAGGAATAGAGGTCAGGGCTCATCTCAGGAATAGAGGTCAGGGCTCATCCCAGGAATAGAGGTCAGGGCTCATCCCAGGAATAGAGGTCAGGGCTCATCCCAGGAATAGAGATCAGGGCTCATCTCAGGAATAGAGATCAGGGCTCATCCCAGGAATAGAGGACAGGGCTCATCCCAGGAATAGAGGTCAGGGCTCATCTCAGGAATAGAGATCAGGGCTCATCCCAGGAATAGAGGACAGGGCTCATCCCAGGAATAGAGATCAGGGCTCATCCCAGGAATAGAGGACAGGGTTCATCCCAGGAATAGAGGACAGGGCTCATCCCAGGAATAGAGGTCAGGGCTCATCCCAGGAATAGAGGTCAGGGCTCATCCCAGGAATAGAGATCAGGGCTCATCCCAGGAATAGAGGTCAGGGCTCATCCCAGGAATAGAGGTCAGGGCTCATCCCAGGAATAGAGGTCAGGGTTCATCCCAGGAATAGAGATCAGGGCTCATCCCAGGAATAGAGGTCAGGGCTCATCCCAGGAATAGAGATCAGGGTTCATCCCAGGAATAGAGATCAGGGCTCATCCCAGGAATAGAGGTCAGGGTTCATCCCAGGAATAGAGGTCAGGGCTCATCCCAGAATAGAGATCAGGGCTCAACCCAGGAATAGAGGACAGGGCTCATCCCAGGAATAGAGATCAGGGCTCATCCCAGGAATAGAGATCAGGGCTCATCCCAGGAATAGAGGTCAGGGCTCATCCCAGGAATAGAGGTCAGGGCTCATCCCAGGAATAGAGATCAGGGTTCATCCCAGGAATAGAGGTCAGGGCTCATCCCAGGAATAGAGATCAGGGCTCATCCCAGGAATAGAGGACAGGGCTCATCCCAGGAATAGAGGTCAGGGCTCATCCCAGGAATAGAGATCAGGGTTCATCCCAGGAATAGAGATCAGGGCTCATCCCAGGAATAGAGGTCAGGGCTCATCCCAGGAATAGAGATCAGGGCTCATCCCAGGAATAGAGATCAGGGCTCATCCCAGGAATAGAGGTCAGGGCTCATCCCAGGAATAGAGATCAGGGCTCATCCCAGGAATAGAGATCAGGGCTCATCCCAGGAATAGAGGTCAGGGCTCATCCCAGGAATAGAGATCAGGGCTTATCCCAGGAATAGAGATCAGGGCTCATCCCAGGAATAGAGGTCAGGGCTCATCCCAGGAATAGAGGTCAGGGCTCATCCCAGGAATAGAGATCAGGGCTCATCCCAGGAATAGAGGTCAGGGCTCATCCCAGGAATAGAGGTCAGGGCTCATCCCAGGAATAGAGGTCAGGGCTTATCCCAGGAATAGAGATCAGGGCTCATCCCAGGAATAGAGGTCAGGGCTCATCCCAGGAATAGAGGTCAGGGTTCATCCCAGGAATAGAGGTCAGGGCTCATCCCAGGAATAGAGGTCAGGGCTCATCCCAGGAATAGAGATCAGGGCTCATCTCAGGAATAGAGATCAGGGCTCATCCCAGGAATAGAGGACAGGGCTCATCCCAGGAATAGAGATCAGGGCTCATCCCAGGAATAGAGGACAGGGCTCATCCCAGGAATAGAGGTCAGGGTTCATCCCAGGAATAGAGGTCAGGGCTCATCCCAGGAATAGAGATCAGGGCTCATCCCAGGAATAGAGGTCAGGGCTCATCCCAGGAATAGAGGTCAGGGCTTATCCCAGGAATAGAGATCAGGGCTCATCCCAGGAATAGAGGTCAGGGCTCATCCCAGGAATAGAGATCAGGGCTCATCTCAGGAATAGAGATCAGGGCTCATCCCAGGAATAGAGGACAGGGCTCATCCCAGGAATAGAGATCAGGGCTCATCCCAGGAATAGAGGACAGGGCTCATCCCAGGAATAGAGGTCAGGGCTCATCCCAGGAATAGAGATCAGGGCTCATCCCAGGAATAGAGGACAGGGCTCATCCCAGGAATAGAGATCAGGGCTCATCCCAGGAATAGAGGACAGGGTTCATCCCAGGAATAGAGGACAGGGCTCATCCCAGGAATAGAGGTCAGGGCTCATCCCAGGAATAGAGATCAGGGCTCATCCCAGGAATAGAGGTCAGGGCTCATCCCAGGAATAGAGGTCAGGGCTCATCCCAGGAATAGAGATCAGGGCTCATCCCAGGAATAGAGGTCAGGGCTCATCCCAGGAATAGAGGTCAGGGTTCATCCCAGGAATAGAGATCAGGGCTCATCCCAGGAATAGAGGTCAGGGCTCATCCCAGGAATAGAGATCAGGGCTCATCCCAGGAATAGAGGTCAGGGCTCATCCCAGGAATAGAGATCAGGGCTCATCCCAGGAATAGAGATCAGGGCTCATCCCAGGAATAGAGGACAGGGTTCATCCCAGGAATAGAGGTCAGGGCTCATCCCAGGAATAGAGATCAGGGCTCATCCCAGGAATAGAGGACAGGGTTCATCCCAGGAATAGAGATCAGGGCTCATCCCAGGAATAGAGATCAGGGCTCATCCCAGGAATAGAGGTCAGGGCTCATCCTAGGAATAGAGGACAGGGCTCATCCCAGGAATAGAGGACAGGGTTCATCCCAGGAATAGAGATCAGGGCTCATCCCAGGAATAGAGATCAGGGCTCATCCCAGGAATAGAGGACAGGGTTCATCCCAGGAATAGAGGTCAGGGCTCATCCCAGAATAGAGATCAGGGCTCATCCCAGGAATAGAGGACAGGGCTCATCCCAGGAATAGAGATCAGGGCTCATCCCAGGAATAGAGATCAGGGCTCATCCCAGGAATAGAGGTCAGGGCTCATCCCAGGAATAGAGGTCAGGGCTCATCCCAGGAATAGAGATCAGGGCTCATCCCAGGAATAGAGGTCAGGGCTCATCCCAGGAATAGAGGTCAGGGCTCATCCCAGGAATAGAGATCAGGGCTCATCCCAGGAATAGAGATCAGGGCTCATCCCAGGAATAGAGGTCAGGGCTCATCCCAGGAATAGAGATCAGGGCTCATCCCAGGAATAGAGATCAGGGCTCATCCCAGGAATAGAGGTCAGGGCTCATCCCAGGAATAGAGATCAGGGCTCATCCCAGGAATAGAGATCAGGGCTCATCCCAGGAATGGAGGTCAGGGCTCATCCCAAGAATAGAGGTCAGGGCTCATCCCAGGAATAGAGGTCAGGGCTCATCCCAGGAATAGAGATCAGGGCTCATCCCAGGAATAGAGGTCAGGGCTCATCCCAGGAATAGAGGTCAGGGCTCATCCCAGGAATAGAGATCAGGGCTCATCCCAGGAATAGAGGTCAGGGCTCATCCCAGGAATAGAGGTCAGGGCTCATCCCAGGAATAGAGGTCAGGGCTTATCCCAGGAATAGAGATCAGGGCTCATCCCAGGAATAGAGGTCAGGGCTCATCCCAGGAATAGAGATCAGGGCTCATCCCAGGAATAGAGATCAGGGCTCATCCCAGGAATAGAGGACAGGGCTCATCCCAGGAATAGAGGTCAGGGCTCATCCCAGGAATAGAGGTCAGGGCTCATCCCAGGAATAGAGATCAGGGCTCATCCCAGGAATAGAGATCAGGGCTCATCCCAGGAATAGAGATCAGGGCTCATCCCAGGAATAGAGATCAGGGCTCATCCCAGGAATAGAGGTCAGGGCTCATCCCAGGAATAGAGATCAGGGTTCATCCCAGGAATAGAGATCAGGGCTCATCCCAGGAATAGAGATCAGGGTTCATCCCAGGAATAGAGATCAGGGCTCATCCCAGGAATAGAGATCAGGGCTCATCCCAGGAATAGAGATCAGGGCTCATCCCAGGAATAGAGGTCAGGGCTCATCCCAGGAATAGAGGTCAGAGCTCATCCCAAGAATAGAGGTCAGGGCTCATCCCAGGAATAGAGGTCAGGGCTCATCCCAGGAATAGAG
This sequence comes from Lithobates septentrionalis, assembly GCA_037952835.1. Lineage (NCBI taxonomy): Eukaryota > Metazoa > Chordata > Amphibia > Anura > Ranidae > Lithobates > Lithobates septentrionalis. The sequence continues at coordinate 91,651 of JBBDGP010004082.1, read as the reverse complement.
ATCAGGGCTCATCCCAGGAATAGAGATCAGGGCTCATCCCAGGAATAGAGGTCAGGGCTCATCCCAGGAATAGAGGTCAGGGCTCATCCCAGGAATAGAGATCAGGGCTCATCCCAGGAATAGAGATCAGGGCTCATCCCAGGAATAGAGATCAGGGCTCATCCCAGGAATAGAGATCAGGGCTCATCCCAGGAATAGAGGTCAGGGCTCATCCCAGGAAGAGAGGTCAGGGCTCATCCCAGGAATAGAGGTCAGGGCTCATCTCAGGAATAGAGGTCAGGGATCATCCCAGGAATAGAGGTCAGGGCTCATCCCAGGAATAGAGGTCAGGGCTCATCCCAGGAATAGAGATCGGGGCTCATCCCAGGAATAGAGGTCAGGGCTCATCCCAGGAATAGAGGTCAGGGCTCATCCCAGGAATAGAGGTCAGGGATCATCCCAGGAATAGAGGTCAGGGCTCATCCCAGGAATAGAGATCGGGGCTCATCCCAGGAATAGAGATCGGGGCTCATCCCAGGAATAGAGATCGGGGCTCATCCCAGGAATAGAGATCAGGGCTCATCCCAGGAATAGAGGTCAGGGCTCATCCCAGGAAGAGAGGTCAGGGCTCATCCCAGGAATAGAGGTCAGGGCTCATCCCAGGAATAGAGATCGGGGCTCATCCCAGGAATAGAGATCGGGGCTCATCCCAGGAATAGAGATCAGGGCTCATCCCAGGAATAGAGGTCAGGGCTCATCCCAGGAAGAGAGGTCAGGGCTCATCCCAGGAATAGAGGTCAGGGCTCATCCCAGCCACGAGCACCGGCACCCCTGCTGTGCAGCGGGCCCTCGCGCACGCCTGCTATCCTGACGTATAGCTATGACGGCTCGCACAGGGGGCCAACGTGCCGCAGTATAACTGCGCTGGCTGGTCGGGAAGTGGTTAAAGGGGTTGTAAACCCTTGTGCTTCCTGTGCATTGGAACTGGGGTGGCACTGATGGGTACTTATGGGTGGCATTGATGGGCACTGATAGGTGGGCACTGGTGAGCACAGATGGACACTGATGGGTGGCACTCATCACATTGATGGGTGGCATTGCTGGGCATCACTGATTTGAAATGGTGCCAGTCAATGTGGATGGTCCATGGGGTACATACCTGGCCATCCACATGTTGCCTGGCTCCCTGTTGGTCCTGGCGGCTTCCCTGGTGGTGTAGTGCGGGCATCCGAGGGGGGGCTGCGCTGATAAACAATCACGCAGACCCCCCCTGTAAGGAGAGCCGCCGATCGGCTCTCATCTACTCGCGTCTGTCAGACGCTAGTGAGGAAAAGCCAATCACCGGCTCTTCCTATTGACACACCGCTCCACCGATCGCCGCGATGCGCGCCCCCGCAGCAGCATGTTATCCTGCTGGACATCATATGACGCCCAGTCAGGATAACTGAACCACCGCCCGGCCGTCATCTGCTATGGGCCGGGCGGGAAGTGGTTAAAGGGGTTGTAAACCCTGGAGGTTTGCATTCTATGCATTAAGGTGAAAAACCTCCTGTGATGCAGGCCCACCCCCCGAACCCCCTGTTTTCCTTACCTGAACCCCCCCGTTTTCCCTACCTGAACCCCCCCGTTTTCCTTACCTGAACCCCCCGTTTTCCTGAACCCCCATCCCCCCCAAACCCCCCGTTTTCCTTACCTGAACCCCCCGTTTTCCTTACCTGAACCCCCCGTTTTCCTTACCTGAACCCCCCATCCCCCCCCGAACCCCCGTTTTCCTTACCTGAACCCCCCGTTTTCCTTACCTGAACCCGGTCTTTCCAGCAGCGGGGAGGAGCCCAGCAGCTCCAGTCGCTGTCTCTGGTCCTGATTGGCAGCCATTGGCTCCCGCTGCTGTCAATCAAATCCAATGATGCAGGAGCAGGACTCGGGAGCGCGCCCGCACAAGAGCCCCGAGGGAGAGCGGCTCTCTGTGGGGTCACTCGAGAAGAGGAGGAGCCAAGAGCGCAGCTGAGGGACCCCAGAAGAGGAGGATCGGGGGCCACTCTGTAGATAACCAGCTGCACAGCGGAGGTAAGTAGGAAATGATTGTTTACAAAAAAAAACCCCTTTACATTTCCTTTTAATAACAATTATTTACAACAATTGCGTGATTTAGGAATCTTCCCGCCGTTCATCTCTCCCCATCCAGGTGAACTCACCAAGTCAGCAGTAAAGTGTCTGCATGCGCGGTACAAATCATTCCTTTTATAATGTGAACGGCTCGCCGCGGCTTATTAACATAAGGGAATTAAAACCAACATGTCAGTTAATACAAATGAATTCCCGGCTAAGTAAACAGTCTGAATTGATTAGCGGCTCTCTGGCTGCGGAGAGTATCCTGTGGATTGATAAAGCGCGATTCCTCTCTTCTCCCGAACAATTAGCGGCGGATCGTTTCTGCTCAGGATTCATCTATCAGCATGTAGCAATTCTCCCATCGCTTCCTCTTGTTTTGTTTGTTTACGTCTGTTCTCGGGGTAATCCCCGCACCGCTCCCTCTCTATTAACTGTCTCATCAATCAGAAGTTCAAATAAAGCGCGAGTGATCGAGCGCACATTTCAACTATCGCTGCGAATGCAACATAAAGGGGAGCCACAAAGATGGCCGCAGACTTGGGGCTCATTCATTGGTCTTACATCCTACCAGTCCATGGTGGATCAATTTTCAGAGGTTGTTTGTAGTGATATCTCCACCCAGGGCCCGGGACAAGGGGTGGACAGTAGGGTGAGCGGCCCTGGGCACAATGTGAGGTGGGGGGGCACCACGAGGAGATTTATTTATTTCAGGTACTTATATAGCGCCGTCACTTTCCGCAGCGCTTTACATAGACATTGTACATTCACATAAGTCCCTACAACCTCAAGGAGCTTACAATCTAAGGTCCCTAATCCCACATTCATACATAAAAGGGACAATTTAGACAGAAGCCATTTAACCTTCCAGCATGTCTTTGGAGTGTGGGAGGAAACCAGAGCACCCGGAGGAAACCCACGCAGGCGCAGGGAGAACATGCAAATTCCAGGCAGGTAGTGTTGTGGTTGGGATTCAAACCAGCAACCCTTTTTACTGCTAGGTAAGAGTGCTACCCACTACACCACTGTGCTACCCACTACACCGCTGTGCTACCCACTACACCGCTGTGCTACCCACTACACCGCTGTGCTACCCACTACACCACTGTGCTATCCACTACATCGCTGTGCTACCCGCTACACCGCTGTGCCACCCACTACACCACTGTGCCACCCACTACACCACTGTGCCACCCGCTACACCACTGTGCCACCCGCTACACCACTGTGCTACCCACTACACCACTGTGCCACCCACTACACCACTGTGCTACCCACTACACCACTGTGCCACCCGCTACACCACTGTGCCACCCGCTACACCACTGTGCCACCCACTACACCACTGTGCTACCCACTACACCACTGTGCCACCCAATACACCACTGTGCCAACCACTACACCACTGTGCTATCCACTACACCACTGTGCCGCCCACTACACCACTGTGCTACCCGCTACACCACTGTGCCACCCGCTACACCACTGTGCCACCCACTACACCACTGTGCCACCCACTACACCACTGTGCCACCCACTACACCACTGTGCTATCCACTACACCACTGTGCCGCCCACTACACCACTGTGCCGCCCACTACACCACTGTGCCACCCACTACACCACTGTGCCACCCGCTACACCACTGTGCCACCCACTACATCGCTGTGCCACCCACTACACCACTGTGCCACCCGCTACACCGCTGTGCCACCCACTACATCGCTGTGCCACCCACTACACCACTGTGCCACCCACTACACCACTGTGCCACCCGCTACACCACTGTGCCACCCACTACATCGCTGTGCCACCCACTACACCACTGTGCTACCCACTACACCACTGTGCCACCCACTACACCACTGTGCCACGCACTACACCACTGAGATTGGGGGAGATGGGATTTGTGTTGGAAGGGGGGATTTTGGGTGCAGCAGGGTGTAAGAATTATTATGAGGAGAAATGTTGGGGTGTGTGTTGGGAATGGTGATTTAGTGGGAATTTGGGGGACAGCAGGGTGTAAGAGTTGTTCTAGGAGGGGAAATGGGGGGGTGTGCTAGGAATTGTGCTTGGGGGGGATGGGGGAAGAGGATTTGTGTCCTCGGATGGAGGATTGGGGGAGGGTTGTGCTAGTTAGGATGATGGGGGGTATTTGTGCTAGAAGGGGAAATTTGGGGGGGAGGTGGATGCATACTCGGAGAGGAAATTTGGGGGATTTGAAGGGTAGAGGATTTGTGGTGGGAGGGATGATTTTTTTTGTGGGGGAGGGGCATTTGTGCTGGAGGGATTTCAGCAGGGAAAGTGGATTTGTACAGGGAGGAGGGGGGGATTTATGCTTAGATGGTAAGTATGCAGATAAGTGCTCAATTTTTTATATTTTTTTGGGGGGGGGATTTTTGCTGACACATAATACTCTTGTAAGCCTCCTGGGCGGGGTTCTTCTCTCGGGGGAGGTGCAGATGGCCGTATGGTCCATCGGATCATTCACCTGATTTTAGACTATTCATTCCAGCTTTCAGTGGTAAATATACCTGTAGCAATCTTTATGTACATGTAATTGGTGCATATTGAAAGATGTTTTTTGAAAATTAAAATTTGATGCATTTGTTTTAGAGCAAACTATCCCCCAGATGAAGACCATGAACAATCAAGTCGAAACGCGTCTGGATTTTTTGATATAGCATTGTTTATAAGCTATTTTTATCGGGTATAAAAAGCTTTGTCATAATGCCAACAAAACGTACAATACCGATAATTACACATAAAGAAGATCAAAATAAATTGTGTAATTGAAGATAGAAATATTTAGTTTTAGTAAGTGAACCCGCTGATATTAAACTCTATGATTGTTCTACATATCTTATAATGTTCTTCCAATCCCGACTTCTGGTAATGTCATTCAGGATTGAAAACGAGATTGGAAAGGTTAAGCCACGGCTCCCATTTTTTATTATAAAAACGATTAGTATTCTGTAGTGTGTGGAATATTTTTTCCATTAGATTAATATTGTTAATTCTGGTTTTCAAATATATTAGAGGAACTGATGACGATTTCCATGGTATTGCTATGAGCCAGTCTATTGCTACACATATTGTGTGGATCATATTATGGGATGTGAGTCCAATGATAGAGGAGAATAGAAGACAGTGGAGAGTGAGGTTTATACTTCTATCCAGGGATTTTTTTTCTCAGAGAATAGGTGCAGGAACTCCCTCCTTCCGAGTCACCTCTTGTGTCCGCCTCCGAGCACCATTCCTTGGTTCCACTCCCTTCCCACCTCTGAGCAGCATTCCTTGGTTCAACCCCCTACCCACCTCTGAGCACCATTCCTTGGTTCCACCCCCTACCCACCTCTGAGCACCATTCCTTGGTTCAACCCCCTACCCACCTCTGAGCACCATTCCTTGGTTCCACTCCCTTCCCACCTCCGAGCACCATTCCTTGGTTCCACTCCCTTCCCACCTCTGAGCACCATTCTTTGGTTCCACTCCCTACCCACCTCTGAGCACCATTCTTTGGTTCCACCCCCTATCCACCTTTGAGCACCATTCCTTGGTTCCACTCCCTACCCACCTCTGAGCAGCATTCCTTGGTTCCACCCCCTACCCACCTCAGAGCACCATTCCTTGGTTCCACTCCCTACCCACCTCTGAGCACCATTCCTTGGTTCCACTCCCTACCCACCTCTGAGCACCATTCTTTGGTTCCACTCCCTACCCACCTCTGAGCACCATTACTTGGTTCTACTCCCTACCCACCTCTGAGCACCATTCCTTGGTTCCACCCCCTACCCACCTCTGAGCACCATTCTTTGGTTCCACCTCCTACCCACCTCTGAGCACTATTCTTTGGTTCCACCTCCTACCCACCTCCGAGCACCATTCCTTGGTTCCACTCCCTACCCACCTCTGAGCACCATTCCTTGGTTCCACTCTCTACCCACCTCTGAGCACCATTCCCTGGTTCCACTTTCTACCCACCTCTGAGCACCATTCTTTGGTTCCACCTCCTACCCACCTCTGAGCACCATTCCTTGGTTCCACTCCCTACCCACCTCTGAGCACCATTCCTTGGTTCCACTCCCTACCCACCTCTGAGCACCATTCCTTGGTTCCACTCCCTACCCACCTCTGAGCACCATTCTTTGGTTCCACTCCCTTCCCACCTCTGAGCACCATTCATTGGTTCCACTCCCTACCCACCTTTGAGCACCATTCCTTGGTTCCACCCCCTACCCACCTCTGAGCACCATTCCTTGGTTCCACTCCCTGCCCACCTCTGAGCACCATTCCTTGGTTCCACTCCCTGCCCACCTCTGAGCACCATTCCTTGGTTCCACTCCCTACCCACCTCTGAGCACCATTCCTTGGTTCCACTCCCTACCTACCTCTGAGCACCATTCCTTGGTTCCACTCCCTACCCACCTGTAAGCACCATTCCTTGGTTCCACCCCCTACCCACCTCTGAGCACCATTCCTTGGTTCCACTCCCTGCCCACCTCTGAGCACCATTCCTTGGTTCCACTCCCTACCCACCTCTGAGCACCATTCCTTGGTTCCACCCCCTACCTACCTCTGAGCACCATTCCTTGGTTCCACTCCCTACCCACCTGTAAGCACCATTCCTTGGTTCCACTCCCTACCCACCTCTGAGCACCATTCCTTGGTTCCACTCTCTACCCACCTCTGAGCAGCATTCCTTGGTTCCACTTTCTACCCACCTCTGAGCACCATTCTTTGGTTCCACCTCCTACCCACCTCTGAGCAACATTCCTTGGTTCCACTCCCTACCCACCTCTGAGCACCATTCCTTGGTTCCACTCCCTACCCACCTCTGAGCACCATTCCTTGGTTCCACTCCCTACCCACCTCTGAGCACCATTCCTTGGTTCCACTCCCTACCCACCTCTGAGCACCATTCTTTGGTTGCACTCCCTACCCACCTTTGAGCACCATTCCTTGGTTCCACCCCCTACCCACCTCTGAGCACCATTCCTTGGTTCCACTCCCTGCCCACCTCTGAGCACCATTCCTTGGTTCCACTCCCTACCCACCTCTGAGCACCATTCCTTGGTTCCACTCCCTACCTACCTCTGAGCACCATTCCTTGGTTCCACTCCCTACCCACCTGTAAGCACCATTCCTTGGTTCCACCCCCTACCCACCTCTGAGCACCATTCCTTGGTTCCACTCCCTGCCCACCTCTGAGCACCATTCCTTGGTTCCACTCCCTACCCACCTCTGAGCACCATTTCTTGGTTCCACCCCCTACCTACCTCTGATCACCATTCCTTGTTTCCACTCCCTACCCACCTGTAAGCACCATTCCTTGGTTCCACTCCCTACCCACCTCTGAGCACCATTCCTTGGTTCCACCCCCTACCCACCTCCGAGCACCATTCCTTGGTTCCACCCCCTACCCACCTCTCAGTAATGGATACAGAACCAAGTATCAATTTGTGGTGCTAAGTAATTTGTATGTAATTTGTTAATGATGGGAATTAAAATAGATCCCCTTTAGCCAGCAACAATGGAGCACCCCCAGCAACAATAGACTCTGAACAGCTAGCAACAATAGACCTCTCCCTCAACATTAGATGTCTTCCAGAAACGATGGTCTCCCAGCAACAATAGATCCCCCCAGCAACAATAGATCCCCCACCAGCGACAACTGACCTCACCAGCAACAATAGACTCTCCCCCTGTAAAAATAGATCCCCTCCAGCAACAATAGATCCCCAGCATCCCTTGCCATTACATACATTCAGAGCTGGAGGTGCCGGAACTGCGTTCCCCGCGTTCCTGCTGAAAAAAAGCCCCGCTTCTATCTGAAATTTTGGATGCAAATTTTTCTAATTGCTTCCATATATGTGTAAATTTTCTCACAATTCCAAAAAATGTAACATGGCCGTAAACTCTGTAATACCACTTACACTATATTACCATAAGTATTGGGACGCCTGCCTTTACACACACATAAACTTTAATGACATCCCAGTCTTAGTCCGTAGGGTTCAATATTGAGTTGGCTCCACCCTTTGCAGCTATAACAGCTTCAACTCTTCTGGGAAGGCCGTCCACAAGGTTTAGGAGGGTGTCTATGGGAATGTTTGACCATTCTTCCAGAAGAGAATTTGTGAGGTCAGGCACTGATGTTGGATGAGAAGGCCTGGCTCACAGTCTCCGCTCTAAATTCATCCCAAATGTGTTCTATCGGGTTGAGGTCAGGACTCTGTGCAGGCCAGTCAAGTTCCTCCACCCCATACTCGCTCATCCATGTCTTTATGATCCTTGCTTTGCGCACTGGTCCAAATCATTTGGGGGGGGGGTTATGGTGTGGGAGGAGGGGGGATTATGGTGTGGGGGTTGTTTTTTCAGGGGTTGGGTTTGGCCCCTTAGTCCCAGTGAAGGGAACTCTTAAGGTGTCAGCATACTAAGACATTTTTGGACAATTTCATGCTCCCAACTTTGTGGGAACAGTTTGGGGACGGCCCCTTCCTGTTCCAACATGACTGCCCACCAGTGCACAAAGCAAGGTCCATAAAGACATGGATGAACACCTTTGGGATGAATTAGAGCGGAGACTGCGAGCCAGGCCTTCTCATCCAACATCAGTGCCTGACCTCACAAATGCTCTTCTGGAAGAATAGTTAAACATTCCCCATAGACACCCTCCTAAACCTTGTGGACGGCCTTCCCAGAAGAGGTGAAGCTGTTATAGCTGCAAAGGGCAGAGCAAACTCAATATTGAACCCTCCGGACTAAGACTGGGGTGCCATTAAAGTTCCCGTGTGTGTAAAGGCAGGCGTCCCAATACTATTGGTAATATAGTGTACCTACAGGTAAGCCAATAATAAGGCTTACCTGTAGGTACTGGGAATATCTCCTAAACTTGCAACGGAGATATTTACAGTGCATGCAGCCGGTGACGTCACTTCCAAGTTCCGGTCTGCATTCTGGATTCGCGGCCTCCGGCTACATGCCCCCGGCCACTCATGTAGTCAGAGACCACAAACCCGGAAGGAAGACTAGGGGAAGATGGAAGCCCTCTCTCCGTGGTGACAGTGTCAAGTCTAGGCAAGAGGTCATGGGGGGCAGCAATCAAAAGAGTAATTTAAGTCCAGGCAAGAGGACACGATAAGGGTCAGTAACAGGAGCTATCAGAGACAAGGTAAGGAACGATGTACAGGGGGTAGGTAGCTATACTCCCACCACAGCCCTGGTCTTGTGATTGTCAAAAAGAGTGCCACAGTGCTACAGGCCGTCACGTGGGCGTGGTTAGGCAGATGGAACCAAACCATTGCCTGGCAATGAAGAAACCCTCTGGATTGGAGGGGGCATTGCTGCTAGAGAGGCAACTGCAGGAGGAGAGAAAACAGGAGTGGCCACAGGGTGGGCAGCAATCAAAAGGGGTTATTTAAGTCTGGGCAAGAGGTCAGGATGGGCAGCAATCAAAAGAGTAATTCAAGTCTAGGCAAGAGGTCAGGGTGGGCAGCAATCAAAAGAGTAATTGAAGTCTAGGGAAGAGGTCAGGGTGGGCAGCAATCAAAAGAGTAATTGAAGTCTAGGGAAGAGGTCAGGGTGGGCAGCAATCAAGGGGGTTATTCAAGGCTGGGCAAGAGGTCAGGATGGGCAGCAATCAAAAGAGTAATTCAAGTCTAGGCAAGAGGTCAGGGTGGGCAGCAATCAAAAGAGTAATTGAAGTCTAGGGAAGAGGTCAGGGTGAGCAGCAATCAAAGGGGTTATTCAAGGCTGGGCAAGAGGTCAGGGTGGGCAGCAATCAAAAGAGTAATTCAAGTTTAGGCAAGAGGTCAGAATGGGCAACAATCAAAAGAGTAATTCAAGGCTAGGCAAGAGGTCAGGGTGGGCAGCAATCAAAAGAGAAATTCAAATCTAGGCAGGAGGTCAGGATGGGCAGCAATCAAAATAGTAATTGAAGTCTAGGAAATAGGTCAGGGTGGGCAGCAATCAAGGGGGTTATTCAAGTCTAGGCAAGAGGTCAGGGTGGGCAGCAATCAAAAGAGAAATTCAAATCTAGGCAAGAGGTCAGGATGGGCAGCAATCAAAAGAGTAATTGAAGTCTAGGGAAGAGGTCAGGGTGGGCAGCAATCAAGGGGGTTATTCAAGGCTGGGCAAGAGGTCAGGGTGGGCAGCAATCAAAAGAGAAATTCAAATCTAGGCAAGAGGTCAGGATGGGCAGCAATCAAAAGAGTAATTGAAGTCTAGGAAATAGGTCAGGTTGGGCAGCAATCAAGGGGGTTATTCAAGTCTAGGCAAGAGGTCAGGATGGGCAGCAATCAAAAGAGTATTTCAAGTCCAGGAAAGAGGACATGATAAGGGTCAGTAACAGGAGCTATCAGAGACAAGGCAGGGAACCAGGTACAGGGGGTAGGTATCGATACTCCCACCACAGTCCTGGACTTGTGATGGTCAAATGGTGCTACAGGCCATCACGTGGGTGGGATTAGGCAGATGGAACCAAACCACTGCTTGGCAATGAGGAAACCTTCTGAGATCAGTGTCACCATTGGCCAATAAAAATGGAGGGGGCATTGCTGCTAGAGCAGCAGCTGCGGGAGGAGGGACAGCAGGAGTGGCCACAGGAAGAGAAACCATAGGAACATGCTGCCCACTTCTACATGCTGATAGGAGGGGAGAGCAGAGTGACAGGGAGAATAGCTCATCAGTGAACTACTCCCGCTTTCACTGTCCAGTAAGCGACTGGGGAAGGGAAAAGACCTGTAAGTGTTACTGAACTTAAGCAGAGAGAATCAGGGCTGTGCTGCATGGCAGAGCTGTGTAAATTTGAGAACTGGATGGGTAGCAATATAAATCCTTTGGCAGATAAAACCGTATTTATCTGTTTGCCTGGAGCTCAGCTTTATAAACGTATTTCTTGCTGCACAGACGCCCTGCGCTCTGTCTCCGGTGTAGGAAGAGTTAAAAGCGACAGACCCAGTCGGTTATTTGTAGTCTAAATGCCGCGCTCGGATTGACACAACGGTGACAGGCCTTGCAATCATTTTCTGATTTTGCCTCCAAGTTTCGTTTCCTTGACTTATGACCATTCCAGAAGTTAATCAACTGCGTCTCCATCTCCCCCCCCCCCCCCCCCAAATTGTGTGATCTGCGCGGGCGATATTCCTCGGCGAGCAGGTACCGCGTGTCATTAGCCGCTAAACTGACATCTGCTCGCAGTTTGGAATCTCCTGATGTCTGCCGGTATGGAGGTATTAGAGAGGAGATGGGCCGCATAACCGCTCCTGACAGCCGCCACTTCCATTTCCCGACCAATAAATAAACACGGGATAAAAGCATGATTTATAACTAAACAGACGCCCTTAGTGGATGGAAGACGGTGAAAAAAAAAGGTATTTATGTGTTTCTCAGGTGGACAGAAGAAATTGGGTTGTTTTATTTTGGAACAAAAAGACGCTGCGATTATCTCTAAAGGATAAAAACGGAGGTGGAAGGCGCCATGCTTGTGTTCATCCGCGCCCGACAGGCCGCCATTGTTTGCCCATCATTGTACTTACAAATCCCTCACCCTCCCCAGAAAGCCTTTGTCCCCGTTCTTTTGATGGACTCGGCTTGACCTTGGCTGTTTTCCGTGTGATCCACAATGGGCAGATTATTACAGCTTCCCTTTCAGTAGAAGGCCTTGTAATTGCAGATTTCTTCTGTCCATCTATATCCGAGCAACAATAACCCGGGGCCTATACGAGAATTACCAAATACAAGACACATCGGGACTGGAGATAGAAAATCCGATAGATAGATGGACAGCAGATGGGGAGGTCCTGGGTGTATAAATGGATAGATACAGTAGATAGATAGGTAGGACCTGGACCTGGGTATATAAATGGATGGAGAGATGGAGAGTTAGATAGAAAAAAAGCAGTCCCATCTTATCATCTATGACCATCTTAAATTTCTTGGGATGGGGAATGGTGGGATTGGAGGAGAGCAGTCATGAGTTGGTCCTGATAGAGGTGGCCCTCTGGGGAGCCGAGGATTGGAGGTGGTGCACAGTTGCCATGTATTTCTGATTTCACCCAGTATATGTAGAGACACTTATCCATTGTCACGTACCTGGTTGGAGGTCTGAGTGCTGAGAGGGCTTCCCTTGCGACTGAGTGTAGAGAACCCCTGAAAGGTGGTAACAGGGAATGCTAGGCCCAAAGAAGCAGGGGTCACCAGCTGCGATAGGCAGGCTCAGGTGCAGAAGTGCTGTACACCAGATGATGGCCAGACAAGCAGGATGCACTGCAGGGCAGGAGTCCCTCAGATGTGCCAGGTGATGCTTGATAGTGTGAAGAGCTGGGAGCCAGGTCAGGAACAAGCTGGGGTCATACACTGGTAAGCAGGCAACAGCAGAGTCAGGAGGGTAAGCCGAGGTCATACACTAGTAAGCAGGCAGCAGCAGAGTCAGGAGGGTAAGCCGAGGTCATACACTAGTAAGCAGGCAGCAGCGGACTCAGGAGGGTAAGCCGAGGTCATACACTGGTAAGCAGGCAGCAGCGGAGTCAGGAGGGTAAGCCGAGGTCATACACTGGTAAGCAGGCAGCAGCGTAGTCAGAAGGGTAAGCCAAGGTCATACACTAGTAAGCAGGCAGCAGCGGAGTCAGGAGGGTAAGCTGAGGTCATACACTGGTAAGCAGGCAGCAGTGGAGTCAGGAGGGTAAGCCGAGGTCATACACTGGTAAGCAGGCAGCAGCGGAGTCAGGAGGGTAAGCCGAGGTCATACACTGGTAAGCAGGCAGCAGCGGAGTCAGGAGGGTAAGCCAAGGTCATACACTAGTAAGCAGGCAGCAGCGGAGTCAGGAGGGTAAGCCAGGGTCATACACTAGTAAGCAGGCAGCAGCAGAGTCAGGAGGGTAAGCCGAGGTCATACACTGGTAAGCAGGCAGCAGCAGAGTCAGGAGGGTAAGCCGAGGTCATACACTAGTAAGCAGGCAGCAGCAGAGTCAGGAGGGTAAGCTGAGGTCATACACTGGTAAGCAGGCAGCAGCGGAGTCAGGAGGGTAAGCCAAGATCATACACTGGTAAGCAGGCAGCAGCGGAGTCAGGAGGGTAAGCCAAGATCATACACTGGTAAGCAGGCAGCAGCGGAGTCAGGAGGGTAAGCCAAGATCATACACTGGTAAGCAGGCAGCAGCATAGTCAGGAGGGTAAGCCAAGGTCATACACTGGTAAGCAGGCAGCAGAAAAAACAGGAGGGTAAGCGGAGGTCATACGCTGGTAAGCAGGCAGCAGCGGAGTCAGAAGGGTAAGCTGAGGTCATACACTGGTAAACAGGCAGAAGCATAGTTGGTAGAATGAGCCAAAGGTCAGGAGCCAGGACTGGAAACAAGACAGGTCAAGGACTAGCCGGGTCAGTAACATGGAATCCAATAACAGAAGAAGCAGAGCACAGGAACACACAGGTAGCTGAACATCCCCCCTGGCACCAGAATCTGTCACGCATTGCGTTCGCGATTGCATATTAATGTTCTCAGCCGTTCACAGCCATGAGCGCATGTGCATTTGCATTGGCGACTGCCTAGATGCCCACAATCTGCAATTCCATTGGGCATTAGCAGATGTGCCAGTTATTTTGCAAACCGTTCTCTGACCATTGTATCGTAACTGAAGATACTCCTGGGTAGGTCTTTGCTTTTTTGAGCAAACCTTAAGGAAAGCCTTCTTGTCCTAATCAAAGTCTTCAGCAGTGGTGTTGCTAGGGGGTGGCTATTGGGGCTATAGCCCCCAATTTGGGGCCCATAGCCCCGAGTCTCTTACTGCAGGGGTCCCTGCCTAACCACTGGGCCGTGGATGCGACGGGCAGGTTGCATGAGAGAACCAGGCAGGCGGATGAGTGAACGGGCGAGCAGAGATGACATCATCTCTCTCCGCCTGCCCCGCATCACTGCTCTTCCGCCCTCACAGCTGGGCCTCTTCAATGTCGGAGGTGCGGCGGGGAGCAGCGAGATGACATCATCTCTCACTGCCAGCCCGCATCACCGGTCCTTTGTCCTCACTCAGAACCGATAACTGCACCTGCCTCTGTGCTAAATGGACAAGTGATGCCACCAATGCAGTGACAATGCACATTTGGTGGCACTGGCTGGCATGGCAAGTGACAATCTGCAAATAGTGGCAGGTGACATGGTAAGCGATCATCCACGTCTGGTGGCAGGCAACGTGGCAAGCGACAATCCGCAAATGATGGCAGGCAACATAGCAAGTGACAATCCGCAAATGGTGGCAGAGGACATGCCAAGTGACAATCCACATCTGGTGGCAGGCAACGCGGCAAGTGACAATCCGCAAAAGGTAGCAGGCTATGTGGCAAGTGACAATCCACATCAGGTGCCAGGCGACATGGCAAGTGGCAATCCGTATCTGGTGGCAAGCGACAGTGGCAAGTGGCAATCCGCATCTGGTGGCAGGTGACCTGACAAATGACCATCCACATCCGGTGGCAGGCGATGGTGGCAAGTGACACGCCCAGGGCTCCCACTGATTCTGCATTATGGTGAGTTGAACCACTTCATTATATATTACAATGTAATAATAGAAATAATGCGCTTCAATCACCCTGACACCATGTCAACCATGGTGCCGTGATGATTGAAGCGCCAACACCAGCCATTTCCCCGACAAATTGCCAGCGAAAAATTGCTTACCACCCCCGGGCCTGCAAAAAGGACCGCTGCTATGGGCTCTAGCCCCAGATCTTTTGCAGACCTAGCAACGCCCCTGGTCTTTAGTATGGACAGTGGTGGCTGGTGCTCAATATTTTTTGGTGGGGGGCAAACCAATGCCACCTCCCCTGCATGAGACGGATGGGAAGACGGCGTTCCCTCAACACCCCCCATACTCGATCACTCTCCCCCCGCGGGAGATGGACAGAGGCCTCCTTACCTTAGGAGGCAGATGACAAGGGTCTCCTCCTCGCAGCGACTCCTCGCCGTGGGGCCGTTGCTTCTCCTCCTGGCCAAACAGGAAGCAGGTCCTGAGGCCCGATTGGCTGGAAGTCCTCAGACTCCCTGGAAAGTCGGGTCTCAGGACCCACTTCCTGAATGGCTGGGAGGAGAATCAAGAAGACAAATGTAAATATTAATTCACTATTGTCACACAACTGGGTGGGCTCAGGGTGCAGTGCTCTGCGCCCCCCCCCCCCCCCCCCCCGAGCCCACCCTTTTTTGAAGCCAATTAGATCCTCTGGGTGTGATCATGTGCTTAAGAAAAAAATAAAATAAATAAAAACAGTTGAAATCCATGCGTCCGGCGCCCTGCATAGAGATTAGAGGCTGGGGGGCATGGGTTAGGGGGGCGACACCCCAGAGCCCCCTATAGATGGGCCGCCATTCTTCTCAGGGGAGCTCCACATCTTTGGGGGGGGGGGGGGGGGGGTGATGGATGACGCTGATCTCTAGAAGTGGGCTGAACACTGCCACAGATCACATGATCATCTTGATTAGCAATCACACAGAGCAACAAACTTTCCTTCTGCCCTGATACATTGTATCTCCTTTACTGTCACAGCAACTCCAACACTGGAGATAATAGGAGGTTTGCATAGTATATAAAAGAAAAGAACAAAAATAGTGTTTAAAATAATGTCATAAAAAATCATTTAAAATAATAATAACTGAATAATAATAATGATAATGATAATGATTATTTCTGTAACCAAGATACATAGGAGAAAATATTGTAGTCAAAATATCTGAAATAATATCAGGTAGGTATTAATTAAAACAGCTTTTCTTTTTTAAATTGTGTGCATATTTCTCCTTATTGTAAAAAAATCTATTCAGTGTATTTTTAAAAAAACAAGCTTACAAAATTAAAGTCACAAAGCTGACGAAATGGTGAGAAGATCATTTTTATGGGCAAACTTAATAGTTAAAGTCATGGCAAAAAGCAGTACATTTTTTTTATGGTGGTGAAAGTTGTGATTACCCCCCCCCCCCCCAGGGACATGAAGGGATACCCCTACTTTAACCACTGCCATACTGGGCCAATTCTGGCATCTAGCATCATCTTCTACATGTAAAAATCATATTTTGCTAGAAAATTACTCAGAACCTCTGAACATATATATAGTTTTTTAGCAGAGGCCTGGGGAATAAAATGGCGGTCGTTGCAATTTTTTATGTCACACGGTATTTCCGCAGCAATTTTTCAAACACAATTTTTTTGTAAAAAATACTTTTATAATTAAAAAAAAACAAAACACAATATTTACCACAATTTTTTTCTATAATGTGAATGCGAGTAAATAGATACCAAGCATATCACGCTTTAAAATTGTGTATACTTGTTAAATGGCGCCAAACTGCAGTACTTAAAAATCTCCATAGGCTACGCTTTAAAAATGTATACAGGTTACCCGTTTAGAGTTGCAGAGGGGTTCTAGTGCTAGAATTATTGCTCTCTCTCTAATGTTCGCGGTGATACCTCACATGTGTAGTTTGAACATCGTTTATATATGCGGGCGCAATCTGCGTGTGAGCACAAGGGGACAGGGCACTTTAAAACATTTTATTTTTTTTATTGTTTATTTTATTTTTATTTTTATTTTTTTCCACTTTCCTTTTCATTTTTATTTTTTGATCACTTTTATTCCTATTACAAGGAATGTAAACATCCCTTGTAACAGTAATAGGGCATGACAGGTCCCCTTTATGGAGGGATCTGAGGTCTATAAGTCCCCACATCTCCTCTATGCTGGAAAGCCTGAGATTTAAAAAAAAAATTGATATCAGGCTTTCCAGCAAAAAAAATGTCATTGTTTACAACTGCCGGCGCCGGAAGTGACGTCATGACGTCGCTTCCGGCCTCTGAGGGTCAACTGCCGGCAGATTCATTCTCCAGCTCCCCGATCGCACGGGCGAGCCGGGAGAAGAACTGGATGGTGGCGGGAGGGGGCGAACGTTCCCTCCTGCCGCCTGTAAAAGCAATCAAGCGGCTAAACAGCCTCTGTGACGGCTTTTACTTTGCAGGGAATCGCCTGCTGAAAAAAAAGATATCCGGATGATGCCTGCAGCTGCACCCGTTATCCCGATAGCTCCACTCAAAGTCCAGGACATCACATGACGGTCTACGGGCGGGAAGTGGTTAACATGCATGTGATTCCGTGCAGAGCGCCCCTCCCCCATGCCCGTATATATGCGTTTGGGGTGGATCCGCCATTGGCTAGACAAAAGCAACATATGGTGGGGGGGGGGGCTCATCCGTTTTGGGGGCCAAGGAGGAGGACTGGAAGGTTGGTCTTGCCCTTTAACAGGACACAGTGGAGTTTTGAGTTAATAAAACTTTTGTCTAGTTTCCTTAAAAATAAACTTTTTTTTTTCTTGAAAACTCTTCTCCACGTTTCATTGGCCGATGATTATCATGTTTAATAAACAGCGCACTTCTCCCATCAAAACATCAGAAAAAAAAAAACCTTCAAAACAAACTCAGGTCTTAAATTATCTTCAAAGAGCCAATGATTAGGAAGAGGAAGGCAGATTAGTTGGGATATTTTAATCAGCTGCCTAGTGGTGTGTGCTCCGGAATATTGGAATAATCAGAGAAAAATCAATTACTTTCATGAGAAGCGTGAAATTAATTATTTGTTAATTAGAATGGCGGCTATTTTATCATGGAAACAATAATATCTGAAAAATGAGTGAAACGCTCAGTATGCTGACCAAGGGAAAATATTAATAGGAGCGGATAATGAAGAATTCACAAACACTCTCCTCTCTAAATTACCGCAGCAATTTGCATGACAGAGACGCTAAACAAAAGTCTGACAAGTTTTATTCATTTATTTCTCTGGACTATTTGTCTCTGGAAATTCGGCACCTCTGCAGAGAGAAAGAGACTGTCTCTGCAAACAGGTAAGATGGCTCCTCATCCCCCTCCCCCATCCCCTCCAATCTGCAATCAAAGTGTTAGGTACCTGGTAGGAGAGCCTGACTTGTAGGAGGAGACCTCTCATACAACGCTGGTTCAGGAGCCACTGGAGTGGGGACAGTGGTCTCCTGAGCGCAGTGGGGTAGGAGTGCCTGTTGAGCTGAGTCTCTGATGCAGAAGAGGTGAGAGATCCCGCAGGGATGGCTGGACTGCAGATCAGGTGAGACTGGAAGCAGCAGACTGGAACGCTTGAATGTGCAGAGGTCTCTGGAGCTGAAGCTGAAGGTGCAACAGCAAAGACAACAGGAACAAGCAGAGTCAGACGATCCGGGTCAGCTAGGATATAAGGCAGGCAAGTACAGCAGGCAGAGGCAGAGTCAGTAGGCAGGCAGAGTTCGGCAACGGTATCAGGTAGGTAGCATAAGAGTAGTCAGACAAGCCGGGTCGGATTGGAGCAGGACGGATGGTCAAACAAGCCGGGTCAGATAGGTAGCAAACAATCAGATAACTAATACTAGAATCACGAAGCTGAGACGAAGCAGCAATGTGTCACAGCACAGAGGGGCTTTTAAATGCACTTTGGCGCCAAACCGGCGCTATCGCGAACGCGCGCACGCCCGTCCGCGCCCACGTGCACACGCGCGCGCGCCCAAGCGCCGCGAACCCGCGCGCGCCCTAGCGCCGCGCCGATGCCCGGGAACAGCAGGTATTTGCTGAGCAGCGCGCAACGGCGCGCGCCGGCGCATAGGCGTACGCCGACGCCCCGGTTCGGTGCCAATGGTGCCCTGACATTGCCCCCCCCCAAGGGGCAACCTCCGGGTGCCCAAAAGCCTTCTCTTCTCCGGATGACTAGAAAAATAGGCTTGCACTAAACGTCTGGCATGTACATTACAATCTGGTTCCCAAGAATTATTTTCTGGGCCGTAGCCCCTCCACTTAATTAGGAACTGGATCTGACCTTGTCTTTTCCTGCAATCAAGGATAGCCTCGACCTCAAATTCCTCGTTGCCATCAACCACAATGGGCTCAGGAGGTCTAGTTCCTCTGCCGGGGAAGGGATCAGGTACAGCAGGTTTGAGCAATGACACATGAAACACGGGATGTATTTTGAGAGTCAGGTAAAGTCAGTTCATATGAAACTTCATTGATCTTTCTTTTGACCGGAAACGGTCCCATAAATCTAGGTGCCAACTTCTTAGAGGGACATGCTAGTTTAATGTTACTTGTAGATAGCCATACCTGGTCACCAAGCTGAAGCTTCAATTCCCCTCTTCTCTTTCGGTCAAAGATCCTCTTGCTGTCCGCCTGAGCCTTGGATACTGCTTCCTGCAACATCTGGTTGTTGTGGTTGATGAAGTCTACCGTACTCTGTACTGCCGGGACTGAAGACTCTGGAAGGAAATCAGGTAAAAAGGTTAGATGGAACCCATAATTGGCAAAAAAGGGGGATTGACCGGTGGCTGAGTGTTTGGCATTGTTGTAGGCAAATTCTGCAAGTGGCAACAAGGATACCCAATCATCCTGTGAGAAAGAGGTAAAACATCTGATGTACTGCTCAAGAGTCTGATTGGTCCTTTCCGTCTGACCGTTGGTCTGAGGGTGATAGGCCGAAGACAGAGCCAGCTTGATTTTTAAAGATTCACACAGGGCTCTCCAAAAACGTGAGGTAAATTGTACCCCCCTGTCAGAGGTTATGTTTACAGGAATTCCGTGGAGTCTAATGATTTCTTTAATAAAAATGTGAGCTGTTTCCATAGCTGACGGAGTTCCTTTTAATGGGAGAAAGTGGGCCATCTTGGTAAAACGGTCTACTATCACAAAAATAGCAGAACAACCTTCTGAACATGGGAGTTCCACAATAAAGTCCATGGATATCATCTTCCAGGGCCTATCGGGTACAGGCAAGGGTTTTAACAGACCCCAAGCTCTACTCCTGGATGTCTTATTCTGGGTACAGATGGGGCAAGATTTGACGTATCTCTCACAAAAGTCCTTCAAGTTGGGCCACCAGAAAGTACGCTGTACCAATTCCAGAGTTTTACGAACCCCAAAGTGACCTGCCAATGGGTGATCGTGAAGGAGTGCTAGGACCTTGACCCGAACCTCCTCAGGAACAAAAATTTGACTACCTTTCCAGAACAGTCCGTCCTTGCTACTTAGGGTAAGGCCTGAGGGTCTGGTTGCTTCAGAAGATGCTTCCTTAATCTGAGAAAGAAGATCAGCTTGAATGAGCAAAAAATTGTTTGCAGGTAAAATGGTGTCTGGGGCAGATAGATCCTTTGGGTTGTCATGCATTCGAGATAATGCGTCTGGTTTAACATTTCTTGAACCCGGTCGATACGTAATGTGGAATGCAAAGCGTGAGAAAAACAGCGCCCAACGGGCTTGACGGGGTTTCAACCTTTTAGCGGATCGCAAATATTCTAGGTTCTTATGATCAGTGTAAATTAGTACTGGATGCACAGCCCCCTCCAACAGGTACCTCCACTCCTCTAATGCAGTCTTGATGGCGAGAAGCTCTCGATCACCGACATCATAGTTTCTTTCTGCAGGGGAGAGTTTTCGGGAGAAGAATCCTACGGGATGCATAATATCCTTACTGCCTTTTCGTTGCGAGAGTATTGCACCGACCGCTATTTCAGAAGCGTCCACTTCTAGAATGAATGGCAAGGATGGTTCAGGGTGACTAAGAATAGGTGCTGAAGTGAAAAGTCTCTTAAGGTTCACAAAAGCCTCTTGGGCTAGATGATTCCAGGAGAAACGGGTATTCTGCTTGGTCAGTTGTGTGATTGGTGCGATTATAGCAGAGAACCCCCTGATGAACTTCCTGTAAAAGTTTGCGAACCCGATGAATCGCTGAACCCCTTTTTTGTCCAGGGGTACCGGCCAGTCCAGAACGGCAGAAACCTTTTGTGGGTCCATCTTGATGCCAGTCGATGAGATAATCAAGCCCAGGAATTGGATGCTTTGTTTCTCGAATTCGCATTTCTCCGCTTTTGCATACAGCCTGTGTAAGCGGAGACGACCCAATACTTGACAAACATGTTTCCGATGGAGCTCTAGGGATTCCGAGAAGATCAAAATATCGTCTAGATATGCGATCACGAACAGGTCTAAAAAGTCTCTAAGCACATCATTAATTAGGTGTTGAAAAGTTGCAGGGGCATTACAGAGTCCAAAAGGCATGACTAGATATTCATAATGCCCGAATCGGGTCCGAAAAGCTGTTTTCCACTCATGCCCAGCCCGAATGCGGATCAGATTGTAGGCCCCTCTTAGATCAAGCTTAGAAAAAATAACAGCAGTCCTTAATTTCTGGAATAATTCGGGTATCAAGGGTAGGGGATACCGATTTTTAATCGTGATCTTATTCAATTCCCGGTAGTCAATACACGGGCGGAGAGATTTGTCCTTCTTGGTGACAAAGAATATTCCTGCCCCTGCTGGAGAAGTAGAGTGGCGAATAAATCCTTTGGCTAAGTTTTCATCAATGTATGCTTTCAACACTTCTTGTTCCTTTTCGGATAGGGGGAAGATGCGTCCAAAGGGAATTTCGGATCCTGGCAGCAACTCGATGGGGCAATCGTAGGGACGATGAGGTGGAAGAGAATCTGCCCCTTTTTTGCTGAAGACATCCAAGTAGTCATGATAGTGTTTGGGAATAGCTTGACGATTGGTCTGGTCGGAGTCCACACAAAGTAGAGTAGCTTGGGGATCCGAGACTTTCGCCAGACAATGTTCCTGACAGTAGGGTGACAGAAATTTTATTTCTCCAGTTGCCCAATGGATGTGTGGATTGTGGGCCTGAAGCCAGGGAATGCCCAGGATAATGGGAAACATGGGAGAGGAGATGGCGTCAAGGGTCAGCAGTTCCTTGTGTTGAGAAGAAGTCGTAGCGGGTAATGGCAGGGTTTCTTGTGTCACTTGTCCAGATCTGATACGGGAGCCATCAGCAAGGAAGACAGAGAGTCCATGGGCTTTAGTCTGTAAAGGGATGTTGTGCAGGTTGGCAAAACTTAAGTCTATGAAGCAGCTGCATGCCCCGGAGTCAATAATTGCGTTGACTTGGAGTGTCTTTTCTTGAAGCTGTAATGAGAGAGGAATGGCAAGATGGGTAGAATTTGTGGATAAAGCAGAGAGATTGGTAGGTATAGGAGATGAACACTTACTCATTCTGATTGGGCAATTATGGACATAATGCCCGGTTCCTCCACAGTAGAGACACAGATTCAATTGTCGGCGACGGGCACGTTCTTCGGGGGTCAGGGCAGGTCGCATCAGACCTAGCTGCATTGGTTCGGAGGTATCCAATGTGGTATTGACTGGCGGTGGACTTGGCACAGGTAGGTAGCGAGATGCAGGAATTGGTGCACGTGGTGTCATCCAGGTCGGGCGGTTAGGTTGGACTGCTCGTTCAGATCGGCGTTCTCGGAGGCGACGATCGATCTGGATAGATAGGGTGATCAAGGCCTCCAAGGTGTTTGGAATACCGACTCGAGCCAGTTCATCTTTTAGATTTTCAGACAGTCCAATGCGGAATTGATGACGCAGAGCCGCGTCGTTCCACTGGGTATCCGCGCTCCAACGTCTAAATTCAGCAACATAGTCCTCCGCAGGTTTGCGGCCTTGTTGGAGCGCGAGCAGAGCAGATTCAGCTGTGGCAGTCAGTTGAGGATCCTCATACAATTGTGCCATAGCTTCGAAGAAGGCTGATAAGGATTGGGTTGGGGCTGAGTCCCCTTCAAGTAAACGGTGTGCCCAGGTCTGTGGTTCCCCTTGGAGGAGGGAAATGACAAATCCAACTTTTGTGGCTTCCAATGAAAAGGTTCTGGGCTGTAAGGCAAAAAAGAGCTGGCAGGCATTGCGAAAACCTCGAAACTTAGACCGGTCTCCGGAGAATCTTTCAGGAGTGGGAACTCGTGGTTCAGGAGGGAGCATTACCACTGAAGGCCCTGGAACAGTCTGTGTTGGGGCGGCCGGTGAAGAGGAGGTTGAAGGATTAACCCCTGCGAGGTTCTGGACTTGTCCCTCCAGTCTGTTGTAATTGGCCTGAAGAGCCTGTACTGCTTGGGTGAGGGCTGCCAGGTGTGTGCATATCTCCTTCAATGGAGAGGTATCTCCTGCAGGCTCAGACATGGCTGCTTCGTACTGTTAGGTACCTGGTAGGAGAGCCTGACTTGTAGGAGGAGACCTCTCATACAACGCTGGTTCAGGAGCCACTGGAGTGGGGACAGTGGTCTCCTGAGCGCAGTGGGGTAGGAGTGCCTGTTGAGCTGAGTCTCTGATGCAGAAGAGGTGAGAGATCCCGCAGGGATGGCTGGACTGCAGATCAGGTGAGACTGGAAGCAGCAGACTGGAACGCTTGAATGTGCAGAGGTCTCTGGAGCTGAAGCTGAAGGTGCAACAGCAAAGACAACAGGAACAAGCAGAGTCAGACGATCCGGGTCAGCTAGGATATAAGGCAGGCAAGTACAGCAGGCAGAGGCAGAGTCAGTAGGCAGGCAGAGTTCGGCAACGGTATCAGGTAGGTAGCATAAGAGTAGTCAGACAAGCCGGGTCGGATTGGAGCAGGACGGATGGTCAAACAAGCCGGGTCAGATAGGTAGCAAACAATCAGATAACTAATACTAGAATCACGAAGCTGAGACGAAGCAGCAATGTGTCACAGCACAGAGGGGCTTTTAAATGCACTTTGGCGCCAAACCGGCGCTATCGCGAACGCGCGCACGCCCGTCCGCGCCCACGTGCACACGCGCGCGCGCCCAAGCGCCGCGAACCCGCGCGCGCCCTAGCGCCGCGCCGATGCCCGGGAACAGCAGGTATTTGCTGAGCAGCGCGCAACGGCGCGCGCCGGCGCATAGGCGTACGCCGACGCCCCGGTTCGGTGCCAATGGTGCCCTGACACAAAGTCTTTCTATCTCTTTAGAGTCCTGTTGCCCCAATTGGTGATTGAGTGACATCACTGCCTGCATTGATGGGTGTTCAGGAAGTGACATCACTGCCTGCATTGCTGGGTGTTCAGGAAGTGACATCACTGCCTGCATTGATGGGTGTTCAGGAAGTGACATCACTGCCTGCATTGCTGGGTGTTCAGGAAGTGACATCTCTGCCTGCATTGATGGGTGTTCAGGAAGTGACATCACTGCCTGCATTGCTGGGTGTTCAGGAAGTGACATCACTGCCTGCATTGCTGGGTGTTCAGGAAGTGACATCACTGCCTGCATTGATGGGTGTTCAGGAAGTGACATCACTGCCTGCATTGCTGGGTGTTCAGGAAGTGACATCACTGCCTGCATTGATGGGTGTTCAGGAAGTGACATCACTGCCTGCATTGCTGGGTGTTCAGGAAGTGACATCACTGCCTGCATTGCTGGGTGTTCAGGAAGTGACATCACTGACTGCATTGCTGGGTGTTCAGGAAGTGACATCACTGCCTGCATTGCTGGGTGTTCAGGAAGTGACATCACTGACTGCATTGCTGGGTGTTCAGGAAGTGACATCACTGACTGCATTGCTGGGTGTTCAGGAAGTGACATCACTAACTGCATTGATGGGTGTTCAGGAAGTGACATCACTAACTGCATTGCTGGGTGTTCAGGAAGTGACATCACTGACTGCATTGATGGGTGTTCAGGAAGTGACATCACTGCCTGCATTGCTGGGTGTTCAGGAAGTGACATCACTGACTGCATTGCTAGGTGTTCAGGAAGTGACATCACTGACTGCATTGCTCAGTGTTCAGAAAGTGACATCACTGCCTGCATTGCTGGGTGTTCAGAAAGTGACATCACTGCTTGCATTGCTCAGTGCTCAGAAAGTGACATCACTGCCTGCGTTGCTGTGTGTTCAGGAAGTGACATCACTGCCTGCATTGATGGGTGTTCAGGAAGTGACATCACTGACTGCATTGATGGGTGTTCAGGAAGTGACATCACTGCCTGCATTGCTGCGTGTTCAGGAAGTGACATTACTGCCTGCATTGCTGGGTGTTCAGGAAGTGACATCACTGACTGCATTGATGGGTGTTCAGAAAGTGACATCACTGCCTGCATTGCTCAGTGTTCAGAAAGTGACATCACTGCCTGCATTGCTGCGTGTTCAGGAAGTGACATTACTGCCTGCATTGATGGGTGTTCAGGAAGTGACATCACTGCCTGCATTGCTGGTTGTTCAGAAAGTGACATCACTGACTGCATTGCTCAGTGTTCAGGAAGTGACATCACTGACTGCATTGCTCAGTGTTCACGAAGTGACATCACTGCCTGCGTTGCTGCGTGTTCAGGAAGTTACATCACTGCCTGCAGTGATGGGTGTTCAGGAAGTGACATCACTGCCTGCAGTGATGGGTGTTCAGGAAGTGACATCACTGACTGCATTGCTGGGTGTTCAGGAAGTGACATCACTGCCTGCATTGCTGGGTGTTCAGGAAGTGACATCACTGACTGCATTGCTGGGTGTTCAGGAAGTGACATCACTGACTGCATTGCTGGGTGTTCAGGAAGTGACATCACTGCCTGCATTGCTGGGTGTTCAGGAAGTGACATCACTGACTGCATTGCTGGGTGTTCAGGAAGTGACATCACTGACTGCATTGCTGGGTGTTCAGGAAGTGACATCACTAACTGCATTGATGGGTGTTCAGGAAGTGACATCACTAACTGCATTGCTGGGTGTTCAGGAAGTGACATCACTGACTGCATTGATGGGTGTTCAGGAAGTGACATCACTGCCTGCATTGCTGGGTGTTCAGGAAGTGACATCACTGACTGCATTGCTAGGTGTTCAGGAAGTGACATCACTGACTGCATTGCTGGATGTTCAGGAAGTGACATCACTGACTGCATTGATGGGTGTTCAGAAAGTGACATCACTGCCTGCATTGCTGGGTGTTCAGAAAGTGACATCACTGCTTGCATTGCTCAGTGCTCAGAAAGTGACATCACTGCCTGCGTTGCTGTGTGTTCAGGAAGTGACATCACTGCCTGCATTGATGGGTGTTCAGGAAGTGACATCACTGACTGCATTGATGGGTGTTCAGGAAGTGACATCACTGCCTGCATTGCTGCGTGTTCAGGAAGTGACATTACTGCCTGCATTGCTGGGTGTTCAGGAAGTGACATCACTGCCTGCATTGCTCAGTATTCAGGAAGTGACATCACTGACTGCATTGATGGGTGTTCAGAAAGTGACATCACTGCCTGCATTGCTCAGTGTTCAGAAAGTGACATCACTGCCTGCATTGCTGCGTGTTCAGGAAGTGACATTACTGCCTGCATTGATGGGTGTTCAGGAAGTGACATCACTGCCTGCATTGCTGGTTGTTCAGAAAGTGACATCACTGACTGCATTGCTCAGTGTTCAGGAAGTGACATCACTGACTGCATTGCTCAGTGTTCACGAAGTGACATCACTGCCTGCGTTGCTGCGTGTTCAGGAAGTTACATCACTGCCTGCAGTGATGGGTGTTCAGGAAGTGACATCACTGCCTGCATTGCTGGGTGTTCAGGAAGTGACATCACTGACGGGTGTTCAGGAAGTGACATCACTGACTGCATTGCTGGGTGTTCAGGAAGTGACATCACTGTCTGTTCACTTTCTGAGCTTTTTTTCTGGCCATTATTATAATTTATTTCATTTTATAATTTTTAAGTAAATCTCATTCTCTATTTAAAACTCTCTACAACCTCCTGGACATAGGAATGTATCATGAGCTTGTAGGCGGGGCCTGGGTCCATGGTACCCAATCAGGGAGAGACCACAGTCCTTGATGATGTGAATATCTTGTATATTAAATCTATAGGTTAGCGGTAATGAGTAAAGCAAAGCAATAGTTTGTGTTTCTACAGTGTTACCAGACTTTGGCTTATATTACCTAAAGATGAATTCCACTGGTGGTGATGGGGGGGGGGGGGGGGGAGCAGTGGTTTTTGGTGCACTTGATGGCACATTAATGGGAAAGTTCCATGTACTACTCCAGACACCAGGATGTTACTACCCAGCAGGCGTCCTCCCTGTTCTGACCCTACTCACCAGGGACCTCTTCCTGCACTAATCACTTTCCCTCGCCAGCGGGTCTCTGTCCCCGACCTTCCTCCTGCTCCAGGTCATCTGGGTGACCCTATTATATAGAGTCCTACACCAAGATGGCCGCCTGAGATCTCAAAAGATTACAGCATCCAATCAGACATCTGGCTTCTTTGAGAGACTGATGGAGTCCATGAGGGGACAATTCCTCTAACGGACTCCACTCCGTGTGTAATAATGGCACACTGCCACCTACAGGATGGAGGAGAAACCGGCACCTGCCTACAAGCTGTAGGTTTAATTATTTTGTTGGGGGTTCCTGAGACCTAAAAACTATCTAAAGGGTAAAAATGGTTTAGAATGGCTTCCCTGGAGTAAGATGGGGGAAGGGGGGGAAGCAGAGCAGGTAATCCATGGGGGATTTTCTGGACATGGCCGGCCTGCTGGGGCATGGCGCCGACATTGCACTTGCTAATGGTTACTTAGCCTGGGAAGGGGAGCGACAGGCGCGCACCCCCATGACGGCTGATGACTGGCCAGACCAGGTCCATGTAGAGGGCAGGGTAACTGTCGGAGCCTAATGCTCCGCCTACCCTCCTCTGTGCGACCAGGATCATCTTCCCCCTGCAGCGTGGTCTGTGACGTCACGTGACGTGAGGAGGAGAAGAGACGAGTCATGAGAGACTAGAGAGAAAGAATGGATGACGGAGAACCCCCAGGCAGCAGCAAAGGTTAGCGCTGCAGCCTAGAGAAGCAAGCAGCCAATGAAATATAGCGCTGAATATGGATTAAATAAATATGAATAGTCATTGATATCATAAATAAAGTGTAATAAAGTGATTTGTGCAACAGCAGATACTACTTCCTGCTTGGGCCATGCACGCACGCACGACCTAAAGTCATCATCATGGGCAATTGTGTGTGTGTGCCAACCAGAAGCAGCCAATCAAATATAGTGCTCAATATGGATTAAATAAATATATATCATAAATAAAGTGATTTGTGCAGCAAGCTCATTAAACTGTCCACATTCAGTGAAAGTTCATGTACTGAAAACTTTGCAGTATATGAACTTTCACTGAATGTGAACAGTTTAATGAGCAGGGTGTCATGGCTGGGCTCAGCGCTTCCTTCTCTGAGCTGGCCGCTCAGCTGTTGGCTAATTGCCAGCTTCTATCTCTCTCCACAGTAACTCAGCTGTTGATGATATCCTGCTCGTCAGTCCTGCCTACTTAAGCCGTCCAGCCCATAGGTTCTCTGCCTTCGCCTTGGTCAACATCACAGAGCCTATCTCCTGTGTTCCTGTTTAAAGACTGGCTTTGCTGACATCCCTTCTGGCTCCAGATCCTGCTTGCTGTTCCACTACATTGATCCCTGACTTCTGGCTTGGCTGACTATCTGTTCCGGTTACTGAACTCTGGCTATGTTTTGACTACGTTTGTTCTTTTTACTTTTATTATTAAACAAGTGTGATTTAACTGTACTTCTGTCTCGGTCTGATTTAATGGTTTCTGACACAGGGGCGGACTGACCCATAAGGCCCTCGGGCACTGCCCGAGGGCCTGGGGCCATTAGGGGGGCCCCATAAGAGGCTCTGCAAGACTGCAACACATACATTCTAGCACGGGCAGCGGCTGTAATAAGACCACTCACAGCATGCTGCTCCCCCTCGGCCCCTCTTTCCCTCTCACCCACCCCAGGTGCTTGTACTGTACATTACATCACCAGACGGATGAGAAGAGAGGAGGGGCCAGTGGGGAGCAGCGCGCCGTGAGAGGTCTTATTATTACAGGCATTTGGTGAGGCTGTGTACTTTTTATTTTTTACAGGAATCTAGAGACACCAGGGCAGCCACCATCGGGGGAGGGGGGAGGAGGGGCAGCCAGTACAGATGTAGGGGGCCTGGGCCCCAACAGGACCGCAGGGGGCCCCATGATAGTCTCCTGGTCCCTCCCCCCAGTGTCCCCCTGTGTTCCCACCCCCACACGGTCTCTCCCCCCACCCCCGGAATCTCCCTGTGTCCCCTGTCTGCACTGCATCCCTCTCTGTCCTCTTCACACTGGGGCACAGTTTCAGTGCTTGCCATAGGCGCCATTTTCACTAGATACGCCTCTGGCAAGACTTGAAAATTGCTGTTCACAGACGCTCTCCATCCAATCTGACAGAACTTGAGATATTTTACAAAGAAGAATGAGCAGAAATGTCCTCTCTAGATGTGCAAAGCTGGTAGAGACATCCCCAAAAAGACTTGTAGAGAAAGGAAGTTCTACAAAGTATTGACTCCGGGGGGCGCCATACAAATACCCCCCCCCCCACACTTTTCACATATTTATTTGTATCATTTATCATTTTCCTTCCACTTCACAATTATGAGACACTTTGTGTTGGTCTATCACATAAAATCCCAATAAAATATATTTACGGTTTTGATTGTAACATGACAAAATGTGGGAAATTTTAAGGGGTGTGAATACTTTTTCAAGGCACTGTAGTGCGATTCTTACCGCCTGTCACCCCCCAAATTCCACCTTCCATCTCATGGCGCCCTCCCACCTCACATGATCCCACAGTGCCCAGGGCAGCTGCCCCTCCTGCCCACCCCTTGTCCCGGCCCTGATTATAAGACAAGGGGACATTCCCCTGAGGCTGGTTGCGTCTTACATGGACATCTTAGAGGGCTTTATAGTCATCTTCAGGTATCAGAAATGAGTTGATGGTCCAGTCCACCTGTCTACTCAGAACTGACATATAAGTTTGTTAGGTGACCCTTCCACCTGTCCGTCCTTCCACCTGCCCTCCTTCCACCTGTCCGTCCTTCCACCTGCCCTCCTTCCACCTGTCCGTCCTTCCACCTGCCCTCCTTCCACCTGTCCGTCCTTCCACCTGCCCTCCTTCCACCTGCCGTCCTTCCACCTGCCCATCCTTCCACCTGCCGTCCTTCCACCTGCCGTCCTTCCACCTGCCCTCCTTCCACCTGCCCTCCTTCCACCTGTCCGTCCTTCCACCTGCCCTCCTTCCACCTGTCCGTCCTTCCACCTGCCCTCCTTCCACCTGTCCGTCCTTCCACCTGCCCTCCTTCCACCTGTCCATCCTTCCACCTGTCCGTCCTTCCACCTGTCCGTCCTTCCACCTGCCCTCCTTCCACCTGTCCGTCCTTCCACCTGCCCTCCTTCCACCTGTCCGTCCTTCCACCTGCCCTCCTTCCACCTGTCCGTCCTTCCACCTGCCCTCCTTCCACCTGTCCGTCCTTCCACCTGCCCTCCTTCCACCTGTCCGTCCTTCCACCTGCCCTCCTTCCACCTGTCCGTCCTTCCACCTGCCCTCCTTCCACCTGTCCGTCCTTCCACCTGCCCTCCTTCCACCTGCCGTCCTTCCACCTGCCCATCCTTCCACCTGCCGTCCTTCCACCTGCCGTCCTTCCACCTGCCCTCCTTCCACCTGCCGTCCTTCCACCTGCCCATCCTTCCACCTGCCGTCCTTCTACCTGCCCTCCTTCCACCTGTCCGTCCTTCCACCTGCCCTCCTTCCACCTGCCGTCCTTCCACCTGCCCATCCTTCCACCTGCCGTCCTTCCACCTGCCGTCCTTCCACCTGCCGTCCTTCCACCTGCCCATCCTTCCACCTGCCGTCCTTCCACCTGCCGTCCTTCCACCTGCCCGTCCTTCCACCTGCCCGTCCTTCCACCTGCCTGTCCTTCCACCTGCCTGTCCTTCCACCTGCCGTCCTTCCACCTGCCCGTCCTTCCACCTGTCCGTCCTTCCACCTGCCCGTCCTTCCACCTGCCCGTCCTTCCACCTGTCCGTCCTTCCACCTGCCCGTCCTTCCACCTGCCAGTCCTTCCACCTGCCCGTCCTTCCACCTGACCGTCCTTCCACCTGTCCGTTCTTCCACCTGTCCGTCCTTCCACCTGCCCGTCCTTCCACCTGTCCGTCCTTCCACCTGCCCGTCCTTCCACCTGTCCGTCCTTCCACCTGTCCGTCCTTCCACCTGCCCGTCCTTCCACCTGCCCGTCCTTCCACCTGTCCGTCCTTCCACCTGCCCGTCCTTCCACCTGCCCGTCCTTCCACCTGTCCGTCCTTCCACCTGCCCGTCCTTCCACCTGTCCGTCCTTCTACCTGTCCGTCCTTCCACCTGCCAGTCCTTCCACCTGCCCGTCCTTCCACCTGCCCGTCCTTCCACCTGCCGTCCTTCCACCTGCCCGTCCTTCCACCTGCCCGTCCTTCCACCTGCCCGTCCTTCCACCTGCCCGTCCTTCCACCTGCCGTCCTTCTACCTGCCCGTCCTTCCACCTGTCCGTCCTTCCACCTGCCCGTCCTTCCACCTGCCCGTCCTTTCACCTGCCCGTCCTTCCACCTGTCCGCCCTTCCACCTGCCCGCCCTTCCACCTGCCCGCC
This sequence comes from Lithobates septentrionalis, assembly GCA_037952835.1. NCBI lineage: Eukaryota > Metazoa > Chordata > Amphibia > Anura > Ranidae > Lithobates > Lithobates septentrionalis. The sequence goes on along the minus strand of JBBDGP010004082.1, from coordinate 60,251 downwards.
CTTCCACCTGCCCGTCCTTCCACCTGCCCGTCCTTCCACCTGCCCGCCCTTCCACCTGCCCGTCCTTCTACCTGCCCGTCCTTCCACCTGCTGTCCTTCCACCTGCCCGCCCTTCCACCTGCCCGTCCTTCCACCTGCCCGCCCTTCCACCTGCCCGTCCTTCCACCTGCCCGTCCTTCCACCTGTCCGTCCTTCCACCTGTCCGTCCTTCCACCTGCCCGTCCTTCCACCTGCCCGCCCTTCCACCTGCCCGCCCTTCCACCTGCCCGCCCTTCCACCTGCCCGTCCTTCCACCTGCCCGTCCTTCCACCTGCCCGTCCTTCCACCTGTCCGTCCTTCCACCTGCCCGTCCTTCCACCTGCCCGTCCTTCCACCTGCCGTCCTTCTACCTGCCCGTCCTTCCACCTGTCCGTCCTTCCACCTGCCCGTCCTTCCACCTGCCCGTCCTTTCACCTGCCCGTCCTTCCACCTGCCCGCCCTTCCACCTGCCCGCCCTTCCACCTGCCCGCCCTTCCACCTGCCCGTCCTTCCACCTGCCCGTCCTTCCACCTGCCCGCCCTTCCACCTGCCCGTCCTTCCACCTGCCCGTCCTTCCACCTGCTGTCCTTCCACCTGCCCGCCCTTCCACCTGCCCGTCCTTCCACCTGCCCGTCCTTCCACCTGTCGAGTGTAGAAGGGTGAAGCTATTAGCGGCTCTTCCTCCCGCCGTATTGTCCTCTCCCTCCACACGTAGATCTCCTCTCCGGAGAGGGATATAAATGAGGATTGCTGCGTGGAGAAGAATTCTCTTTCGGTGGAATTATCGTCACCTCGCTCCCTCTAGTATTCCACATGAAAGCACTTTTTGAGAAGTACAACGGCCATAAATTGAACGCTTTTAAAGCAACTTCACTCGGTCGTTTGAAGGGCTGTGAATCTGGCTGTTAATTCCGACTCTTCGGGGGATTTCCTTTCACTTAGGTGATAAAGATCCACGCTGACGTTTTCTTTTCATCCCAATTTTCATCAGCAAAGTTTTGGTAACTGGCGGACCGTAAAAGAAAAATAAAGTTAAAGCCGAACTAAACTTCTCAATCAACATAAACTCGATTCAATCCTTGTGCCGCTGGCAGTGGTTAATGGATAAAACAAGTCAATATAATTTACCTTCCTATACTTTTTTTTTATTCATTTCTTCAGTTACTTCCTGGTTTTAGGCCTAGGCCAAAATGATGTCATCCATCCCAGGAGTCTTCATGGGAGGAGGAGCTTTCTCAGCTCAACATGCCCTCCTGCCTGCCCTCCTGCCCGCATGCAGTAAGGGTAGTTTGATGAAAGATGGTATAAACCCCCAGAGGCTGCACTGCCATTAGACACTGGAGTGACCCTACTACACATGTGTCAAACACAAGGCCCCCCCATGGGCCGAATCTGACCCACCAGGACATCTCATGTGGCCTTCACACCTTTTCTTCAGGTGTGGCACCCCCCCCCCCTTTCCTCGTCTCCCCTTCCCCTGGTCTCAGCAGTCAGCAGACTCCGACATCTAACTCAAGCCCTCCTCTGGTCCTCCTCCAGACCCTGATCTCTCGTATTAGCTACAGTGGTACCTTGGATTACGAGCATAATTAGTTCTAGAAGAATGCTTGTGATCCAAAGCACTCGTATATCAAAGCGAGTTCCCCCATAGGAGTCACTGGAAACTAAGATAATTCGTTCCACAGTGACTGCTATTGTATGCAGTGCTGCATGTGGCCAGAGGTGTGGTGGGCGCCGGAGACACCCGGAGACCGCTCTGATGCACTCGGAGACACTCCGAAATGGAGTGTTTCCGAGCGGCTCTTCCCTGGCCAATCGGGTCTCAGGACCCACTTCCTGGTTGACCTGGGAGGAAAATAAGGAAGACAATAGTGAATATTAAATTTGCTATTGTCACAAAACTGGGTGGGCTCTGCGCCCCGAGCCCACCCTTTTTTGAAGCCAAATAGAGCCTCAGGCTCTGATCATGACCACAAAAAAAATTCACTAATTGGAATCCAAGTGTCCGGCACCCTACATGTAGATTAGGAGGCGGGTGCATGGATTGGGGGGGGGGGGCGCTTCTGCAACCCTAATGGAGCAGCCGCCATTGGTTATACGTTCAGCAAGCGGTTAATGGCTCAAGTTTCTTCGGGAATTCTTTGCTTTACTCAATTTTCTCTTTTATTCGAAATCACATCATGCTGAGTACAAAAACTCTCCCAAGTAAATTTTATTCATTCATTTATAAAACAAGATTTTTTTTTTTAGGCTCCCAAATAAAGAATTAAAGAATGTACAACGTGACCCTGGAGAGTTCAGGGGCCCCTGGACACGATGATCCCCCGCTGTCAGGCCATTGTGCTGGAAGTAAGGATCTGATTTCTGGCTGGTAATTTCTGGCTCTTCTCTCCCAGCAGTAATGGAAGGTCCTCTTCTCTCCCAGCAGTAATGGAAGGTCCTCTTCTCTCCCAGCAGTAATGGAAGGTCCTCTTCTCTCCCAGCAGTAATGGAAGGTCCTCTTCTCTCCCAGCGGTAATGGAAGGTCCTCTTCTCTCCCAGCAGTAATGGAAGGTCCTCTTCTCTCCCAGCAGTAATGGAAGGTCCTCTTCTCTCCCAGCAGTAATGGAAGGTCCTCTTCTCTCCCAGCAGTAATGGAAGGTCCTCTTCTCTCCCAGCGGTAATGGAAGGTCCTCTTCTCTCCCAGCAGTAATGGAAGGTCCTCTTCTCTCCCAGCAGTAATGGAAGGTCCTCTTCTCTCCCAGCGGTAATGAAAGGTCCTCTTCTCTCCCAGCGGTAATGGAAGGTCCTCTTCTCTCCCAGCAGTAATGGAAGGTCCTCTTCTCTCCCAGCGGTAATGGAAGGTCCTCTTCTCTCCCAGCGGTAATGGAAGGTCCTCTTCTCTCCCAGCAGTAATGGAAGGTCCTCTTCTCTCCCAGCGGTAATGGAAGGTCCTCTTCCCTCCCAGCGGTAATGGAAGGTCCTCTTCTCTCCCAGCGGTAATGGAAGGTCCTCTTCTCTCCCAGCAGTAATGGAAGGTCCTCTTCTCTCCCAGCGGTAATGGAAGGTCCTCTTCTCTCCCAGCAGTAATGGAAGGTCCTCTTCTCTCCCAGCAGTAATGGAAGGTCCTCTTCTCTCCCAGCGGTAATGGAAGGTCCTCTTCTCTCCCAGCAGTAATGGAAGGTCCTCTTCTCTCCCAGCAGTAATGGAAGGTCCTCTTCTCTCCCAGCAGTAATGGAAGGTCCTCTTCTCTCCCAGCAGTAATGGAAGGTCCTCTTCTCTCCCAGCGGTAATGGAAGGTCCTCTTCTCTCCCAGCAGTAATGGAAGGTCCTCTTCTCTCCCAGTGGTAATGGAAGGTCCTCTTCTCTCCCAGCAGTAATGGAAGGTCCTCTTCTCTCCCAGCAGTAATGGAAGGTCCTCTTCTCTCCCAGTGGTAATGGAAGGTCCTCTTCTCTCCCAGCGGTAATGGAAGGTCCTCTTCTCTCCCAGCAGTAATGGAAGGTCCTCTTCTCTCCCAGCGGTAATGGAAGGTCCTCTTCTCTCCCAGCGGTAATGGAAGGTCCTCTTCTCTCCCAGCAGTAATGGAAGGTCCTCTTCTCTCCCAGCGGTAATGGAAGGTCCTCTTCTCTCCCATCAGTTATGGAAGGTCCTCTTCTCTCCCAGTGGTAATGGAAGGTCCTCTTCTCTCCCAGCAGTAATGGAAGGTCCTCTTCTCTCCCAGCGGTAATGGAAGGTCCTCTTCTCTCCCAGCGGTAATGGAAGGTCCTCTTCTCTCCCAGCAGTAAAGGAAGGTCCTCTTCTCTCCCAGCAGTAATGGAAGGTCCTCTTCTCTCCCAGTGGTAATGGAAGGTCCTCTTCTCTCCCAGCAGTAATGGAAGGTCCTCTTCTCTCCCAGCGGTAATGGAAGGTCCTCTTCTCTCCCAGCAGTAATGGAAGGTCCTCTTCTCTCCCAGCAGTAATGGAAGGTCCTCTTCTCTCCCAGTGGTAATGGAAGGTCCTCTTCTCTCCCAGCAGTAATGGAAGGTCCTCTTCTCTCCCAGCAGTAATGGAAGGTCCTCTTCTCTCCCAGTGGTAATGGAAGGTCCTCTTCTCTCCCAGCAGTAATGGAAGGTCCTCTTCTCTCCCAGTGGTAATGGAAGGTCCTCATCTCTCCCAAATAAAAATGGCTTTAAAAAAAGTCTCCCAGGGGAGTCTGGGATCCTCAGGAAAACGTTCTCCTGCAATGCGCTGGATCGTGTTCTTCTGGAATTTCGAGCGTTCTTCTCTCCTGGGTGAAACAAGTCATTAAAAAGATTCAGACAAACAAATTGTATTTCCAGCACATTTACCAGCCAGCCTGCAAAGAAATAAAACATAAATAAATGACACGGTCCAACAATTTGTGTTCAAAATGGAGATTTTAGTTTCACATTTGAAAATCTATATGGAAGTCGCACTGCCTGGTCGGGGCTTCTCTGTTTCAGTATTTCCTCTACTAAAAATAAAACAATTCAGATGATTAATATACGACTAAAACTAAAATGGCATTTTAGTCAAGAGACTATGACTAAAACAAAATCGAAATTTGCTGCCAAAATGAACACTTCTCTGTATAGTGCCGTCCAACTCCAGCCTATGAGAGTCTCCGCGTTAAAGCGTATATAGCAGAGGATAAAAAAGGCGTTATGTCTGGGGGCTGGAGGGAGACAATTTTTCCCTAGAGGCACTGCACAGGTTTAGAGGGTTTACAAGGTTTAGTGTGTCTATGGGAAGGTTTGACCAGAAGCACATTTGTGAGGTCAGGCAGTGATGTTGGATGAGAAGGCCTGGCTCACAGTCTCCACTCTAATTCTATGGGGTTGAGGTCAGGACTCTGTGCAGGTCAGTCAAGTTCCTCCACCCTAAACTCGCTCATCCATGTCTTTATGAACCTTGCTTTGTGCACTGGTGAGCAGTCATGTTGGAAAAGGAAGGGGCCGTCCCCAAACTGTTCCCACAAAGTTGGGAGAATGAAATTGTCCAAAATGTCTTGGTATGCTGACGCCTTAAGAGTTCACTTCACTGGAACTAAGGGGCCAAGCCCAACCCCTGAAAGACAACCTCCCACATCATAATCCCCCTCCCCCCCCACACCATAATCCCCCTCCCCCCACACCATAATCCCCCCTCCACCAAATGAGTTGGAGGGGTGGCCCAATACTTTTAATAATATAGTGTGGATGAACGAGTTTGATGTGGAGGAACTTGACTGGTCTGCACAGAGTCCTGACTTCAGTCCGATAGATTCCCCTATGTCCATGTATTCATTCACCTAGCTTGTCCCTATTCCCCTATGTCCATGTATTCATTCACCCAGCTTGTCCCTATTCCCCTATGTCCATGTATTCATTCACCTAGCTTGTCCCTATTTCCCTATGTCCATGTATTCATTCACCTAGCTTGTCCCTATTTCCCTATGTCCATGTATTCATTCACCTAGCTTGTCCCTATTTCCCTATGTCCATGTATTCATTCACGTAGCTTGTCCCTATTCCCCTATGTCCATGTATTCATTCACCTAGCTTGTCCCTATTTCCCTATGTCCATGTATTCATTCACGTAGCTTGTCCCTATTCCCCTATGTCCATGTATTCATTCACGTAGCTTGTCCCTATTCCCCTATGTCCATGTATTCATTCACCTAGCTTGTCCCTATTCCCCTATGTCCATGTATTCATTCACCTAGCTTATCCCTATTCCCCTATGTCCATGTATTCATTCAACTAGCTTGTCCCTATTCCCCTATGTCTATGTATTCATTCATCTAGCTTGTCCCTATTCCCCTATGTCCATGTATTCATTCACCCAGCTTGTCCTCATTCCCCTATGTCCATGTATTCATTCACCTAGCTTGTCCTCATTCCCCTATGTCCATGTATTCATTCCCCTAGCTTGTCCTCATTCCCCTATGTCCATGTATTCATTCACCTAGCTTGTCCTTATTCCTCTATATCCATATATTCATTCACCTAGCTTGTCCCTATTCCCCTATGTCCATGTATTCATTCACCTAGCTTGTCCCTATTCCCCTATGTCCATGTATTCATTCACCTAGCTTGTCCCTATTCCCCTATGTCCATGTATTCATTCACCTAGCTTGTCCCTATTCCCCTATGTCCATGTATTCATTCACCTAGCTTGTCCCTATTCCCCTATGTCCATATATTCATTCACCTAGCTTGTCCTTATTCCCCTATGTCCATGTATTCATTCACTTAGCTTGTCCCTATTCCCCTATGTCCATGTATTCATTCACCTAGCTTGTCCCTATTCCCCTATGTCCATGTATTCATTCACCTAGCTTGTCCCTATTCCCCTATGTCCATATATTCATTCCCCTAGCTTGTCCTTATTCCCCTATGTCCATGTATTTATTCACCTAGCTTGTCCTTATTCCCCTATGTCCATATAGTCATTGACCTAGCTTGTCCTCATTCCCCTATGTCCATGTATTCATTCACCCAGCTTGTCCCTATTCCCCTATGTCCATATATTCATTCACCTAGCTTGTCCCTATTCCCCTATGTCCATGTATTCATTCACCTAGCTTGTCCTTATTCCCCTATGTCCATATAGTCATTCACCTAGCTTGTCCTTATTCCCCTATGTCCATGTATTCATTCACCTAGCTTGTCCTTATTCCCCTATGTCCATATAGTCATTCACCTAGCTTGTCCTCATTCCCCTATGTCCATGTATTCATTCACCTAGCTTGTCCCTATTCCCCTATGTCCATATATTCATTCCCCTAGCTTGTCCTTATTCCCCTATGTCCATGTATTCATTCACCTAGCTTGTCTTTATTCCCCTATGCCCATGTGATCATTCACCTAGCTTGTCCCTATTCCCCTATGTCCATGTATTCATTCACCTAGCTTGTCCCTATTCCCCTATGTCCATATATTCATTCACCTAGCTTGTCCCTATTCCCCTATGTCCATGTATTCATTCACCTAGCTTGTCCTTATTCCCCTATGTCCATGTATTCATTCACCTAGCTTGTCCTTATTCCCCTATGTCCATGTATTCATTCACCTAGCTTGTCCTTATTCCCCTATGTCCATATAGTCATTCACCTAGCTTGTCCTCATTCCCCTATGTCCATGTATTCATTCACCTAGCTTGCCCCTATTCCCCTATGTCCATGTATTCATTCACCTAGCTTGTCCCTATTCCCCTATGTCCATGTATTCATTCACCTAGCTTGTCCCTATTCCCCTATGTCCATATATTCATTCCCCTAGCTTGTCCTTATTCCCCTATGTCCATATAGTCATTCACCTAGCTTGTCCCTATTCCCCTATGTCCATGTATTCATTCACCTAGCTTGTCCCTATTCCCCTATGTCCATGTATTCATTCACCTAGCTTGTCCCTATTCCCCTATGTCCATGTATTCATTCACCTAGCTTGTCCCTATTCCCCTATGTCCATATATTCATTCACCTAGCTTGTCCTTATTCCCCTATGTCCATGTATTCATTCACTTAGCTTGTCCCTATTCCCCTATGTCCATGTATTCATTCACCTAGCTTGTCCCTATTCCCCTATGTCCATGTATTCATTCACCTAGCTTGTCCCTATTCCCCTATGTCCATGTATTCATTCACCTAGCTTGTCCTTATTCCCCTATGTCTATGTATTCATTCACCTAGCTTGTCCCTATTCCCCTCTGTCCATGTATTCATTCACCTAGCTTGTCCCTATTCCCCTATGTCCATGTATTCATTCACCTAGCTTGTCCTTATTCCCCTATGTCCATGTATTCATTCACTTAGCTTGTCCCTATTCCCCTATGTCCATGTATTCATTCACCTAGCTTGTCCCTATTCCCCTATGTCCATGTATTCATTCACCTAGCTTGTCCCTATTCCCCTATGTCCATGTATTCATTCACCTAGCTTGTCCCTATTCCCCTATGTCCATGTATTCATTCACCTAGCTTGTCCCTATTCCCCTATGTCCATATATTCATTCCCCTAGCTTGTCCTTATTCCCCTATGTCCATGTATTCATTCACCCAGCTTGTCCCTATTCCCCTATGTCCATGTATTTATTCACCTAGCTTGTCCTTATTCCCCTATGTCCATATAGTCATTCACCTAGCTTGTCCTCATTCCCCTATGTCCATATATTCATTCACCCAGCTTGTCCCTATTCCCCTATGTCCATGTATTCATTCACCTAGCTTGTCCTTATTCCCCTATGTCCATGTATTCATTCACCTAGCTTGTCCTTATTCCCCTATGTCCATGTATTCATTCACCTAGCTTGTCCTTATTCCCCTATGTCCATATAGTCATTCACCTAGCTTGTCCTCATTCCCCTATGTCCATGTATTCATTCACCTAGCTTGTCCCTATTCCCCTATGTCCATATATTCATTCCCCTAGCTTGTCCTTATTCCCCTATGTCCATGTATTCATTCACCTAGCTTGTCTTTATTCCCCTATGCCCATGTGATCATTCACCTAGCTTGTCCCTATTCCCCTATGTCCATGTATTCATTCACCTAGCTTGTCCCTATTCCCCTATGTCCATATATTCATTCACCTAGCTTGTCCCTATTCCCCTATGTCCATGTATTCATTCACCTAGCTTGTCCTTATTCCCCTATGTCCATGTATTCATTCACCTAGCTTGTCCCTATTCCCCTATGTCCATATATTCATTCCCCTAGCTTGTCCTTATTCCCCTATGTCCATGTATTCATTCACCTAGCTTGTCCTTATTCCCCTATGTCCATGTATTCATTCACCTAGCTTGTCCCTATTCCCCTATGTCCATGTATTCATTCACCTAGCTTGTCCCTATTCCCCTATGTCCATATATTCATTCACCTAGCTTGTCCCTATTCCCCTATGTCCATGTATTCATTCACCTAGCTTGTCCTTATTCCCCTATGTCCATATAGTCATTCACCTAGCTTGTCCTTATTCCCCTATGTCCATGTATTCATTCACCTAGCTTGTCCTTATTCCCCTATGTCCATATAGTCATTCACCTAGCTTGTCCTCATTCCCCTATGTCCATGTATTCATTCACCTAGCTTGTCCCTATTCCCCTATGTCCATATATTCATTCCCCTAGCTTGTCCTTATTCCCCTATGTCCATGTATTCATTCACCTAGCTTGTCCCTATTCCCCTATGTCCATATATTCATTCACCTAGCTTGTCCCTATTCCCCTATGTCCATGTATTCATTCACCTAGCTTGTCCTTATTCCCCTATGTCCATATAGTCATTCACCTAGCTTGTCCTTATTCCCCTATGTCCGTGTATTCATTCACCTAGCTTGTCCCTATTCCCCTATGTCCATGTATTCATTCACCTAGCTTGTCCCTATTCCCCTATGTCCATGTATTCATTCACCTAGCTTGTCCCTATTCCCCTATGTCCATGTATTCATTCACCTAGCTTGTCCCTATTCCCCTATGTCCATGTATTCATTCCCCTAGCTTGTCCTTATTCCCCTATGTCCGTGTATTCATTCACCTAGCTTGTCCTTATTCCCCTATGTCCATGTATTCATTCACCTAGCTTGTCCTTATTCCCCTATGTCCATATATTCATTCCCCTAGCTTGTCCTTATTCCCCTATGTCCATATAGTCATTCACCTAGCTTGTCCTCATTCCCCTATGTCCATGTATTCATTCACCTAGCTTGTCCTTATTCCCCTATGTCCATGTATTCATTCACCTAGCTTGTCCTTATTCCCCTATGTCCATATAGTCATTCACCTAGCTTGTCCTCATTCCCCTATGTCCATGTATTCATTCACCTAGCTTGTCCCTATTCCCCTATGTCCATATATTCATTCACCTAGCTTGTCCTTATTCCCCTATGTCCATATAGTCATTCACCTAGCTTGTCCCTATTCCCCTATGTCCATGTATTCATTCATCTAGCTTGTCCCTATTCCCCTATGTCCATATATTCATTCACCTAGCTTGTCCTTATTCCCCTATGTCCATATAGTCATTCACCTAGCTTGTCCCTATTCCCCTATGTCCATATATTCATTCCCCTAGCTTGTCCTTATTCCCCTATGTCCATATAGTCATTCACCTAGCTTGTCCTTATTCCCCTATGTCCATGTATTCATTCACCTAGCTTGTCCTTATTCCCCTATGTCCATGTATTCATTCACCTAGCTTGTCCTTATTCCCCTATGTCCATATATTCATTCACCTAGCTTGTCCTTATTCCCCTATGTCCATATATTCATTCACCTAGCTTGTCCTTATTCCCCTATGTCCATATAGTCATTCACCTAGCTTGTCCCTATTCCCCTATGTCCATATATTCATTCCCCTAGCTTGTCCTTATTCCCCTATGTCCATGTATTCATTCCCCTAGCTTGTCCCTATTCCCCTATGTCCATGTATTCATTCCCCTAGCTTGTCCCTATTCCCCTATGTCCATGTATTCATTCCCCTAGCTTGTCCCTATTCCCCTATGTCCATGTATTCATTCCCCTAGCTTGTCCCTATTCCCCTATGTCCATGTATTCATTCACCTAGCTTGTCCCTATTCCCCTATGTCCATGTATTCATTCACCTAGCTTGTCCCTATTCCCCTATGTCCATATATTCATTCCCCTAGCTTGTCCCTATTCCCCTATGTCCATGTATTCATTCACCTAGCTTGTCCCTATTCCCCTATGTCCATATATTCATTCACCTAGCTTGTCCCTATTCCCCTATGTCCATGTATTCATTCACCTAGCTTGTCCCTGTTCCCCTATGTCCATATATTCAATCACCTAGCTTGTCCCTATTCCCCTATGTCCATGTATTCATTCACCTAGCTTGTCCTTATTCCCCTATGTCCATGTATTCATTCACCTAGCTTGTCCTTATTCCCCTATGTCCATATATTCATTCACCTAGCTTGTCCTTATTCCCCTATGTCCATATATTCATTCACCTAGCTTGTCCTTATTCCCCTATGTCCATATAGTCATTCACCTAGCTTGTCCCTATTCCCCTATGTCCATATATTCATTCCCCTAGCTTGTCCTTATTCCCCTATGTCCATGTATTCATTCCCCTAGCTTGTCCCTATTCCCCTATGTCCATGTATTCATTCACCTAGCTTGTCCCTATTCCCCTATGTCCATGTATTCATTCCCCTAGCTTGTCCCTTTTCCCCTATGTCCATGTATTCATTCCCCTAGCTTGTCCCTATTCCCCTATGTCCATGTATTCATTCACCCAGCTTGTCCCTATTCCCCTATGTCCATGTATTCATTCACCTAGCTTGTCCCTATTCCCCTATGTCCATATATTCATTCCCCTAGCTTGTCCCTATTCCCCTATGTCCATGTATTCATTCACCTAGCTTGTCCCTATTCCCCTATGTCCATGTATTCATTCACCTAGCTTGTCCCTATTCCCCTATGTCCATATATTCAATCACCTAGCTTGTCCCTATTCCCCTATGTCCATGTATTCATTCACCTAGCTTGTCCTTATTCCCCTATGTCCATGTATTCATTCACCTAGCTTGTCCTTATTCCCCTATGTCCATATATTCATTCACCTAGCTTGTCCTTATTCCCCTATGTCCATATATTCATTCACCTAGCTTGTCCTTATTCCCCTATGTCCATATAGTCATTCACCTAGCTTGTCCCTATTCCCCTATGTCCATATATTCATTCCCCTAGCTTGTCCTTATTCCCCTATGTCCATGTATTCATTCCCCTAGCTTGTCCCTATTCCCCTATGTCCATGTATTCATTCCCCTAGCTTGTCCCTATTCCCCTATGTCCATGTATTCATTCCCCTAGCTTGTCCCTATTCCCCTATGTCCATGTATTCATTCCCCTAGCTTGTCCCTATTCCCCTATGTCCATGTATTCATTCACCCAGCTTGTCCCTATTCCCCTATGTCCATGTATTCATTCCCCTAGCTTGTCCCTATTCCCCTATGTCCATGTATTCATTCCCCTAGCTTGTCCCTATTCCCCTATGTCCATGTATTCATTCCCCTAGCTTGTCCCTATTCCCCTATGTCCATGTATTCATTCACCCAGCTTGTCCCTATTCCCCTATGTCCATGTATTCATTCACCTAGCTTGTCCCTATTCCCCTATGTCCATATATTCATTCCCCTAGCTTGTCCCTATTCCCCTATGTCCATGTATTCATTCACCTAGCTTGTCCCTATTCCACTATGTCCATGTATTCATTCACCTAGCTTGTCCCTATTCCCCTATGTCCATGTATTGATTCACCTAGCTTGTCCCTATTCCCCTATGTCCATATATTCATTCCCCTAGCTTGTCCCTATTCCCCTATGTCCATATATTCATTCACCTAGCTTGTCCTTATTCCCCTATGTCCATGTATTCATTCACCTAGCTTGTCCTTATTCCTCTATATCCATATATTCATTCACCTAGCTTGTCCCTATTCCCCTATGTCCATGTATTCATTCAACTAGCTTGTCCCTATTCCCCTATGTCCATATATTCATTCACCTAGCTTGTCCCTATTCCCCTATGTCCATGTATTCATTCACCTAGCTTGTCCCTATTCCCCTATGTCCATGTATTCATTCACCTAGCTTGTCCCTATTCCCCTATGTCCATGTATTCATTCACCCAGCTTGTCCTCATTCCCCTATGTCCATGTATTCATTCACCTAGCTTGTCCTCATTCCCCTATGTCCATGTATTCATTCGCTTGGCTTGTCCTCATTCCCCTATGTCCATGTATTCATTCACCTAGCTTGTCCTTATTCCTCTATATCCATATATTCATTCACCTAGCTTGTCCCTATTCCCCTATGTCCATGTATTCATTCACCTAGCTTGTCCCTATTCCCCTATGTCCATATATTCATTCACCTAGCTTGTCCCTATTCCCCATATGTCCATATATTCATTCACCTAGCTTGTCCTTATTCCCCTATGTCCATGTATTCATTCACTTAGCTTGTCCCTATTCCCCTATGTCCATGTATTCATTCACCTAGCTTGTCCCTATTCCCCTATGTCCATGTATTCATTCACCTAGCTTGTCCCTATTCCCCTATGTCCATATATTCATTCCCCTAGCTTGTCCTTATTCCTCTATATCCATATATTCATTCACCTAGCTTGTCCCTATTCCCCTATGTCCATGTATTCATTCACCTAGCTTGTCCTTATTCCTCTATATCCATATATTCATTCACCTAGCTTGTCCCTATTCCCCTATGTCCATGTATTCATTCAACTAGCTTGTCCCTATTCCCCTATGTCCATATATTCATTCACCTAGCTTGTCCCTATTCCCCTATGTCCATGTATTCATTCACCTAGCTTGTCCCTATTCCCCTATGTCTATGTATTCATTCATCTAGCTTGTCCCTATTCCCCTATGTCCATGTATTCATTCACCCAGCTCGTCCTCATTCCCCTATGTCCATGTATTCATTCACCTAGCTTGTCCTCATTCCCCTATGTCCATGTATTCATTCCCCTAGCTTGTCCTCATTCCCCTATGTCCATGTATTCATTCACCTAGCTTGTCCTTATTCCTCTATATCCATATATTCATTCACCTAGCTTGTCCCTATTCCCCTATGTCCATGTATTCATTCACCTAGCTTGTCCCTATTCCCCTATGTCCATATATTCATTCACCTAGCTTGTCCCTATTCCCCTATGTCCATATATTCATTCACCTAGCTTGTCCCTATTCCCCTATGTCCATGTATTCATTCACCTAGCTTGTCCCTATTCCCCTATGTCCATGTATTCATTCACCTAGCTTGTCCCTATTCCCCTATGTCCATGTATTCATTCACCTAGCTTGTCCCTATTCCCCTATGTCCATGTATTCATTCACCTAGCTTGTCCCTATTCCCCTATGTCCATGTATTCATTCACCTAGCTTGTCCCTATTCCCCTATGTCCATGTATTCATTCACCTAGCTTGTCCCTATTCCCCTATGTCCATGTATTCATTCACCTAGCTTGTCCCTATTCCCCTATGTCCATATATTCATTCCCCTAGCTTGTCCTTATTCCCCTATGTCCATATAGTCATTCACCTAGCTTGTCCCTATTCCCCTATGTCCATGTATTCATTCACCTAGCTTGTCCCTATTCCCCTATGTCCATGTATTCATTCACCTAGCTTGTCCCTATTCCCCTATGTCCATGTATTCATTCACCTAGCTTGTCCCTATTCCCCTATGTCCATATATTCATTCACCTAGCTTGTCCTTATTCCCCTATGTCCATGTATTCATTCACTTAGCTTGTCCCTATTCCCCTATGTCCATGTATTCATTCACCTAGCTTGTCCCTATTCCCCTATGTCCATGTATTCATTCACCTAGCTTGTCCCTATTCCCCTATGTCCATATATTCATTCCCCTAGCTTGTCCCTATTCCCCTATGTCCATGTATTTATTCACCTAGCTTGTCCTTATTCCCCTATGTCCATATAGTCATTCACCTAGCTTGTCCTCATTCCCCTATGTCCATGTATTCATTCACCCAGCTTGTCCCTATTCCCCTATGTCCATATATTCATTCACCTAGCTTGTCCCTATTCCCCTATGTCCATGTATTCATTCACCTAGCTTGTCCTTATTCCCCTATGTCCATATAGTCATTCACCTAGCTTGTCCTTATTCCCCTATGTCCATGTATTCATTCACCTAGCTTGTCCTTATTCCCCTATGTCCATATAGTCATTCACCTAGCTTGTCCTCATTCCCCTATGTCCATGTATTCATTCACCTAGCTTGTCCCTATTCCCCTATGTCCATATATTCATTCCCCTAGCTTGTCCTTATTCCCCTATGTCCATGTATTCATTCACCTAGCTTGTCTTTATTCCCCTATGCCCATGTGATCATTCACCTAGCTTGTCCCTATTCCCCTATGTCCATGTATTCATTCACCTAGCTTGTCCCTATTCCCCTATGTCCATATATTCATTCACCTAGCTTGTCCCTATTCCCCTATGTCCATGTATTCATTCACCTAGCTTGTCCTTATTCCCCTATGTCCATGTATTCATTCACCTAGCTTGTCCTTATTCCCCTATGTCCATGTATTCATTCACCTAGCTTGTCCTTATTCCCCTATGTCCATATAGTCATTCACCTAGCTTGTCCTCATTCCCCTATGTCCATGTATTCATTCACCTAGCTTGCCCCTATTCCCCTATGTCCATGTATTCATTCACCTAGCTTGTCCCTATTCCCCTATGTCCATGTATTCATTCACCTAGCTTGTCCCTATTCCCCTATGTCCATATATTCATTCCCCTAGCTTGTCCTTATTCCCCTATGTCCATATAGTCATTCACCTAGCTTGTCCCTATTCCCCTATGTCCATGTATTCATTCACCTAGCTTGTCCCTATTCCCCTATGTCCATGTATTCATTCACCTAGCTTGTCCCTATTCCCCTATGTCCATGTATTCATTCACCTAGCTTGTCCCTATTCCCCTATGTCCATATATTCATTCACCTAGCTTGTCCTTATTCCCCTATGTCCATGTATTCATTCACTTAGCTTGTCCCTATTCCCCTATGTCCATGTATTCATTCACCTAGCTTGTCCCTATTCCCCTATGTCCATGTATTCATTCACCTAGCTTGTCCCTATTCCCCTATGTCCATGTATTCATTCACCTAGCTTGTCATTATTCCCCTATGTCTATGTATTCATTCACCTAGCTTGTCCCTATTCCCCTATGTCCATGTATTCATTCACCTAGCTTGTCCTTATTCCCCTATGTCCATGTATTCATTCACTTAGCTTGTCCCTATTCCCCTATGTCCATGTATTCATTCACCTAGCTTGTCCCTATTCCCCTATGTCCATGTATTCATTCACCTAGCTTGTCCCTATTCCCCTATGTCCATGTATTCATTCACCTAGCTTGTCCCTATTCCCCTATGTCCATGTATTCATTCACCTAGCTTGTCCCTATTCCCCTATGTCCATATATTCATTCCCCTAGCTTGTCCTTACTCCCCTATGTCCATGTATTCATTCACCCAGCTTGTCCCTATTCCCCTATGTCCATGTATTTATTCACCTAGCTTGTCCTTATTCCCCTATGTCCATATAGTCATTCACCTAGCTTGTCCTCATTCCCCTATGTCCATATATTCATTCACCCAGCTTGTCCCTATTCCCCTATGTCCATGTATTCATTCACCTAGCTTGTCCTTATTCCCCTATGTCCATGTATTCATTCACCTAGCTTGTCCTTATTCCCCTATGTCCATGTATTCATTCACCTAGCTTGTCCTTATTCCCCTATGTCCATATAGTCATTCACCTAGCTTGTCCTCATTCCCCTATGTCCATGTATTCATTCACCTAGCTTGTCCCTATTCCCCTATGTCCATATATTCATTCCCCTAGCTTGTCCTTATTCCCCTATGTCTATGTATTCATTCACCTAGCTTGTCTTTATTCCCCTATGCCCATGTGATCATTCACCTAGCTTGTCCCTATTCCCCTATGTCCATGTATTCATTCACCTAGCTTGTCCCTATTCCCCTATGTCCATATATTCATTCACCTAGCTTGTCCCTATTCCCCTATGTCCATGTATTCATTCACCTAGCTTGTCCTTATTCCCCTATGTCCATGTATTCATTCACCTAGCTTGTCCCTATTCCCCTATGTCCATATATTCATTCCCCTAGCTTGTCCTTATTCCCCTATGTCCATGTATTCATTCACCTAGCTTGTCCTTATTCCCCTATGCCCATGTATTCATTCACCTAGCTTGTCCCTATTCCCCTATGTCCATGTATTCATTCACCTAGCTTGTCCCTATTCCCCTATGTCCATATATTCATTCACCTAGCTTGTCCCTATTCCCCTATGTCCATGTATTCATTCACCTAGCTTGTCCTTATTCCCCTATGTCCATATAGTCATTCACCTAGCTTGTCCTTATTCCCCTATGTCCATGTATTCATTCACCTAGCTTGTCCTTATTCCCCTATGTCCATATAGTCATTCACCTAGCTTGTCCTCATTCCCCTATGTCCATGTATTCATTCACCTAGCTTGTCCCTATTCCCCTATGTCCATATATTCATTCCCCTAGCTTGTCCTTATTCCCCTATGTCCATGTATTCATTCACCTAGCTTGTCCCTATTCCCCTATGTCCATATATTCATTCACCTAGCTTGTCCCTATTCCCCTATGTCCATGTATTCATTCACCTAGCTTGTCCTTATTCCCCTATGTCCATATAGTCATTCACCTAGCTTGTCCTTATTCCCCTATGTCCGTGTATTCATTCACCTAGCTTGTCCCTATTCCCCTATGTCCATGTATTCATTCACCTAGCTTGTCCCTATTCCCCTATGTCCATGTATTCATTCACCTAGCTTGTCCCTATTCCCCTATGTCCATGTATTCATTCACCTAGCTTGTCCCTATTCCCCTATGTCCATGTATTCATTCCCCTAGCTTGTCCTTATTCCCCTATGTCCGTGTATTCATTCACCTAGCTTGTCCTTATTCCCCTATGTCCATGTATTCATTCACCTAGCTTGTCCTTATTCCCCTATGTCCATATATTCATTCCCCTAGCTTGTCCTTATTCCCCTATGTCCATATAGTCATTCACCTAGCTTGTCCTTATTCCCCTATGTCCATGTATTCATTCACCTAGCTTGTCCTTATTCCCCTATGTCCATATATTCATTCACCTAGCTTGTCCTTATTCCCCTATGTCCATATATTCATTCACCTAGCTTGTCCTTATTCCCCTATGTCCATATAGTCATTCACCTAGCTTGTCCCTATTCCCCTATGTCCATATATTCATTCCCCTAGCTTGTCCTTATTCCCCTATGTCCATGTATTCATTCCCCTAGCTTGTCCCTATTCCCCTATGTCCATGTATTCATTCCCCTAGCTTGTCCCTATTCCCCTATGTCCATGTATTCATTCCCCTAGCTTGTCCCTATTCCCCTATGTCCATGTATTCATTCCCCTAGCTTGTCCCTATTCCCCTATGTCCATGTATTCATTCACCTAGCTTGTCCCTATTCCCCTATGTCCATGTATTCATTCACCTAGCTTGTCCCTATTCCCCTATGTCCATATATTCATTCCCCTAGCTTGTCCCTATTCCCCTATGTCCATGTATTCATTCACCTAGCTTGTCCCTATTCCCCTATGTCCATATATTCATTCACCTAGCTTGTCCCTATTCCCCTATGTCCATGTATTCATTCACCTAGCTTGTCCCTGTTCCCCTATGTCCATATATTCAATCACCTAGCTTGTCCCTATTCCCCTATGTCCATGTATTCATTCACCTAGCTTGTCCTTATTCCCCTATGTCCATGTATTCATTCACCTAGCTTGTCCTTATTCCCCTATGTCCATATATTCATTCACCTAGCTTGTCCTTATTCCCCTATGTCCATATATTCATTCACCTAGCTTGTCCTTATTCCCCTATGTCCATATAGTCATTCACCTAGCTTGTCCCTATTCCCCTATGTCCATATATTCATTCCCCTAGCTTGTCCTTATTCCCTTATGTCCATGTATTCATTCCCCTAGCTTGTCCCTATTCCCCTATGTCCATGTATTCATTCCCCTAGCTTGTCCCTATTCCCCTATGTCCATGTATTCATTCCCCTAGCTTGTCCCTTTTCCCCTATGTCCATGTATTCATTCCCCTAGCTTGTCCCTATTCCCCTATGTCCATGTATTCATTCACCCAGCTTGTCCCTATTCCCCTATGTCCATGTATTCATTCACCTAGCTTGTCCCTATTCCCCTATGTCCATATATTCATTCCCCTAGCTTGTCCCTATTCCCCTATGTCCATGTATTCATTCACCTAGCTTGTCCCTATTCCCCTATGTCCATGTATTCATTCACCTAGCTTGTCCCTATTCCCCTATGTCCATATATTCAATCACCTAGCTTGTCCCTATTCCCCTATGTCCATGTATTCATTCACCTAGCTTGTCCTTATTCCCCTATGTCCATGTATTCATTCACCTAGCTTGTCCTTATTCCCCTATGTCCATATATTCATTCACCTAGCTTGTCCTTATTCCCCTATGTCCATATATTCATTCACCTAGCTTGTCCTTATTCCCCTATGTCCATATAGTCATTCACCTAGCTTGTCCCTATTCCCCTATGTCCATATATTCATTCCCCTAGCTTGTCCTTATTCCCCTATGTCCATGTATTCATTCCCCTAGCTTGTCCCTATTCCCCTATGTCCATGTATTCATTCCCCTAGCTTGTCCCTATTCCCCTATGTCCATGTATTCATTCCCCTAGCTTGTCCCTATTCCCCTATGTCCATGTATTCATTCCCCTAGCTTGTCCCTATTCCCCTATGTCCATGTATTCATTCACCCAGCTTGTCCCTATTCCCCTATGTCCATGTATTCATTCCCCTAGCTTGTCCCTATTCCCCTATGTCCATGTATTCATTCCCCTAGCTTGTCCCTATTCCCCTATGTCCATGTATTCATTCCCCTAGCTTGTCCCTATTCCCCTATGTCCATGTATTCATTCACCCAGCTTGTCCCTATTCCCCTATGTCCATGTATTCATTCACCTAGCTTGTCCCTATTCCCCTATGTCCATATATTCATTCCCCTAGCTTGTCCCTATTCCCCTATGTCCATGTATTCATTCACCTAGCTTGTCCCTATTCCACTATGTCCATGTATTCATTCACCTAGCTTGTCCCTATTCCCCTATGTCCATGTATTGATTCACCTAGCTTGTCCCTATTCCCCTATGTCCATATATTCATTCCCCTAGCTTGTCCCTATTCCCCTATGTCCATATATTCATTCACCTAGCTTGTCCTTATTCCCCTATGTCCATGTATTCATTCACCTAGCTTGTCCTTATTCCTCTATATCCATATATTCATTCACCTAGCTTGTCCCTATTCCCCTATGTCCATGTATTCATTCAACTAGCTTGTCCCTATTCCCCTATGTCCATATATTCATTCACCTAGCTTGTCCCTATTCCCCTATGTCCATGTATTCATTCACCTAGCTTGTCCCTATTCCCCTATGTCCATGTATTCATTCACCTAGCTTGTCCCTATTCCCCTATGTCCATGTATTCATTCACCCAGCTTGTCCTCATTCCCCTATGTCCATGTATTCATTCACCTAGCTTGTCCTCATTCCCCTATGTCCATGTATTCATTCGCTTGGCTTGTCCTCATTCCCCTATGTCCATGTATTCATTCACCTAGCTTGTCCTTATTCCTCTATATCCATATATTCATTCACCTAGCTTGTCCCTATTCCCCTATGTCCATGTATTCATTCACCTAGCTTGTCCCTATTCCCCTATGTCCATATATTCATTCACCTAGCTTGTCCCTATTCCCCATATGTCCATATATTCATTCACCTAGCTTGTCCTTATTCCCCTATGTCCATGTATTCATTCACTTAGCTTGTCCCTATTCCCCTATGTCCATGTATTCATTCACCTAGCTTGTCCCTATTCCCCTATGTCCATGTATTCATTCACCTAGCTTGTCCCTATTCCCCTATGTCCATATATTCATTCCCCTAGCTTGTCCTTATTCCTCTATATCCATATATTCATTCACCTAGCTTGTCCCTATTCCCCTATGTCCATGTATTCATTCACCTAGCTTGTCCTTATTCCTCTATATCCATATATTCATTCACCTAGCTTGTCCCTATTCCCCTATGTCCATGTATTCATTCAACTAGCTTGTCCCTATTCCCCTATGTCCATATATTCATTCACCTAGCTTGTCCCTATTCCCCTATGTCCATGTATTCATTCACCTAGCTTGTCCCTATTCCCCTATGTCTATGTATTCATTCATCTAGCTTGTCCCTATTCCCCTATGTCCATGTATTCATTCACCCAGCTTGTCCTCATTCCCCTATGTCCATGTATTCATTCACCTAGCTTGTCCCTATTCCCCTATGTCCATGTATTCATTCACCTAGCTTGTCCCTATTCCCCTATGTCCATATATTCATTCACCTAGCTTGTCCTTATTCCCCTATGTCCATGTATTCATTCACTTAGCTTGTCCCTATTCCCCTATGTCCATGTATTCATTCACCTAGCTTGTCCCTATTCCCCTATGTCCATGTATTCATTCACCTAGCTTGTCCCTATTCCCCTATGTCCATGTATTCATTCACCTAGCTTGTCATTATTCCCCTATGTCTATGTATTCATTCACCTAGCTTGTCCCTATTCCCCTATGTCCATGTATTCATTCACCTAGCTTGTCCTTATTCCCCTATGTCCATGTATTCATTCACTTAGCTTGTCCCTATTCCCCTATGTCCATGTATTCATTCACCTAGCTTGTCCCTATTCCCCTATGTCCATGTATTCATTCACCTAGCTTGTCCCTATTCCCCTATGTCCATGTATTCATTCACCTAGCTTGTCCCTATTCCCCTATGTCCATGTATTCATTCACCTAGCTTGTCCCTATTCCCCTATGTCCATATATTCATTCCCCTAGCTTGTCCTTACTCCCCTATGTCCATGTATTCATTCACCCAGCTTGTCCCTATTCCCCTATGTCCATGTATTTATTCACCTAGCTTGTCCTTATTCCCCTATGTCCATATAGTCATTCACCTAGCTTGTCCTCATTCCCCTATGTCCATATATTCATTCACCCAGCTTGTCCCTATTCCCCTATGTCCATGTATTCATTCACCTAGCTTGTCCTTATTCCCCTATGTCCATGTATTCATTCACCTAGCTTGTCCTTATTCCCCTATGTCCATGTATTCATTCACCTAGCTTGTCCTTATTCCCCTATGTCCATATAGTCATTCACCTAGCTTGTCCTCATTCCCCTATGTCCATGTATTCATTCACCTAGCTTGTCCCTATTCCCCTATGTCCATATATTCATTCCCCTAGCTTGTCCTTATTCCCCTATGTCTATGTATTCATTCACCTAGCTTGTCTTTATTCCCCTATGCCCATGTGATCATTCACCTAGCTTGTCCCTATTCCCCTATGTCCATGTATTCATTCACCTAGCTTGTCCCTATTCCCCTATGTCCATATATTCATTCACCTAGCTTGTCCCTATTCCCCTATGTCCATGTATTCATTCACCTAGCTTGTCCTTATTCCCCTATGTCCATGTATTCATTCACCTAGCTTGTCCCTATTCCCCTATGTCCATATATTCATTCCCCTAGCTTGTCCTTATTCCCCTATGTCCATGTATTCATTCACCTAGCTTGTCCTTATTCCCCTATGCCCATGTATTCATTCACCTAGCTTGTCCCTATTCCCCTATGTCCATGTATTCATTCACCTAGCTTGTCCCTATTCCCCTATGTCCATATATTCATTCACCTAGCTTGTCCCTATTCCCCTATGTCCATGTATTCATTCACCTAGCTTGTCCTTATTCCCCTATGTCCATATAGTCATTCACCTAGCTTGTCCTTATTCCCCTATGTCCATGTATTCATTCACCTAGCTTGTCCTTATTCCCCTATGTCCATATAGTCATTCACCTAGCTTGTCCTCATTCCCCTATGTCCATGTATTCATTCACCTAGCTTGTCCCTATTCCCCTATGTCCATATATTCATTCCCCTAGCTTGTCCTTATTCCCCTATGTCCATGTATTCATTCACCTAGCTTGTCCCTATTCCCCTATGTCCATATATTCATTCACCTAGCTTGTCCCTATTCCCCTATGTCCATGTATTCATTCACCTAGCTTGTCCTTATTCCCCTATGTCCATATAGTCATTCACCTAGCTTGTCCTTATTCCCCTATGTCCGTGTATTCATTCACCTAGCTTGTCCCTATTCCCCTATGTCCATGTATTCATTCACCTAGCTTGTCCCTATTCCCCTATGTCCATGTATTCATTCACCTAGCTTGTCCCTATTCCCCTATGTCCATGTATTCATTCACCTAGCTTGTCCCTATTCCCCTATGTCCATGTATTCATTCCCCTAGCTTGTCCTTATTCCCCTATGTCCGTGTATTCATTCACCTAGCTTGTCCTTATTCCCCTATGTCCATGTATTCATTCACCTAGCTTGTCCTTATTCCCCTATGTCCATATATTCATTCCCCTAGCTTGTCCTTATTCCCCTATGTCCATATAGTCATTCACCTAGCTTGTCCTTATTCCCCTATGTCCATGTATTCATTCACCTAGCTTGTCCTTATTCCCCTATGTCCATATATTCATTCACCTAGCTTGTCCTTATTCCCCTATGTCCATATATTCATTCACCTAGCTTGTCCTTATTCCCCTATGTCCATATAGTCATTCACCTAGCTTGTCCCTATTCCCCTATGTCCATATATTCATTCCCCTAGCTTGTCCTTATTCCCCTATGTCCATGTATTCATTCCCCTAGCTTGTCCCTATTCCCCTATGTCCATGTATTCATTCCCCTAGCTTGTCCCTATTCCCCTATGTCCATGTATTCATTCCCCTAGCTTGTCCCTATTCCCCTATGTCCATGTATTCATTCCCCTAGCTTGTCCCTATTCCCCTATGTCCATGTATTCATTCACCTAGCTTGTCCCTATTCCCCTATGTCCATGTATTCATTCACCTAGCTTGTCCCTATTCCCCTATGTCCATATATTCATTCCCCTAGCTTGTCCCTATTCCCCTATGTCCATGTATTCATTCACCTAGCTTGTCCCTATTCCCCTATGTCCATATATTCATTCACCTAGCTTGTCCCTATTCCCCTATGTCCATGTATTCATTCACCTAGCTTGTCCCTGTTCCCCTATGTCCATATATTCAATCACCTAGCTTGTCCCTATTCCCCTATGTCCATGTATTCATTCACCTAGCTTGTCCTTATTCCCCTATGTCCATGTATTCATTCACCTAGCTTGTCCTTATTCCCCTATGTCCATATATTCATTCACCTAGCTTGTCCTTATTCCCCTATGTCCATATATTCATTCACCTAGCTTGTCCTTATTCCCCTATGTCCATATAGTCATTCACCTAGCTTGTCCCTATTCCCCTATGTCCATATATTCATTCCCCTAGCTTGTCCTTATTCCCCTATGTCCATGTATTCATTCCCCTAGCTTGTCCCTATTCCCCTATGTCCATGTATTCATTCCCCTAGCTTGTCCCTATTCCCCTATGTCCATGTATTCATTCCCCTAGCTTGTCCCTTTTCCCCTATGTCCATGTATTCATTCCCCTAGCTTTTCCCTATTCCCCTATGTCCATGTATTCATTCACCCAGCTTGTCCCTATTCCCCTATGTCCATGTATTCATTCACCTAGCTTGTCCCTATTCCCCTATGTCCATATATTCATTCCCCTAGCTTGTCCCTATTCCCCTATGTCCATGTATTCATTCACCTAGCTTGTCCCTATTCCCCTATGTCCATGTATTCATTCACCTAGCTTGTCCCTATTCCCCTATGTCCATATATTCAATCACCTAGCTTGTCCCTATTCCCCTATGTCCATGTATTCATTCACCTAGCTTGTCCTTATTCCCCTATGTCCATGTATTCATTCACCTAGCTTGTCCTTATTCCCCTATGTCCATATATTCATTCACCTAGCTTGTCCTTATTCCCCTATGTCCATATATTCATTCACCTAGCTTGTCCTTATTCCCCTATGTCCATATAGTCATTCACCTAGCTTGTCCCTATTCCCCTATGTCCATATATTCATTCCCCTAGCTTGTCCTTATTCCCCTATGTCCATGTATTCATTCCCCTAGCTTGTCCCTATTCCCCTATGTCCATGTATTCATTCCCCTAGCTTGTCCCTATTCCCCTATGTCCATGTATTCATTCCCCTAGCTTGTCCCTATTCCCCTATGTCCATGTATTCATTCCCCTAGCTTGTCCCTATTCCCCTATGTCCATGTATTCATTCACCCAGCTTGTCCCTATTCCCCTATGTCCATGTATTCATTCCCCTAGCTTGTCCCTATTCCCCTATGTCCATGTATTCATTCCCCTAGCTTGTCCCTATTCCCCTATGTCCATGTATTCATTCCCCTAGCTTGTCCCTATTCCCCTATGTCCATGTATTCATTCACCCAGCTTGTCCCTATTCCCCTATGTCCATGTATTCATTCACCTAGCTTGTCCCTATTCCCCTATGTCCATATATTCATTCCCCTAGCTTGTCCCTATTCCCCTATGTCCATGTATTCATTCACCTAGCTTGTCCCTATTCCACTATGTCCATGTATTCATTCACCTAGCTTGTCCCTATTCCCCTATGTCCATGTATTGATTCACCTAGCTTGTCCCTATTCCCCTATGTCCATATATTCATTCCCCTAGCTTGTCCCTATTCCCCTATGTCCATATATTCATTCACCTAGCTTGTCCTTATTCCCCTATGTCCATGTATTCATTCACCTAGCTTGTCCTTATTCCTCTATATCCATATATTCATTCACCTAGCTTGTCCCTATTCCCCTATGTCCATGTATTCATTCAACTAGCTTGTCCCTATTCCCCTATGTCCATATATTCATTCACCTAGCTTGTCCCTATTCCCCTATGTCCATGTATTCATTCACCTAGCTTGTCCCTATTCCCCTATGTCCATGTATTCATTCACCTAGCTTGTCCCTATTCCCCTATGTCAATGTATTCATTCACCCAGCTTGTCCTCATTCCCCTATGTCCATGTATTCATTCACCTAGCTTGTCCTCATTCCCCTATGTCCATGTATTCATTCGCTTGGCTTGTCCTCATTCCCCTATGTCCATGTATTCATTCACCTAGCTTGTCCTTATTCCTCTATATCCATATATTCATTCACCTAGCTTGTCCCTATTCCCCTATGTCCATGTATTCATTCACCTAGCTTGTCCCTATTCCCCTATGTCCATATATTCATTCACCTAGCTTGTCCCTATTCCCCATATGTCCATATATTCATTCACCTAGCTTGTCCTTATTCCCCTATGTCCATGTATTCATTCACTTAGCTTGTCCCTATTCCCCTATGTCCATGTATTCATTCACCTAGCTTGTCCCTATTCCCCTATGTCCATGTATTCATTCACCTAGCTTGTCCCTATTCCCCTATGTCCATATATTCATTCCCCTAGCTTGTCCTTATTCCTCTATATCCATATATTCATTCACCTAGCTTGTCCCTATTCCCCTATGTCCATGTATTCATTCACCTAGCTTGTCCTTATTCCTCTATATCCATATATTCATTCACCTAGCTTGTCCCTATTCCCCTATGTCCATGTATTCATTCAACTAGCTTGTCCCTATTCCCCTATGTCCATATATTCATTCACCTAGCTTGTCCCTATTCCCCTATGTCCATGTATTCATTCACCTAGCTTGTCCCTATTCCCCTATGTCTATGTATTCATTCATCTAGCTTGTCCCTATTCCCCTATGTCCATGTATTCATTCACCCAGCTTGTCCTCATTCCCCTATGTCCATGTATTCATTCACCTAGCTTGTCCTCATTCCCCTATGTCCATGTATTCATTCCCCTAGCTTGTCCTCATTCCCCTATGTCCATGTATTCATTCACCTAGCTTGTCCTTATTCCTCTATATCCATATATTCATTCACCTAGCTTGTCCCTATTCCCCTATGTCCATGTATTCATTCACCTAGCTTGTCCCTATTCCCCTATGTCCATATATTCATTCACCTAGCTTGTCCCTATTCCCCTATGTCCATATATTCATTCACCTAGCTTGTCCCTATTCCCCTATGTCCATGTATTCATTCACCTAGCTTGTCCCTATTCCCCTATGTCCATGTATTCATTCACCTAGCTTGTCCTTATTCCCCTATGTCCATGTATTCATTCACCTAGCTTGTCCCTATTCCCCTATGTCCATGTATTCATTCACCTAGCTTGTCCCTATTCCCCTATGTCCATGTATTCATTCACCTAGCTTGTCCCTATTCCCCTATGTCCATGTATTCATTCACCTAGCTTGTCCCTATTCCCCTATGTCCATGTATTCATTCACCTAGCTTGTCCCTATTCCCCTATGTCCATATATTCATTCCCCTAGCTTGTCCTTATTCCCCTATGTCCATATAGTCATTCACCTAGCTTGTCCCTATTCCCCTATGTCCATGTATTCATTCACCTAGCTTGTCCCTATTCCCCTATGTCCATGTATTCATTCACCTAGCTTGTCCCTATTCCCCTATGTCCATGTATTCATTCACCTAGCTTGTCCCTATTCCCCTATGTCCATATATTCATTCACCTAGCTTGTCCTTATTCCCCTATGTCCATGTATTCATTCACTTAGCTTGTCCCTATTCCCCTATGTCCATGTATTCATTCACCTAGCTTGTCCCTATTCCCCTATGTCCATGTATTCATTCACCTAGCTTGTCCCTATTCCCCTATGTCCATATATTCATTCCCCTAGCTTGTCCTTATTCCCCTATGTCCATGTATTTATTCACCTAGCTTGTCCTTATTCCCCTATGTCCATATAGTCATTCACCTAGCTTGTCCTCATTCCCCTATGTCCATGTATTCATTCACCCAGCTTGTCCCTATTCCCCTATGTCCATATATTCATTCACCTAGCTTGTCCCTATTCCCCTATGTCCATGTATTCATTCACCTAGCTTGTCCTTATTCCCCTATGTCCATATAGTCATTCACCTAGCTTGTCCTTATTCCCCTATGTCCATGTATTCATTCACCTAGCTTGTCCTTATTCCCCTATGTCCATATAGTCATTCACCTAGCTTGTCCTCATTCCCCTATGTCCATGTATTCATTCACCTAGCTTGTCCCTATTCCCCTATGTCCATATATTCATTCCCCTAGCTTGTCCTTATTCCCCTATGTCCATGTATTCATTCACCTAGCTTGTCTTTATTCCCCTATGCCCATGTGATCATTCACCTAGCTTGTCCCTATTCCCCTATGTCCATGTATTCATTCACCTAGCTTGTCCCTATTCCCCTATGTCCATATATTCATTCACCTAGCTTGTCCCTATTCCCCTATGTCCATGTATTCATTCACCTAGCTTGTCCTTATTCCCCTATGTCCATGTATTCATTCACCTAGCTTGTCCTTATTCCCCTATGTCCATGTATTCATTCACCTAGCTTGTCCTTATTCCCCTATGTCCATATAGTCATTCACCTAGCTTGTCCTCATTCCCCTATGTCCATGTATTCATTCACCTAGCTTGCCCCTATTCCCCTATGTCCATGTATTCATTCACCTAGCTTGTCCCTATTCCCCTATGTCCATGTATTCATTCACCTAGCTTGTCCCTATTCCCCTATGTCCATATATTCATTCCCCTAGCTTGTCCTTATTCCCCTATGTCCATATAGTCATTCACCTAGCTTGTCCCTATTCCCCTATGTCCATGTATTCATTCACCTAGCTTGTCCCTATTCCCCTATGTCCATGTATTCATTCACCTAGCTTGTCCCTATTCCCCTATGTCCATGTATTCATTCACCTAGCTTGTCCCTATTCCCCTATGTCCATATATTCATTCACCTAGCTTGTCCTTATTCCCCTATGTCCATGTATTCATTCACTTAGCTTGTCCCTATTCCCCTATGTCCATGTATTCATTCACCTAGCTTGTCCCTATTCCCCTATGTCCATGTATTCATTCACCTAGCTTGTCCCTATTCCCCTATGTCCATGTATTCATTCACCTAGCTTGTCCTTATTCCCCTATGTCTATGTATTCATTCACCTAGCTTGTCCCTATTCCCCTATGTCCATGTATTCATTCACCTAGCTTGTCCTTATTCCCCTATGTCCATGTATTCATTCACTTAGCTTGTCCCTATTCCCCTATGTCCATGTATTCATTCACCTAGCTTGTCCCTATTCCCCTATGTCCATGTATTCATTCACCTAGCTTGTCCCTATTCCCCTATGTCCATGTATTCATTCACCTAGCTTGTCCCTATTCCCCTATGTCCATGTATTCATTCACCTAGCTTGTCCCTATTCCCCTATGTCCATATATTCATTCCCCTAGCTTGTCCTTACTCCCCTATGTCCATGTATTCATTCACCCAGCTTGTCCCTATTCCCCTATGTCCATGTATTTATTCACCTAGCTTGTCCTTATTCCCCTATGTCCATATAGTCATTCACCTAGCTTGTCCTCATTCCCCTATGTCCATATATTCATTCACCCAGCTTGTCCCTATTCCCCTATGTCCATGTATTCATTCACCTAGCTTGTCCTTATTCCCCTATGTCCATGTATTCATTCACCTAGCTTGTCCTTATTCCCCTATGTCCATGTATTCATTCACCTAGCTTGTCCTTATTCCCCTATGTCCATATAGTCATTCACCTAGCTTGTCCTCATTCCCCTATGTCCATGTATTCATTCACCTAGCTTGTCCCTATTCCCCTATGTCCATATATTCATTCCCCTAGCTTGTCCTTATTCCCCTATGTCCATGTATTCATTCACCTAGCTTGTCTTTATTCCCCTATGCCCATGTGATCATTCACCTAGCTTGTCCCTATTCCCCTATGTCCATGTATTCATTCACCTAGCTTGTCCCTATTCCCCTATGTCCATATATTCATTCACCTAGCTTGTCCCTATTCCCCTATGTCCATGTATTCATTCACCTAGCTTGTCCTTATTCCCCTATGTCCATGTATTCATTCACCTAGCTTGTCCCTATTCCCCTATGTCCATATATTCATTCCCCTAGCTTGTCCTTATTCCCCTATGTCCATGTATTCATTCACCTAGCTTGTCCTTATTCCCCTATGCCCATGTATTCATTCACCTAGCTTGTCCCTATTCCCCTATGTCCATGTATTCATTCACCTAGCTTGTCCCTATTCCCCTATGTCCATATATTCATTCACCTAGCTTGTCCCTATTCCCCTATGTCCATGTATTCATTCACCTAGCTTGTCCTTATTCCCCTATGTCCATATAGTCATTCACCTAGCTTGTCCTTATTCCCCTATGTCCATGTATTCATTCACCTAGCTTGTCCTTATTCCCCTATGTCCATATAGTCATTCACCTAGCTTGTCCTCATTCCCCTATGTCCATGTATTCATTCACCTAGCTTGTCCCTATTCCCCTATGTCCATATATTCATTCCCCTAGCTTGTCCTTATTCCCCTATGTCCATGTATTCATTCACCTAGCTTGTCCCTATTCCCCTATGTCCATATATTCATTCACCTAGCTTGTCCCTATTCCCCTATGTCCATGTATTCATTCACCTAGCTTGTCCTTATTCCCCTATGTCCATATAGTCATTCACCTAGCTTGTCCTTATTCCCCTATGTCCGTGTATTCATTCACCTAGCTTGTCCCTATTCCCCTATGTCCATGTATTCATTCACCTAGCTTGTCCCTATTCCCCTATGTCCATGTATTCATTCACCTAGCTTGTCCCTATTCCCCTATGTCCATGTATTCATTCACCTAGCTTGTCCCTATTCCCCTATGTCCATGTATTCATTCCCCTAGCTTGTCCTTATTCCCCTATGTCCGTGTATTCATTCACCTAGCTTGTCCTTATTCCCCTATGTCCATGTATTCATTCACCTAGCTTGTCCTTATTCCCCTATGTCCATATATTCATTCCCCTAGCTTGTCCTTATTCCCCTATGTCCATATAGTCATTCACCTAGCTTGTCCTCATTCCCCTATGTCCATGTATTCATTCACCTAGCTTGTCCTTATTCCCCTATGTCCATATATTCATTCACCTAGCTTGTCCTTATTCCCCTATGTCCATATAGTCATTCACCTAGCTTGTCCCTATTCCCCTATGTCCATGTATTCATTCATCTAGCTTGTCCCTATTCCCCTATGTCCATATATTCATTCACCTAGCTTGTCCTTATTCCCCTATGTCCATATAGTCATTCACCTAGCTTGTCCTCATTCCCCTATGTCCATGTATTCATTCACCTAGCTTGTCCTTATTCCCCTATGTCCATGTATTCATTCACCTAGCTTGTCCTTATTCCCCTATGTCCATATATTCATTCACCTAGCTTGTCCTTATTCCCCTATGTCCATATATTCATTCACCTAGCTTGTCCTTATTCCCCTATGTCCATATAGTCATTCACCTAGCTTGTCCCTATTCCCCTATGTCCATATATTCATTCCCCTAGCTTGTCCTTATTCCCCTATGTCCATGTATTCATTCCCCTAGCTTGTCCCTATTCCCCTATGTCCATGTATTCATTCCCCTAGCTTGTCCCTATTCCCCTATGTCCATGTATTCATTCCCCTAGCTTGTCCCTATTCCCCTATGTCCATGTATTCATTCCCCTAGCTTGTCCCTATTCCCCTATGTCCATGTATTCATTCCCGTAGCTTGTCCCTATTCCCCTATGTCCATGTATTCATTCACCTAGCTTGTCCCTATTCCCCTATGTCCATGTATTCATTCCCCTAGCTTGTCCCTATTCCCCTATGTCCATGTATTCATTCACCCAGCTTGTCCCTATTCCCCTATGTCCATGTATTCATTCACCTAGCTTGTCCCTATTCCCCTATGTCCATATATTCATTCCCCTAGCTTGTCCCTATTCCCCTATGTCCATGTATTCATTCACCTAGCTTGTCCCTATTCCCCTATGTCCATGTATTCATTCACCTAGCTTGTCCCTATTCCCCTATGTCCATATATTCAATCACCTAGCTTGTCCCTATTCCCCTATGTCCATGTATTCATTCACCTAGCTTGTCCTTATTCCCCTATGTCCATGTATTCATTCACCTAGCTTGTCCTTATTCCCCTATGTCCATATATTCATTCACCTAGCTTGTCCTTATTCCCCTATGTCCATATATTCATTCACCTAGCTTGTCCTTATTCCCCTATGTCCATATAGTCATTCACCTAGCTTGTCCCTATTCCCCTATGTCCATATATTCATTCCCCTAGCTTGTCCTTATTCCCCTATGTCCATGTATTCATTCCCCTAGCTTGTCCCTATTCCCCTATGTCCATGTATTCATTCCCCTAGCTTGTCCCTATTCCCCTATGTCCATGTATTCATTCCCCTAGCTTGTCCCTATTCCCCTATGTCCATGTATTCATTCCCCTAGCTTGTCCCTATTCCCCTATGTCCATGTATTCATTCACCCAGCTTGTCCCTATTCCCCTATGTCCATGTATTCATTCCCCTAGCTTGTCCCTATTCCCCTATGTCCATGTATTCATTCCCCTAGCTTGTCCCTATTCCCCTATGTCCATGTATTCATTCCCCTAGCTTGTCCCTATTCCCCTATGTCCATGTATTCATTCACCCAGCTTGTCCCTATTCCCCTATGTCCATGTATTCATTCACCTAGCTTGTCCCTATTCCCCTATGTCCATATATTCATTCCCCTAGCTTGTCCCTATTCCCCTATGTCCATGTATTCATTCACCTAGCTTGTCCCTATTCCACTATGTCCATGTATTCATTCACCTAGCTTGTCCCTATTCCCCTATGTCCATGTATTGATTCACCTAGCTTGTCCCTATTCCCCTATGTCCATATATTCATTCCCCTAGCTTGTCCCTATTCCCCTATGTCCATATATTCATTCACCTAGCTTGTCCTTATTCCCCTATGTCCATGTATTCATTCACCTAGCTTGTCCTTATTCCTCTATATCCATATATTCATTCACCTAGCTTGTCCCTATTCCCCTATGTCCATGTATTCATTCAACTAGCTTGTCCCTATTCCCCTATGTCCATATATTCATTCACCTAGCTTGTCCCTATTCCCCTATGTCCATGTATTCATTCACCTAGCTTGTCCCTATTCCCCTATGTCCATGTATTCATTCACCTAGCTTGTCCCTATTCCCCTATGTCCATGTATTCATTCACCCAGCTTGTCCTCATTCCCCTATGTCCATGTATTCATTCACCTAGCTTGTCCTCATTCCCCTATGTCCATGTATTCATTCGCTTGGCTTGTCCTCATTCCCCTATGTCCATGTATTCATTCACCTAGCTTGTCCTTATTCCTCTATATCCATATATTCATTCACCTAGCTTGTCCCTATTCCCCTATGTCCATGTATTCATTCACCTAGCTTGTCCCTATTCCCCTATGTCCATATATTCATTCACCTAGCTTGTCCCTATTCCCCTATGTCCATATATTCATTCACCTAGCTTGTCCTTATTCCCCTATGTCCATGTATTCATTCACTTAGCTTGTCCCTATTCCCCTATGTCCATGTATTCATTCACCTAGCTTGTCCCTATTCCCCTATGTCCATGTATTCATTCACCTAGCTTGTCCCTATTCCCCTATGTCCATATATTCATTCCCCTAGCTTGTCCTTATTCCTCTATATCCATATATTCATTCACCTAGCTTGTCCCTATTCCCCTATGTCCATGTATTCATTCACCTAGCTTGTCCTTATTCCTCTATATCCATATATTCATTCACCTAGCTTGTCCCTATTCCCCTATGTCCATATATTCATTCCCCTAGCTTGTCCTTATTCCCCTATGTCCATGTATTCATTCCCCTAGCTTGTCCCTATTCCCCTATGTCCATGTATTCATTCCCCTAGCTTGTCCCTATTCCCCTATGTCCATGTATTCATTCCCCTAGCTTGTCCCTATTCCCCTATGTCCATGTATTCATTCCCCTAGCTTGTCCCTATTCCCCTATGTCCATGTATTCATTCCCGTAGCTTGTCCCTATTCCCCTATGTCCATGTATTCATTCACCTAGCTTGTCCCTATTCCCCTATGTCCATGTATTCATTCCCCTAGCTTGTCCCTATTCCCCTATGTCCATGTATTCATTCACCCAGCTTGTCCCTATTCCCCTATGTCCATGTATTCATTCACCTAGCTTGTCCCTATTCCCCTATGTCCATATATTCATTCCCCTAGCTTGTCCCTATTCCCCTATGTCCATGTATTCATTCACCTAGCTTGTCCCTATTCCCCTATGTCCATGTATTCATTCACCTAGCTTGTCCCTATTCCCCTATGTCCATATATTCAATCACCTAGCTTGTCCCTATTCCCCTATGTCCATGTATTCATTCACCTAGCTTGTCCTTATTCCCCTATGTCCATGTATTCATTCACCTAGCTTGTCCTTATTCCCCTATGTCCATATATTCATTCACCTAGCTTGTCCTTATTCCCCTATGTCCATATATTCATTCACCTAGCTTGTCCTTATT
This sequence comes from Lithobates septentrionalis, assembly GCA_037952835.1. Lineage (NCBI taxonomy): Eukaryota > Metazoa > Chordata > Amphibia > Anura > Ranidae > Lithobates > Lithobates septentrionalis. The sequence continues at coordinate 26,039 of JBBDGP010004082.1, read as the reverse complement.
CCCCTATGTCCATATAGTCATTCACCTAGCTTGTCCCTATTCCCCTATGTCCATATATTCATTCCCCTAGCTTGTCCTTATTCCCCTATGTCCATGTATTCATTCCCCTAGCTTGTCCCTATTCCCCTATGTCCATGTATTCATTCCCCTAGCTTGTCCCTATTCCCCTATGTCCATGTATTCATTCCCCTAGCTTGTCCCTATTCCCCTATGTCCATGTATTCATTCCCCTAGCTTGTCCCTATTCCCCTATGTCCATGTATTCATTCACCCAGCTTGTCCCTATTCCCCTATGTCCATGTATTCATTCCCCTAGCTTGTCCCTATTCCCCTATGTCCATGTATTCATTCCCCTAGCTTGTCCCTATTCCCCTATGTCCATGTATTCATTCCCCTAGCTTGTCCCTATTCCCCTATGTCCATGTATTCATTCACCCAGCTTGTCCCTATTCCCCTATGTCCATGTATTCATTCACCTAGCTTGTCCCTATTCCCCTATGTCCATATATTCATTCCCCTAGCTTGTCCCTATTCCCCTATGTCCATGTATTCATTCACCTAGCTTGTCCCTATTCCACTATGTCCATGTATTCATTCACCTAGCTTGTCCCTATTCCCCTATGTCCATGTATTGATTCACCTAGCTTGTCCCTATTCCCCTATGTCCATATATTCATTCCCCTAGCTTGTCCCTATTCCCCTATGTCCATATATTCATTCACCTAGCTTGTCCTTATTCCCCTATGTCCATGTATTCATTCACCTAGCTTGTCCTTATTCCTCTATATCCATATATTCATTCACCTAGCTTGTCCCTATTCCCCTATGTCCATGTATTCATTCAACTAGCTTGTCCCTATTCCCCTATGTCCATATATTCATTCACCTAGCTTGTCCCTATTCCCCTATGTCCATGTATTCATTCACCTAGCTTGTCCCTATTCCCCTATGTCCATGTATTCATTCACCTAGCTTGTCCCTATTCCCCTATGTCCATGTATTCATTCACCCAGCTTGTCCTCATTCCCCTATGTCCATGTATTCATTCACCTAGCTTGTCCTCATTCCCCTATGTCCATGTATTCATTCGCTTGGCTTGTCCTCATTCCCCTATGTCCATGTATTCATTCACCTAGCTTGTCCTTATTCCTCTATATCCATATATTCATTCACCTAGCTTGTCCCTATTCCCCTATGTCCATGTATTCATTCACCTAGCTTGTCCCTATTCCCCTATGTCCATATATTCATTCACCTAGCTTGTCCCTATTCCCCTATGTCCATATATTCATTCACCTAGCTTGTCCTTATTCCCCTATGTCCATGTATTCATTCACTTAGCTTGTCCCTATTCCCCTATGTCCATGTATTCATTCACCTAGCTTGTCCCTATTCCCCTATGTCCATGTATTCATTCACCTAGCTTGTCCCTATTCCCCTATGTCCATATATTCATTCCCCTAGCTTGTCCTTATTCCTCTATATCCATATATTCATTCACCTAGCTTGTCCCTATTCCCCTATGTCCATGTATTCATTCACCTAGCTTGTCCTTATTCCTCTATATCCATATATTCATTCACCTAGCTTGTCCCTATTCCCCTATGTCCATGTATTCATTCAACTAGCTTGTCCCTATTCCCCTATGTCCATATATTCATTCACCTAGCTTGTCCCTATTCCCCTATGTCCATGTATTCATTCACCTAGCTTGTCCCTATTCCCCTATGTCTATGTATTCATTCATCTAGCTTGTCCCTATTCCCCTATGTCCATGTATTCATTCACCCAGCTTGTCCTCATTCCCCTATGTCCATGTATTCATTCACCTAGCTTGTCCTCATTCCCCTATGTCCATGTATTCATTCCCCTAGCTTGTCCTCATTCCCCTATGTCCATGTATTCATTCACCTAGCTTGTCCTTATTCCTCTATATCCATATATTCATTCACCTAGCTTGTCCCTATTCCCCTATGTCCATGTATTCATTCACCTAGCTTGTCCCTATTCCCCTATGTCCATATATTCATTCACCTAGCTTGTCCCTATTCCCCTATGTCCATATATTCATTCACCTAGCTTGTCCCTATTCCCCTATGTCCATGTATTCATTCACCTAGCTTGTCCCTATTCCCCTATGTCCATGTATTCATTCACCTAGCTTGTCCTTATTCCCCTATGCCCATGTATTCATTCACCTAGCTTGTCCCTATTCCCCTATGTCCATGTATTCATTCACCTAGCTTGTCCCTATTCCCCTATGTCCATGTATTCATTCACCTAGCTTGTCCCTATTCCCCTATGTCCATGTATTCATTCACCTAGCTTGTCCCTATTCCCCTATGTCCATGTATTCATTCACCTAGCTTGTCCCTATTCCCCTAAGTCCATATATTCATTCCCCTAGCTTGTCCTTATTCGCCTATGTCCATATAGTCATTCACCTAGCTTGTCCCTATTCCCCTATGTCCATGTATTCATTCACCTAGCTTGTCCCTATTCCCCTATGTCCATGTATTCATTCACCTAGCTTGTCCCTATTCCCCTATGTCCATGTATTCATTCACCTAGCTTGTCCCTATTCCCCTATGTCCATATATTCATTCACCTAGCTTGTCCTTATTCCCCTATGTCCATGTATTCATTCACTTAGCTTGTCCCTATTCCCCTATGTCCATGTATTCATTCACCTAGCTTGTCCCTATTCCCCTATGTCCATGTATTCATTCACCTAGCTTGTCCCTATTCCCCTATGTCCATATATTCATTCCCCTAGCTTGTCCTTATTCCCCTATGTCCATGTATTTATTCACCTAGCTTGTCCTTATTCCCCTATGTCCATATAGTCATTCACCTAGCTTGTCCTCATTCCCCTATGTCCATGTATTCATTCACCCAGCTTGTCCCTATTCCCCTATGTCCATATATTCATTCACCTAGCTTGTCCCTATTCCCCTATGTCCATGTATTCATTCACCTAGCTTGTCCTTATTCCCCTATGTCCATATAGTCATTCACCTAGCTTGTCCTTATTCCCCTATGTCCATGTATTCATTCACCTAGCTTGTCCTTATTCCCCTATGTCCATATAGTCATTCACCTAGCTTGTCCTCATTCCCCTATGTCCATGTATTCATTCACCTAGCTTGTCCCTATTCCCCTATGTCCATATATTCATTCCCCTAGCTTGTCCTTATTCCCCTATGTCCATGTATTCATTCACCTAGCTTGTCTTTATTCCCCTATGCCCATGTGATCATTCACCTAGCTTGTCCCTATTCCCCTATGTCCATGTATTCATTCACCTAGCTTGTCCCTATTCCCCTATGTCCATATATTCATTCCCCTAGCTTGTCCCTATTCCCCTATGTCCATGTATTCATTCACCTAGCTTGTCCTTATTCCCCTATGTCCATGTATTCATTCACCTAGCTTGTCCTTATTCCCCTATGTCCATGTATTCATTCACCTAGCTTGTCCTTATTCCCCTATGTCCATATAGTCATTCACCTAGCTTGTCCTCATTCCCCTATGTCCATGTATTCATTCACCTAGCTTGCCCCTATTCCCCTATGTCCATGTATTCATTCACCTAGCTTGTCCCTATTCCCCTATGTCCATGTATTCATTCACCTAGCTTGTCCCTATTCCCCTATGTCCATATATTCATTCCCCTAGCTTGTCCTTATTCCCCTATGTCCATATAGTCATTCACCTAGCTTGTCCCTATTCCCCTATGTCCATGTATTCATTCACCTAGCTTGTCCCTATTCCCCTATGTCCATGTATTCATTCACCTAGCTTGTCCCTATTCCCCTATGTCCATGTATTCATTCACCTAGCTTGTCCCTATTCCCCTATGTCCATATATTCATTCACCTAGCTTGTCCTTATTCCCCTATGTCCATGTATTCATTCACTTAGCTTGTCCCTATTCCCCTATGTCCATGTATCCATTCACCTAGCTTGTCCCTATTCCCCTATGTCCATGTATTCATTCACCTAGCTTGTCCCTATTCCCCTATGTCCATGTATTCATTCACCTAGCTTGTCCTTATTCCCCTATGTCTATGTATTCATTCACCTAGCTTGTCCCTATTCCCCTCTGTCCATGTATTCATTCACCTAGCTTGTCCCTATTCCCCTATGTCCATGTATTCATTCACCTAGCTTGTCCTTATTCCCCTATGTCCATGTATTCATTCACTTAGCTTGTCCCTATTCCCCTATGTCCATGTATTCATTCACCTAGCTTGTCCCTATTCCCCTATGTCCATGTATTCATTCACCTAGCTTGTCCCTATTCCCCTATGTCCATGTATTCATTCACCTAGCTTGTCCCTATTCCCCTATGTCCATGTATTCATTCACCTAGCTTGTCCCTATTCCCCTATGTCCATATATTCATTCCCCTAGCTTGTCCTTATTCCCCTATGTCCATGTATTCATTCACCCAGCTTGTCCCTATTCCCCTATGTCCATGTATTTATTCACCTAGCTTGTCCTTATTCCCCTATGTCCATATAGTCATTCACCTAGCTTGTCCTCATTCCCCTATGTCCATATATTCATTCACCCAGCTTGTCCCTATTCCCCTATGTCCATGTATTCATTCACCTAGCTTGTCCTTATTCCCCTATGTCCATGTATTCATTCACCTAGCTTGTCCTTATTCCCCTATGTCCATGTATTCATTCACCTAGCTTGTCCTTATTCCCCTATGTCCATATAGTCATTCACCTAGCTTGTCCTCATTCCCCTATGTCCATGTATTCATTCACCTAGCTTGTCCCTATTCCCCTATGTCCATATATTCATTCCCCTAGCTTGTCCTTATTCCCCTATGTCCATGTATTCATTCACCTAGCTTGTCTTTATTCCCCTATGCCCATGTGATCATTCACCTAGCTTGTCCCTATTCCCCTATGTCCATGTATTCATTCACCTAGCTTGTCCCTATTCCCCTATGTCCATATATTCATTCACCTAGCTTGTCCCTATTCCCCTATGTCCATGTATTCATTCACCTAGCTTGTCCTTATTCCCCTATGTCCATGTATTCATTCACCTAGCTTGTCCCTATTCCCCTATGTCCATATATTCATTCCCCTAGCTTGTCCTTATTCCCCTATGTCCATGTATTCATTCACCTAGCTTGTCCTTATTCCCCTATGCCCATGTATTCATTCACCTAGCTTGTCCCTATTCCCCTATGTCCATGTATTCATTCACCTAGCTTGTCCCTATTCCCCTATGTCCATATATTCATTCACCTAGCTTGTCCCTATTCCCCTATGTCCATGTATTCATTCACCTAGCTTGTCCTTATTCCCCTATGTCCATATAGTCATTCACCTAGCTTGTCCTTATTCCCCTATGTCCATGTATTCATTCACCTAGCTTGTCCTTATTCCCCTATGTCCATATAGTCATTCACCTAGCTTGTCCTCATTCCCCTATGTCCATGTATTCATTCACCTAGCTTGTCCCTATTCCCCTATGTCCATATATTCATTCCCCTAGCTTGTCCTTATTCCCCTATGTCCATGTATTCATTCACCTAGCTTGTCCCTATTCCCCTATGTCCATATATTCATTCCCCTAGCTTGTCCTTATTCCCCTATGTCCATGTATTCATTCACCTAGCTTGTCCCTATTCCCCTATGTCCATATATTCATTCACCTAGCTTGTCCCTATTCCCCTATGTCCATGTATTCATTCACCTAGCTTGTCCTTATTCCCCTATGTCCATATAGTCATTCACCTAGCTTGTCCTTATTCCCCTATGTCCGTGTATTCATTCACCTAGCTTGTCCCTATTCCCCTATGTCCATGTATTCATTCACCTAGCTTGTCCCTATTCCCCTATGTCCATGTATTCATTCACCTAGCTTGTCCCTATTCCCCTATGTCCATGTATTCATTCACCTAGCTTGTCCCTATTCCCCTATGTCCATGTATTCATTCCCCTAGCTTGTCCTTATTCCCCTATGTCCGTGTATTCATTCACCTAGCTTGTCCTTATTCCCCTATGTCCATGTATTCATTCACCTAGCTTGTCCTTATTCCCCTATGTCCATATATTCATTCCCCTAGCTTGTCCTTATCCCCCTATGTCCATATAGTCATTCACCTAGCTTGTCCTCATTCCCCTATGTCCATGTATTCATTCACCTAGCTTGTCCTTATTCCCCTATGTCCATGTATTCATTCACCTAGCTTGTCCTTATTCCCCTATGTCCATATAGTCATTCACCTAGCTTGTCCTCATTCCCCTATGTCCATGTATTCATTCACCTAGCTTGTCCCTATTCCCCTATGTCCATATATTCATTCACCTAGCTTGTCCTTATTCCCCTATGTCCATATAGTCATTCACCTAGCTTGTCCCTATTCCCCTATGTCCATGTATTCATTCATCTAGCTTGTCCCTATTCCCCTATGTCCATATATTCATTCACCTAGCTTGTCCTTATTCCCCTATGTCCATATAGTCATTCACCTAGCTTGTCCCTATTCCCCTATGTCCATATATTCATTCCCCTAGCTTGTCCTTATTCCCCTATGTCCATATAGTCATTCACCTAGCTTGTCCTCATTCCCCTATGTCCATGTATTCATTCACCTAGCTTGTCCTTATTCCCCTATGTCCATGTATTCATTCACCTAGCTTGTCCTTATTCCCCTATGTCCATATATTCATTCACCTAGCTTGTCCTTATTCCCCTATGTCCATATATTCATTCACCTAGCTTGTCCTTATTCCCCTATGTCCATATAGTCATTCACCTAGCTTGTCCCTATTCCCCTATGTCCATATATTCATTCCCCTAGCTTGTCCTTATTCCCCTATGTCCATGTATTAATTCCCCTAGCTTGTCCCTATTCCCCTATGTCCATGTATTCATTCCCCTAGCTTGTCCCTATTCCCCTATGTCCATGTATTCATTCCCCTAGCTTGTCCCTATTCCCCTATGTCCATGTATTCATTCCCCTAGCTTGTCCCTATTCCCCTATGTCCATGTATTCATTCACCTAGCTTGTCCCTATTCCCCTATGTCCATGTATTCATTCACCTAGCTTGTCCCTATTCCCCTATGTCCATATATTCATTCCCCTAGCTTGTCCCTATTCCCCTATGTCCATGTATTCATTCACCTAGCTTGTCCCTATTCCCCTATGTCCATATATTCATTCACCTAGCTTGTCCCTATTCCCCTATGTCCATGTATTCATTCACCTAGCTTGTCCCTGTTCCCCTATGTCCATATATTCAATCACCTAGCTTGTCCCTATTCCCCTATGTCCATGTATTCATTCACCTAGCTTGTCCTTATTCCCCTATGTCCATGTATTCATTCACCTAGCTTGTCCTTATTCCCCTATGTCCATATATTCATTCACCTAGCTTGTCCTTATTCCCCTATGTCCATATATTCATTCACCTAGCTTGTCCTTATTCCCCTATGTCCATATAGTCATTCACCTAGCTTGTCCCTATTCCCCTATGTCCATATATTCATTCCCCTAGCTTGTCCTTATTCCCCTATGTCTATGTATTCATTCCCCTAGCTTGTCCTTATTCCCCTATGTCCATGAATTCATTCCCCTAGCTTGTCCCTATTCCCCTATGTCCATGTATTCATTCCCCTAGCTTGTCCCTATTCCCCTATGTCCATGTATTCATTCCCCTAGCTTGTCCCTATTCCCCTATGTCCATGTATTCATTCACCCAGCTTGTCCCTATTCCCCTATGTCCATGTATTCATTCACCTAGCTTGTCCCTATTCCCCTATGTCCATATATTCATTCCCCTAGCTTGTCCCTATTCCCCTATGTCCATGTATTCATTCACCTAGCTTGTCCCTATTCCCCTATGTCCATGTATTCATTCACCTAGCTTGTCCCTATTCCCCTATGTCCATATATTCAATCACCTAGCTTGTCCCTATTCCCCTATGTCCATGTATTCATTCACCTAGCTTGTCCTTATTCCCCTATGTCCATGTATTCATTCACCTAGCTTGTCCTTATTCCCCTATGTCCATATATTCATTCACCTAGCTTGTCCTTATTCCCCTATGTCCATATATTCATTCACCTAGCTTGTCCTTATTCCCCTATGTCCATATAGTCATTCACCTAGCTTGTCCCTATTCCCCTATGTCCATATATTCATTCCCCTAGCTTGTCCTTATTCCCCTATGTCCATGTATTCATTCCCCTAGCTTGTCCCTATTCCCCTATGTCCATGTATTCATTCCCCTAGCTTGTCCCTATTCCCCTATGTCCATGTATTCATTCCCCTAGCTTGTCCCTATTCCCCTATGTCCATGTATTCATTCCCCTAGCTTGTCCCTATTCCCCTATGTCCATGTATTCATTCACCCAGCTTGTCCCTATTCCCCTATGTCCATGTATTCATTCCCCTAGCTTGTCCCTATTCCCCTATGTCCATGTATTCATTCCCCTAGCTTGTCCCTATTCCCCTATGTCCATGTATTCATTCCCCTAGCTTGTCCCTATTCCCCTATGTCCATGTATTCATTCACCCAGCTTGTCCCTATTCCCCTATGTCCATGTATTCATTCACCTAGCTTGTCCCTATTCCCCTATGTCCATATATTCATTCCCCTAGCTTGTCCCTATTCCCCTATGTCCATGTATTCATTCACCTAGCTTGTCCCTATTCCACTATGTCCATGTATTCATTCACCTAGCTTGTCCCTATTCCCCTATGTCCATGTATTGATTCACCTAGCTTGTCCCTATTCCCCTATGTCCATATATTCATTCCCCTAGCTTGTCCCTATTCCCCTATGTCCATATATTCATTCACCTAGCTTGTCCTTATTCCCCTATGTCCATGTATTCATTCACCTAGCTTGTCCTTATTCCTCTATATCCATATATTCATTCACCTAGCTTGTCCCTATTCCCCTATGTCCATGTATTCATTCAACTAGCTTGTCCCTATTCCCCTATGTCCATATATTCATTCACCTAGCTTGTCCCTATTCCCCTATGTCCATGTATTCATTCACCTAGCTTGTCCCTATTCCCCTATGTCCATGTATTCATTCACCTAGCTTGTCCCTATTCCCCTATGTCCATGTATTCATTCACCCAGCTTGTCCTCATTCCCCTATGTCCATGTATTCATTCACCTAGCTTGTCCTCATTCCCCTATGTCCATGTATTCATTCGCTTGGCTTGTCCTCATTCCCCTATGTCCATGTATTCATTCACCTAGCTTGTCCTTATTCCTCTATATCCATATATTCATTCACCTAGCTTGTCCCTATTCCCCTATGTCCATGTATTCATTCACCTAGCTTGTCCCTATTCCCCTATGTCCATATATTCATTCACCTAGCTTGTCCCTATTCCCCTATGTCCATATATTCATTCACCTAGCTTGTCCTTATTCCCCTATGTCCATGTATTCATTCACTTAGCTTGTCCCTATTCCCCTATGTCCATGTATTCATTCACCTAGCTTGTCCCTATTCCCCTATGTCCATGTATTCATTCACCTAGCTTGTCCCTATTCCCCTATGTCCATATATTCATTCCCCTAGCTTGTCCTTATTCCTCTATATCCATATATTCATTCACCTAGCTTGTCCCTATTCCCCTATGTCCATGTATTCATTCACCTAGCTTGTCCTTATTCCTCTATATCCATATATTCATTCACCTAGCTTGTCCCTATTCCCCTATGTCCATGTATTCATTCAACTAGCTTGTCCCTATTCCCCTATGTCCATATATTCATTCACCTAGCTTGTCCCTATTCCCCTATGTCCATGTATTCATTCACCTAGCTTGTCCCTATTCCCCTATGTCTATGTATTCATTCATCTAGCTTGTCCCTATTCCCCTATGTCCATGTATTCATTCACCCAGCTTGTCCTCATTCCCCTATGTCCATGTATTCATTCACCTAGCTTGTCCTCATTCCCCTATGTCCATGTATTCATTCCCCTAGCTTGTCCTCATTCCCCTATGTCCATGTATTCATTCACCTAGCTTGTCCTTATTCCTCTATATCCATATATTCATTCACCTAGCTTGTCCCTATTCCCCTATGTCCATGTATTCATTCACCTAGCTTGTCCCTATTCCCCTATGTCCATATATTCATTCACCTAGCTTGTCCCTATTCCCCTATGTCCATATATTCATTCACCTAGCTTGTCCCTATTCCCCTATGTCCATGTATTCATTCACCTAGCTTGTCCCTATTCCCCTATGTCCATGTATTCATTCACCTAGCTTGTCCTTATTCCCCTATGTCCATGTATTCATTCACCTAGCTTGTCCCTATTCCCCTATGTCCATGTATTCATTCACCTAGCTTGTCCCTATTCCCCTATGTCCATGTATTCATTCACCTAGCTTGTCCCTATTCCCCTATGTCCATGTATTCATTCACCTAGCTTGTCCCTATTCCCCTATGTCCATGTATTCATTCACCTAGCTTGTCCCTATTCCCCTATGTCCATATATTCATTCCCCTAGCTTGTCCTTATTCCCCTATGTCCATATAGTCATTCACCTAGCTTGTCCCTATTCCCCTATGTCCATGTATTCATTCACCTAGCTTGTCCCTATTCCCCTATGTCCATGTATTCATTCACCTAGCTTGTCCCTATTCCCCTATGTCCATGTATTCATTCACCTAGCTTGTCCCTATTCCCCTATGTCCATATATTCATTCACCTAGCTTGTCCTTATTCCCCTATGTCCATGTATTCATTCACTTAGCTTGTCCCTATTCCCCTATGTCCATGTATTCATTCACCTAGCTTGTCCCTATTCCCCTATGTCCATGTATTCATTCACCTAGCTTGTCCCTATTCCCCTATGTCCATATATTCATTCCCCTAGCTTGTCCTTATTCCCCTATGTCCATGTATTTATTCACCTAGCTTGTCCTTATTCCCCTATGTCCATATAGTCATTCACCTAGCTTGTCCTCATTCCCCTATGTCCATGTATTCATTCACCCAGCTTGTCCCTATTCCCCTATGTCCATATATTCATTCACCTAGCTTGTCCCTATTCCCCTATGTCCATGTATTCATTCACCTAGCTTGTCCTTATTCCCCTATGTCCATATAGTCATTCACCTAGCTTGTCCTTATTCCCCTATGTCCATGTATTCATTCACCTAGCTTGTCCTTATTCCCCTATGTCCATATAGTCATTCACCTAGCTTGTCCTCATTCCCCTATGTCCATGTATTCATTCACCTAGCTTGTCCCTATTCCCCTATGTCCATATATTCATTCCCCTAGCTTGTCCTTATTCCCCTATGTCCATGTATTCATTCACCTAGCTTGTCTTTATTCCCCTATGCCCATGTGATCATTCACCTAGCTTGTCCCTATTCCCCTATGTCCATGTATTCATTCACCTAGCTTGTCCCTATTCCCCTATGTCCATATATTCATTCACCTAGCTTGTCCCTATTCCCCTATGTCCATGTATTCATTCACCTAGCTTGTCCTTATTCCCCTATGTCCATGTATTCATTCACCTAGCTTGTCCTTATTCCCCTATGTCCATGTATTCATTCACCTAGCTTGTCCTTATTCCCCTATGTCCATATAGTCATTCACCTAGCTTGTCCTCATTCCCCTATGTCCATGTATTCATTCACCTAGCTTGCCCCTATTCCCGTATGTCCATGTATTCATTCACCTAGCTTGTCCCTATTCCCCTATGTCCATGTATTCATTCACCTAGCTTGTCCCTATTCCCCTATGTCCATATATTCATTCCCCTAGCTTGTCCTTATTCCCCTATGTCCATATAGTCATTCACCTAGCTTGTCCCTATTCCCCTATGTCCATGTATTCATTCACCTAGCTTGTCCCTATTCCCCTATGTCCATGTATTCATTCACCTAGCTTGTCCCTATTCCCCTATGTCCATATATTCATTCACCTAGCTTGTCCCTATTCCCCTATGTCCATGTATTCATTCCCCTAGCTTGTCCCTATTCCCCTATGTCCATGTATTCATTCCCCTAGCTTGTCCCTATTCCCCTATGTCCATGTATTCATTCCCCTAGCTTGTCCCTATTCCCCTATGTCCATGTATTCATTCACCTAGCTTGTCCCTATTCCCCTATGTCCATGTATTCATTCACCTAGCTTGTCCCTATTCCCCTATGTCCATATATTCATTCCCCTAGCTTGTCCCTATTCCCCTATGTCCATGTATTCATTCACCTAGCTTGTCCCTATTCCCCTATGTCCATATATTCATTCACCTAGCTTGTCCCTATTCCCCTATGTCCATGTATTCATTCACCTAGCTTGTCCTTATTCCCCTATGTCCATGTATTCATTCCCCTAGCTTGTCCTTATTCCCCTATGTCCATATAGTCATTCACCTAGCTTGTCCCTATTCCCCTATGTCCATGTATTCATTCACCTAGCTTGTCCCTATTCCCCTATGTCCATGTATTCATTCACCTAGCTTGTCCCTATTCCCCTATGTCCATGTATTCATTCACCTAGCTTGTCCCTATTCCCCTATGTCCATATATTCATTCACCTAGCTTGTCCTTATTCCCCTATGTCCATGTATTCATTCACTTAGCTTGTCCCTATTCCCCTATGTCCATGTATCCATTCACCTAGCTTGTCCCTATTCCCCTATGTCCATGTATTCATTCACCTAGCTTGTCCCTATTCCCCTATGTCCATGTATTCATTCACCTAGCTTGTCCTTATTCCCCTATGTCTATGTATTCATTCACCTAGCTTGTCCCTATTCCCCTCTGTCCATGTATTCATTCACCTAGCTTGTCCCTATTCCCCTATGTCCATGTATTCATTCACCTAGCTTGTCCTTATTCCCCTATGTCCATGTATTCATTCACTTAGCTTGTCCCTATTCCCCTATGTCCATGTATTCATTCACCTAGCTTGTCCCTATTCCCCTATGTCCATGTATTCATTCACCTAGCTTGTCCCTATTCCCCTATGTCCATGTATTCATTCACCTAGCTTGTCCCTATTCCCCTATGTCCATGTATTCATTCACCTAGCTTGTCCCTATTCCCCTATGTCCATATATTCATTCCCCTAGCTTGTCCTTATTCCCCTATGTCCATGTATTCATTCACCCAGCTTGTCCCTATTCCCCTATGTCCATGTATTTATTCACCTAGCTTGTCCTTATTCCCCTATGTCCATATAGTCATTCACCTAGCTTGTCCTCATTCCCCAATGTCCATATATTCATTCACCCAGCTTGTCCCTATTCCCCTATGTCCATGTATTCATTCACCTAGCTTGTCCTTATTCCCCTATGTCCATGTATTCATTCACCTAGCTTGTCCTTATTCCCCTATGTCCATGTATTCATTCACCTAGCTTGTCCTTATTCCCCTATGTCCATATAGTCATTCACCTAGCTTGTCCTCATTCCCCTATGTCAATGTATTCATTCACCTAGCTTGTCCCTATTCCCCTATGTCCATATATTCATTTCCCTAGCTTGTCCTTATTCCCCTATGTCCATGTATTCATTCACCTAGCTTGTCTTTATTCCCCTATGCCCATGTGATCATTCACCTAGCTTGTCCCTATTCCCCTATGTCCATGTATTCATTCACCTAGCTTGTCCCTATTCCCCTATGTCCATATATTCATTCACCTAGCTTGTCCCTATTCCCTATGTCCATGTATTCATTCACCTAGCTTGTCCTTATTCCCCTATGTCCATGTATTCATTCACCTAGCTTGTCCCTATTCCCCTATGTCCATATATTCATTCCCCTAGCTTGTCCTTATTCCCCTATGTCCATGTATTCATTCACCTAGCTTGTCCTTATTCCCCTATGCCCATGTATTCATTCACCTAGCTTGTCCCTATTCCCCTATGTCCATGTATTCATTCACCTAGCTTGTCCCTATTCCCCTATGTCCATATATTCATTCACCTAGCTTGTCCCTATTCCCCTATGTCCATGTATTCATTCACCTAGCTTGTCCTTATTCCCCTATGTCCATATAGTCATTCACCTAGCTTGTCCTTATTCCCCTATGTCCATGTATTCATTCACCTAGCTTGTCCTTATTCCCCTATGTCCATATAGTCATTCACCTAGCTTGTCCTCATTCCCCTATGTCCATGTATTCATTCACCTAGCTTGTCCCTATTCCCCTATGTCCCATATATTCATTCCCCTAGCTTGTCCTTATTCCCCTATGTCCATGTATTCATTCACCTAGCTTGTCCCTATTCCCCTATGTCCATATATTCATTCCCCTAGCTTGTCCTTATTCCCCTATGTCCATGTATTCATTCACCTAGCTTGTCCCTATTCCCCTATGTCCATATATTCATTCACCTAGCTTGTCCCTATTCCCCTATGTCCATGTATTCATTCACCTAGCTTGTCCTTATTCCCCTATGTCCATATAGTCATTCACCTAGCTTGTCCTTATTCCCCCTATGTCCGTGTATTCATTCACCTAGCTTGTCCCTATTCCCCTATGTCCATGTATTCATTCACCTAGCTTGTCCCTATTCCCCTATGTCCATGTATTCATTCACCTAGCTTGTCCCTATTCCCCTATGTCCATGTATTCATTCACCTAGCTTGTCCCTATTCCCCTATGTCCATGTATTCATTCCCCTAGCTTGTCCTTATTCCCCTATGTCCGTGTATTCATTCACCTAGCTTGTCCTTATTCCCCTATGTCCCATGTATTCATTCACCTAGCTTGTCCTTATTCCCCCTATGTCCATATATTCATTCCCCTAGCTTGTCCTTATTCCCCTATGTCCATATAGTCATTCACCTAGCTTGTCCTCATTCCCCTATGTCCATGTATTCATTCACCTAGCTTGTCCTTATTCCCCTATGTCCATGTATTCATTCACCTAGCTTGTCCTTATTCCCCTATGTCCATATAGTCATTCACCTAGCTTGTCCTCATTCCCCTATGTCCATGTATCATTCACCTAGCTTGTCCCTATTCCCCTATGTCCATATATTCATTCACCTAGCTTGTCCTTATTCCCCTATGTCCATATAGTCATTCACCTAGCTTGTCCCTATTCCCCTATGTCCATGTATTCATTCATCTAGCTTTGTCCCTATTCCCCTATGTCCATATATTCATTCACCTAGCTTGTCCTTATTCCCCTATGTCCATATAGTCATTCACCTAGCTTGTCCCTATTCCCCTATGTCCATATATTCATTCCCCTAGCTTGTCCTTATTCCCCTATGTCCATATAGTCATTCACCTAGCTTGTCCTCATTCCCCTATGTCCATGTATTCATTCACCTAGCTTGTCCTTATTCCCCTATGTCCATGTATTCATTCACCTAGCTTGTCCTTATTCCCCTATGTCCATATATTCATTCACCTAGCTTGTCCTTATTCCCCTATGTCCATATATTCATTCACCTAGCTTGTCCTTATTCCCCTATGTCCATATAGTCATTCACCTAGCTTGTCCCTATTCCCCTATGTCCATATATTCATTCCCCTAGCTTGTCCTTATTCCCCTATGTCCATGTATTCATTCCCCTAGCTTGTCCCTATTCCCCTATGTCCATGTATTCATTCCCTAGCTTGTCCTATTCCCCTATGTCATGTATTCATTCCCCTAGCTTGTCCCTATTCCCCTATGTCCATGTATTCATTCCCCTAGCTTGTCCCTATTTCCCCTATGTCCATGTATTCATTCACCTAGCTTGTCCCTATTCCCCTATGTCCATGTATTCATTCACCTAGCTTGTCCCTATTCCCCTATGTCCATATATTCATTCCCCTAGCTTGTCCTATTCCCCTATGTCCATGTATTCATTCACCTAGCTTGTCCCTATTCCCCTATGTCCATATATTCATTCACCTAGCTTGTCCCTATTCCCCTATGTCCATGTATTCATTCACCTAGCTTGTCCCTGTTCCCCTATGTCCATAATTCAATCACCTAGCTTGTCCCTATTCCCCTATGTCCATGTATTCATTCACCTAGCTTGTCCTTATTCCCCTATGGTCCATGTATTCATTCACCTAGCTTGTCCTTATTCCCCTATGTCCATATATTCATTCACCTAGCTTGTCCTTATTCCCCTATGTCCATATATTCATTCACCTAGCTTGTCCTTATTCCCCTATGTCCATATAGTCATTCACCTAGCTTGTCCCTATTCCCCAATGTCCATATATTCATTCCCCTAGCTTGTCCTTATTCCCCTATGTCCATGTATTCATTCCCCTAGCTTGTCCCTATTCCCCTATGTCCATGAATTCATTCCCCTAGCTTGTCCCTATTCCCCTATGTCCATGTATTCATTCCCCTAGCTTGTCCCTATTCCCCTATGTCCATGTATTCATTCCCCTAGCTTGTCCCTATTCCCCCTATGTCCATGTATTCATTCACCCAGCTTGTCCCTATTCCCCTATGTCCATGTATTCATTCACCTAGCTTGTCCCTATTCCCCTATGTCCATATATTCATTCCCCTAGCTTGTCCCTATTCCCCTATGTCCATGTATTCATTCACCTAGCTTGTCCCTATTCCCCTATGTCCATGTATTCATTCACCTAGCTTGTCCTATTCCCCTATGTCCATATATTCAATCACCTAGCTTGTCCCTATTCCCCTATGTCCATGTATTCATTCACCTAGCTTGTCCTTATTCCCCTATGTCCATATATTCATTCACCTAGCTTGTCCTTATTCCCCTATGTCCATATATTCATTCACCTAGCTTGTCCTTATTCCCCTATGTCCATATAGTCATTCACCTAGCTTGTCCCTATTCCCCTATGTCCATATATTCATTCCCCTAGCTTGTCCTTATTCCCCTATGTCCATGTATTCATTCCCCTAGCTTGTCCCTATTCCCCTATGTCCATGTATTGATTCACCTAGCTTGTCCCTATTCCCCTATGTCCATATATTCATTCCCCTAGCTTGTCCCTATTCCCCTATGTCCATATATTCATTCACCTAGCTTGTCCTTATTCCCCTATGTCCATGTATTCATTCACCTAGCTTGTCCTTATTCCTCTATATCCATATATTCATTCCCCTAGCTTGTCCCTATTCCCCTATGTCCATATATTCATTCCCCTAGCTTGTCCCTATTCCCCTATGTCCATGTATTCATTCACCTAGCTTGTCCCTATTCCACTATGTCCATGTATTCATTCACCTAGCTTGTCCCTATTCCCCTATGTCCATGTATTGATTCACCTAGCTTGTCCTATTCCCCTATGTCCATATATTCATTCCCCTAGCTTGTCCCTATTCCCCTATGTCCATGTATTCATTCACCTAGCTTGTCCCTATTCCACTATGTCCATATATTCATTCACCTAGCTTGTCCCTATTCCCCTATGTCCATGTATTCATTCACCTAGCTTGTCCCTATTCCCCTATGTCCATGTATTCATTCACCTAGCTTGTCCCTATTCCCCTATGTCCATGTATTCATTCACCCAGCTTGTCCTCATTCCCCTATGTCCATGTATTCATTCACCTAGCTTGTCCTCATTCCCCTATGTCCATGTATTCATTCGCTTGGCTTGTCCTCATTCCCCTATGTCCATGTATTCATTCACCTAGCTTGTCCTTATTCCTCTATATCCATATATTCATTCACCTAGCTTGTCCCTATTCCCCTATGTCCATGTATTCATTCACCTAGCTTGTCCCTATTCCCCTATGTCCATATATTCATTCACCTAGCTTGTCCCTATTCCCCTATGTCCATATATTCATTCACCTAGCTTGTCCTTATTCCCCTATGTCCATGTATTCATTCACTTAGCTTGTCCCTATTCCCCTATGTCCATGTATTCATTCACCTAGCTTGTCCCTATTCCCCTATGTCCATGTATTCATTCACCTAGCTTGTCCCTATTCCCCTATGTCCATATATTCATTCCCCTAGCTTGTCCTTATTCCTCTATATCCATATATTCATTCACCTAGCTTGTCCCTATTCCCCTATGTCCATGTATTCATTCACCTAGCTTGTCCTTATTCCTCTATATCCATATATTCATTCACCTAGCTGTCCCTATTCCCCTATGTCCATGTATTCATTCAACTAGCTTGTCCCTATTCCCCTATGTCCATATATTCATTCACCTAGCTTGTCCCTATTCCCCTATGTCCATGTATTCATTCACCTAGCTTGTCCCTATTCCCCTATGTCTATGTATTCATTCATCTAGCTTGTCCCTATTCCCCTATGTCCATGTATTCATTCACCCAGCTTGTCCTCATTCCCCTATGTCCATGTATTCATTCACCTAGCTTGTCCTCATTCCCCTATGTCCATGTATTCATTCCCCTAGCTTGTCCTCATTCCCCTATGTCCATGTATTCATTCACCTAGCTTGTCCTTATTCCTCTATATCCATATATTTCATTCACCTAGCTTGTCCCTATTCCCTATGTCCATGTATTCATTCACCTAGCTTGTCCCTATTCCACTATGTCCATATATTCATTCACCTAGCTTGTCCCTATTCCCCTATGTCCATGTATTCATTCACCTAGCTTGTCCCTATTCCCCTATGTCCATGTATTCATTCACCTAGCTTGTCCCTATTCCCCTATGTCCCATGTATTCATTCACCCAGCTTGTCCTCATTCCCCTATGTCCATGTATTCATTCACCTAGCTTGTCCTCATTCCCCTATGTCCATGTATTCATTCGCTTGGCTTGTCCTCATTCCCCTATGTCCATGTATTCATTCACCTAGCTTGTCCTTATTCCTCTATATCCATATATTCATTCACCTAGCTTGTCCCCTATTCCCCTATGTCCATGTATTCATTCACCTAGCTTGTCCCTATTCCCCTATGTCCATATATTCATTCACCTAGCTTGTCCCTATTCCCCTATGTCCATATATTCATTCACCTAGCTTGTCCTTATTCCCCTATGTCCATGTATTCATTCACTTAGCTTGTCCCTATTCCCCTATGTCCATGTATTCATTCACCTAGCTTGTCCCTATTCCCCTATGTCCATGTATTCATTCACCTAGCTTGTCCCTATTCCCCTATGTCCATATATTCATTCCCCTAGCTTGTCCTTATTCCTCTATATCCATATATTCATTCACCTAGCTTGTCCCTATTCCCCTATGTCCATGTATTCATTCACCTAGCTTGTCCTATTCCTCTATATCCATATATTCCATTCACCTAGCTTGTCCCTATTCCCCTATGTCCATGTATTCATTCAACTAGCTTGTCCCTATTCCCCTATGTCCATATATTCATTCACCTAGCTTGTCCCTATTCCCCTATGTCCATGTATTCATTCACCTAGCTTGTCCCTATTCCCCTATGTCTATGTATTCATTCATCTAGCTTGTCCCTATTCCCCTATGTCCATGTATTCATTCACCCAGCTTGTCCTCATTCCCCTATGTCCATGTATTCATTCACCTAGCTTGTCCTCATTCCCCTATGTCCATGTATTCATTCCCCCTAGCTTGTCCTCATTCCCCTATGTCCATGTATTCATTCACCTAGCTTGTCCTTATTCCTCTATATCCATATATTCATTCACCTAGCTTGTCCCTATTCCCCTATGTCCATGTATTCATTCACCTAGCTTGTCCCTATTCCCCTATGTCCATATATTCATTCACCTAGCTTGTCCCTATTCCCCTATGTCCATATATTCATTCACCTAGCTTGTCCCTATTCCCCTATGTCCATGTATTCATTCACCTAGCTTGTCCCTATTCCCCTATGTCCATGTATTCATTCACCTAGCTTGTCCTTATTCCCCTATGTCCATGTATTCATTCACCTAGCTTGTCCCTATTCCCCTATGTCCATGTATTCATTCACCTAGCTTGTCCCTATTCCCCTATGTCCATGTATTCATTCACCTAGCTTGTCCCTATTCCCCTATGTCCATGTATTCATTCACCTAGCTTGTCCCTATTCCCCTATGTCCATGTATTCATTCACCTAGCTTGTCCCTATTCCCCTATGTCCATATATTCATTCCCCTAGCTTGTCCCTTATTCCCCTATGTCCATATAGTCATTCACCTAGCTTGTCCCTATTCCCCTATGTCCATGTATTCATTCACCTAGCTTGTCCCTATTCCCCTATGTCATGTATTCATTCACCTAGCTTGTCCCTATTCCCTATGTCCATGTATTCATTCACCTAGCTTGTCCCTATTCCCCTATGTCCATATATTCATTCACCTAGCTTGTCCTTATTCCCCTATGTCCATGTATTCATTCACTTAGCTTGTCCCTATTCCCCTATGTCCATGTATTCATTCACCTAGCTTGTCCCTATTCCCCTATGTCCATGTATTCATTCACCTAGCTTGTCCCTATTCCCCTATGTCCATATATTCATTCCCCTAGCTTGTCCTTATTCCCCTATGTCCATGTATTTATTCACCTAGCTTGTCCTTATTCCCCTATGTCCATATAGTCATTCACCTAGCTTGTCCTCATTCCCCTATGTATATGTATTCATTCACCCAGCTTGTCCCTATTCCCCTATGTCCATATATTCATTCACCTAGCTTGTCCCTATTCCCCTATGTCCATGTATTCATTCACCTAGCTTGTCCTTATTCCCCTATGTCCATATAGTCATTCACCTAGCTTGTCCTTATTCCCCTATGTCCATGTATTCATTCACCTAGCTTGTCCTTATTCCCTATGTCCATATAGTCATTCACCTAGCTTGTCCTCATTCCCCTATGTCCATGTATTCATTCACCTAGCTTGTCCCTATTCCCCTATGTCCATATATTCATTCCCCTAGCTTGTCCTTATTCCCCTATGTCCATGTATTCATTCACCTAGCTTGTCTTTATTCCCCTATGCCCATGTGATCATTCACCTAGCTTGTCCCTATTTCCCCTATGTCCATGTATTCATTCACCTAGCTTGTCCCTATTCCCCTATGTCCATATATTCATTCACCTAGCTTGTCCCTATTCCCCTATGTCCATGTATTCATTCACCTAGCTTGTCCTTATTCCCCTATGTCCATGTATTCATTCACCTAGCTTGTCCTTATTCCCCTATGTCCATGTATTCATTCACCTAGCTTGTCCTTATTCCCCTATGTCCATATAGTCATTCACCTAGCTTGTCCTCATTCCCCTATGTCCATGTATTCATTCACCTAGCTTGCCCCTATTCCCCTATGTCCATGTATTCATTCACCTAGCTTGTCCCTATTCCCCTATGTCCATGTATTCATTCACCTAGCTTGTCCCTATTCCCCTATGTCCATATATTCATTCCCCTAGCTTGTCCTTATTCCCCTATGTCCATATAGTCATTCACCTAGCTTGTCCCTATTCCCCTATGTCCATGTATTCATTCACCTAGCTTGTCCCTATTCCCCTATGTCCATGTATTCATTCACCTAGCTTGTCCCTATTCCCCTATGTCCATGTATTCATTCACCTAGCTTGTCCCTATTCCCCTATGTCCATATATTCATTCACCTAGCTTGTCCTTATTCCCCTATGTCCATGTATTCATTCACTTTAGCTTGTCCCTATTCCCCTATGTCCATGTATCCATTCACCTAGCTTGTCCCTATTCCCCTATGTCCATGTATTCATTCACCTAGCTTGTCCCTATTCCCCTATGTCCATGTATTCATTCACCTAGCTTGTCCTTATTCCCCTATGTCTATGTATTCATTCACCTAGCTTGTCCCTATTCCCCTCTGTCCATGTATTCATTCACCTAGCTTGTCCCTATTCCCCTATGTCCATGTATTCATTCACCTAGCTTGTCCTTATTCCCCTATGTCCATGTATTCATTCACTTAGCTTGTCCCTATTCCCCTATGTCCATGTATTCATTCACCTAGCTTGTCCCTATTCCCCTATGTCCATGTATTCATTCACCTAGCTTGTCCCTATTCCCCTATGTCCATGTATTCATTCACCTAGCTTGTCCCTATTCCCCTATGTCCATGTATTCATTCACCTAGCTTGTCCCTATTCCCCTATGTCCATATATTCATTCCCCTAGCTTGTCCTTATTCCCCTATGTCCATGTATTCATTCACCCAGCTTGTCCCTATTCCCCTATGTCCATGTATTTATTCACCTAGCTTGTCCTTATTCCCCTATGTCCATATAGTCATTCACCTAGCTTGTCCTCATTCCCCTATGTCCATATATTCATTCACCCAGCTTGTCCCTATTCCCCTATGTCCATGTATTCATTCACCTAGCTTGTCCTTATTCCCCTATGTCCATGTATTCATTCACCTAGCTTGTCCTTATTCCCCTATGTCCATGTATTCATTCACCTAGCTTGTCCTTATTCCCCTATGTCCATATAGTCATTCACCTAGCTTGTCCTCATTCCCCTATGTCCATGTATTCATTCACCTAGCTTGTCCCTATTCCCCTATGTCCATATATTCATTCCCCTAGCTTGTCCTTATTCCCCTATGTCCATGTATTCATTCACCTAGCTTGTCTTTATTCCCCTATGCCCATGTGATCATTCACCTAGCTTGTCCCTATTCCCCTATGTCCATGTATTCATTCACCTAGCTTGTCCCTATTCCCCTATGTCCATATATTCATTCACCTAGCTTGTCCCTATTCCCCTATGTCCATGTATTCATTCACCTAGCTTGTCCTTATTCCCCTATGTCCATGTATTCATTCACCTAGCTTGTCCTATTCCCCTATGTCCATATATTCATTCCCCTAGCTTGTCCTTATTCCCCTATGTCCATGTATTCATTCACCTAGCTTGTCCTTATTCCCCTATGCCCATGTATTCATTCACCTAGCTTGTCCCTATTCCCCTATGTCCATGTATTCATTCACCTAGCTTGTCCCTATTCCCCTATGTCCATATATTCATTCACCTAGCTTGTCCCTATTCCCCTATGTCCATGTATTCATTCACCTAGCTTGTCCTTATTCCCCTATGTCCATATAGTCATTCACCTAGCTTGTCCTTATTCCCCTATGTCCATGTATTCATTCACCTAGCTTGTCCTTATTCCCCTATGTCCATATAGTCATTCACCTAGCTTGTCCTCATTCCCCTATGTCCATGTATTCATTCACCTAGCTTGTCCCTATTCCCCTATGTCCATATATTCATTCCCCTAGCTTGTCCTTATTCCCCTATGTCCATGTATTCATTCACCTAGCTTGTCCCTATTCCCCTATGTCCATATATTCATTCACCTAGCTTGTCCCTATTCCCCTATGTCCATGTATTCATTCACCTAGCTTGTCCTTATTCCCCTATGTCCATATAGTCATTCACCTAGCTTGTCCTTATTCCCCTATGTCCGTGTATTCATTCACCTAGCTTGTCCCTATTCCCCTATGTCCATGTATTCATTCACCTAGCTTGTCCCTATTCCCCTATGTCCATGTATTCATTCACCTAGCTTGTCCCTATTCCCCTATGTCCATGTATTCATTCACCTAGCTTGTCCCTATTCCCCTATGTCCATGTATTCATTCCCCTAGCTTGTCCTTATTCCCCTATGTCCGTGTATTCATTCACCTAGCTTGTCCTTATTCCCCTATGTCCATGTATTCATTCACCTAGCTTGTCCTTATTCCCCTATGTCCATATATTCATTCCCTAGCTTGTCCTTATTCCCCTATGTCCATATATTCATTCCCCTAGCTTGTCCCTATTCCCCTATGTCCATGTATTCATTCACCTAGCTTGTCCCTATTCCCCTATGTCCATGTATTCATTCACCTAGCTTGTCCCTATTCCCCTATGTCCATATATTCATTCCCCTAGCTTGTCCCTTATTCCCCTATGTCCATGTATTCATTCACCTAGCTTGTCCCTATTCCCTATGTCCATATATTCATTCACCTAGCTTGTCCCTATTCCCCTATGTCCATGTATTCATTCACCTAGCTTGTCCTTATTCCCCTATGTCCATATAGTCATTCACCTAGCTTGTCCTTATTCCCCTATGTCCGTGTATTCATTCACCTAGCTTGTCCCTATTCCCCTATGTCCATGTATTCATTCACCTAGCTTGTCCCTATTCCCTATGTCCATGTATTCATTCACCTAGCTTGTCCCTATTCCCCTATGTCCATGTATTCATTCACCTAGCTTGTCCCTATTCCCCTATGTCCATGTATTCATTCCCCTAGCTTGTCCTTATTCCCCTATGTCCGTGTATTCATTCACCTAGCTTGTCCTTATTCCCCTATGTCCATGTATTCATTCACCTAGCTTGTCCTTATTCCCCTATGTCCATATATTCATTCCCTAGCTTGTCCCTTATTCCCCTATGTCCATATAGTCATTCACCTAGCTTGTCCTCATTCCCCTATGTCCATGTATTCATTCACCTAGCTTGTCCTTATTCCCCTATGTCCATGTATTCATTCACCTAACTTGTCCTTATTCCCCCTATGTCCATATAGTCATTCACCTAGCTTGTCCTCATTCCCCTATGTCCATGTATTCATTCACCTAGCTTGTCCCTATTCCCCTATGTCCATATATTCATTCACCTAGCTTGTCCTTATTCCCTATGTCCATATAGTCATTCACCTAGCTTGTCCCTATTCCCCTATGTCCATGTATTCATTCATCTAGCTTGTCCCTATTCCCCTATGTCCATATATTCATTCACCTAGCTTGTCCTTATTCCCCTATGTCCATATAGTCATTCACCTAGCTTGTCCCTATTCCCCTATGTCCATATATTCATTCCCCTAGCTTGTCCTTATTCCCCTATGTCCATATAGTCATTCACCTAGCTTGTCCTCATTCCCCTATGTCCATGTATTCATTCACCTAGCTTGTCCTTATTCCCCTATGTCCATGTATTCATTCACCTAGCTTGTCCTTATTCCCCTATGTCCATATATTCATTCACCTAGCTTGTCCTTATTCCCCTATGTCCATATATTCATTCACCTAGCTTGTCCTTATTCCCCTATGTCCATATAGTCATTCACCTAGCTTGTCCCTATTCCCCTATGTCCATATATTCATTCCCCTAGCTTGTCCTTATTCCCCTATGTCCATGTATTCATTCCCCTAGCTTGTCCCTATTCCCCTATGTCCATGTATTCATTCCCCTAGCTTGTCCCTATTCCCCTATGTCCATGTATTCATTCCCTAGCTTGTCCCTATTCCCCTATGTCCATGTATTCATTCCCCTAGCTTGTCCCTATTCCCCTATGTCCATGTATTCATTCACCTAGCTTGTCCCTATTCCCCTATGTCCATGTATTCATTCACCTAGCTTGTCCCTATTCCCCTATGTCCATATATTCATTCCCCTAGCTTGTCCCTATTCCCCTATGTCCATGTATTCATTCACCTAGCTTGTCCCTATTCCCCTATGTCCCATATATTCATTCACCTAGCTTGTCCCTATTCCCCTATGTCCATGTATTCATTCACCTAGCTTGTCCCTGTCCCCTATGTCCATATATTCAATCACCTAGCTTGTCCCTATTCCCCTATGTCCATGTATTCATTCACCTAGCTTCTCCTTATTCCCCTATGTCCATGTATTCATTCACCTAGCTTGTCCTTATTCCCCTATGTCCATATATTCATTCACCTAGCTTGTCCTTATTCCCCTAATGTCCATATATTCATTCACCTAGCTTGTCTTTATTCCCCTATGTCCATATAGTCATTCACCTAGCTTGTCCCTATTCCCCATGTCCATATATTCATTCCCCTAGCTTGTCCTTATTCCCCTATGTCCATGTATTCATTCCCTAGCTTGTCCCTTTCCCCTATGTCCATGAATTCATTCCCCTAGCTTGTCCCTATTCCCCTATGTCCATGTATTCATTCCCCTAGCTTGTCCCTATTCCCCTATGTCCATGTATTCATTCCCCTAGCTTGTCCCTATTCCCCTATGTCCATGTATTCATTCACCCAGCTTGTCCCTATTCCCCCTATGTCCCATGTATTCATTCACCTAGCTTGTCCCTATTCCCCTATGTCCATATATTCATTCCCCTAGCTTGTCCCTATTCCCCTAT